>JARFIW010001392.1:4260000-4860000 GCA_036346225.1 Platerodrilus igneus | reverse complement strand
AGATAAGCAAGCAAGGGAACTCTACATAGGTAAAGCTAAGATACGATACCTCGAAGCGACCACTTCATGCGACGAACCAAGGCAAAAGGCCACGTTTCAGAGCGTCACCAAAAAAACCTCTCACCACTTTGTCCCCACTCCTTATCTTTTTCCCATTGGCGCGAACTTATTCGTCTACCCCTCTAGTGTCGTGCCATCTGCGCAAATGCACTACTATGACGTACGGAAGTACACACCTAGTCTATTTAAAATTCCCGCGCACCGCGTCTTTTGAAATTATGGCGCGAAACTTCCGTACATCAAAACTTAACCTAAAAACACTGTTTAAGTGCCGATTGGATTGGCACGTAACAATCGCGACAAAGCCACAAAAGAAAAAACTTAAAAAAAGAAAAAGTCTGTTAGCACAGTAACAGCTTAAAATCTAAGACCTAACTACCCTATATAAAACCTAACTTAAAACCTACAAAATGTTTATATAAAGCGCCACTTGTTTTTTTTGACCGATAACACGTCTACCGAAGTACCAGGAAACGGAATAGGTAGCCCCATAGTCTTTGACTACACTAATTATCGACAGCACAAATTGGGCGGGGAGCATGAAACACTACTTAAACTAAAACGGGTGCGACAAGTCGCCTAAACTATCTAAACCTATCTAACTAAAGCTAACATAAAAATTCTTACGTGCAAACACACATGAGTGTTGCATCAACTGTTCCTTGTTGGCAAGAAGTGCCCAAATTTAAAAATGTTCATGGAGTGCGTCACTCTGCACTCTAGCAAATTTTGTTACTGGTACTTTGGTTTCCTAACGATGCACATTTAAAACTTGTCCATGACATAGTTGTGAATCAACAAATTTACCAAAAGTACCACCTACTAAATCCTTATATGCTAACCTGCAAATTACATTTCTATATTGGGTTAGCTTTTTCACTTAAATATCAAAAAAAAATAATTCCCACGTCTGGTCATAGATACCACACGTTAGGACGATAAAAAGATAAGACAAGATCTCAAATTGTTGTTAAAGATAGTAGATAAGATAATGATATTAAGCTTAAGTTGTTATCCTCAAAGGTAATAGACAAGATAACGGTATTAAGCTTTAGTTATTATTTGAGATACTAGGTAAGATAGCGCGATATTAAGCTAAAGTGATTATTAGAGATAGTAGGTAAGGTAACGCGATATTAAACAAAAGTTATTACTAAAGATAACCGGTAAGATAACGCGAAATAACTCGAAGTTATTACTAACGGTAGTCGGTAAGATAACAAGAAATTAAACCAAAATTATTACTAATGGTAGTCGGTAAGATAACGAGACTAAACTAAAGTTATTATTAAAGGTAATCGGTAAGATAACGATATTAAAACTAAGGGTATTATCGAAGATAATAAAGAAGACAAAGGTTTTGGCCTAGTTATTACCCAAGACAATGAATAAGTAACAGTTAGAGTGGCTCCAGTAGAGCCGTTATATAGGTAAGATAAGACATATAAATTTAAAAAAATTTCTAGACTAACGAGTGCATCCACTACGATAAGAAAATCAGACAAAAGTTGACACGACAACTTAAAAGTATCATTACAGATACATTCACACAAAAACAAACTGTTTCAAGGTAGTATTTCAAAACGGTAGCACCCTAAACACACAAAAATGCCCAATTATAAGTAGTTAAATACAGGTACACTGTCCCAATATGCCAAAACAACCGAGAATTTAATAAGATAACAATAAAAAGCAATAGCACCTCACCACAAAGTTCAATGAAAAAAAAATGTTTATAAGTTATGTTGATTTAATAGAAAAACAAAAAGATATAGTATAATGATGTAGTATAATGTGGGCGACTGCAATAATTCAGAAGAAAACACATGGAATAGACAATCCTAGTTTTGCAACTGCGAATATGAACTATTTCTTTCAATGGCATAGATCGCGTGTCCTATGTGAGCCCAAAGAAGAAAGCATTCACTCAACATCAGCTAAAACCAATCATAAAAATTCAATGAGTTATTTCAACCAAAGTTACGACAATTACCACACGAAATTAAATGACGTAAGAAAAACACTAAAAACCAAATAATATGCAATAGGAAAAGTTTGAGGGTTGATTAAATGAAATAACAAGGTTATATTGGGGGGTGTAGAGAATGAAGTGATATAAGTAACGGTATGGTCAAGGAAAAGTCAACCAAAAGAAAAAGATAGGTGATTTAAGGGAAGTAAAGTTAAACGTGTAAGAAATTATATACTATATGAGAGAGGGAATAAGTAATTAAAGTTAACTAATTGATGGTGAGAACAAAAAAATATTAGGTAAATAGTAACGAGAATGGAACGTGAAAAACTTAAGTCGCATTTGGGTCAGCAGAAAATGGCTTAAGGTCTTTGATATGCCACCTGCCTTGGCGTTTTCCTTCAGCATCCTGAAGTTCATAGATAAGGGGACTAATGACACGAGTGACCTTGCAAAGAATGAATTTAGGGGCTAATTTTGAGGAAAATTTCTTAGATGCATCCGATAAGACATAATTCTTTTTCCAAACTTGTTCGCCCAAGGCGAAGGAAATATTTCGTTTACGTAGATTATAGTGGTCCTTACTTTTTTCGTAAGCTTTTAACAAATTTTTCCTAACGTCGTTAAAGATAGAAGGTAATGATTGTTGGTCTTTGTCCCAACGTACTTTATCGTCAAATTCAATTACGTTAGTATCGTCAGGCACTAAACCATACTAATTCCCATTGATTGGGGTATATCTTCCAAAAACAAGAAATGACGGAGTGAATTGGGTTGCTTCGTGTTTAGATGTACGCAAAGCTTGAGCAATTTTAAAGATATGCCCATCCCATGTAGTATGGTCTGAATCGATATAGGAAGAGATAGCGGTAATCAAGACTCTATTTACTCTCTCGGTAGGGTTTACTTGGGGATGGTATTTTGCGTTAAACCAAATTTTTTGTACTTTGTAACTTTTAACGAAATTCTGAAAATCTTTAGAGATAAATTGTGCCCCATTGTCACAAAGGATAATTTGGGGAACACCAAAGATAAGAAAGACATTTTGTTCTAGGAATTTAATTATAGCAGCGGAAGTAGCTTTACGTAAGGGTTGCACCATAACAAATTTAGAAAACCAATCGGTAACAACTAAAAGATATTGATTACCTCTTTTCGATCGTGGGAGAGGTCCTAATAAGTCAAGCGATATTAATTGAAAGGGATAAGATACACGTTTAAAGTTACCCATTAAACCAGGACGAGCATCTTGTGAACTCTTATGAGAGCCACAAATTTTACAGCTCTTAATGTAGCGACAAACAGATTGCTTAAGTGTGGGCCAGTAATATAATTCAGATATTTTAGCGAGAGTTTTTGTAACACCAAGGTGTGCAGCAATGGGATCATCGTGACATAATTTGAGCACTTCACTGCGGTTAGCAGTAGGCACGACAAGTTTCTATTCAGGTATATTCGATATTTTATGTGGAGACGAAGATACAAATTTATATAGTCTATTATTAGTTACACGAAAGGTAGGGAATTTATCGGGATTATCTGAAACTTTTTTAATCATATTGAGGTACCAGGTATCCAGAATTAAATTTGGAAGGTTAAGAGAAACGACATCACGAGATAAGGCATCAGGTACGATATTTAATTTGCCAGGCCTATGCCTAACGTCAAAAGTGAATTGAGATATACGCAAGTTCCATCTTGCCAAACGACCTGCGGGTTGTTTCAAGTTATTAAGCCACGTGAGAGATGCACAATCAGTGATTACGGTAAAGTGTGTACCTTCGACATATCCTCTAAATTTCTCGATGCCAAAGATAACGCCCAATAATTCTCGTTCGGTAGCAGAGTATTTTTGTTCGGCAGAAGTTAAGGCACGACTTGCATATGCGATTGGATGTTCTAAACCATTGCTTACCTGAAATAACATTGCACCTAAACCAGTAAGCGAGGCATCGGTTTGTATATAAAACTTTTCATCGAAATTGGGTGAAATTAAGATAGGTGCTGAAGTGATTAATGTTTTAATTTGTTCGAAAGCCTGTTGGGATTCTGAATTCCACTCGATAGTTTGGGATTTCTTTTTATTTTTAATTAAAGCGGTAATGGGTGCAGATATAGTTGAAAGATTGGGTAGAAAGATGCGATAATAGCTAATCATTCCAATTAAACTTTTGATTTCGGTAACAGTTTTAGGTGTTTTGAATTTAGTAATAGCGTCGACTTTAGCAGGATCGGCTCGTAGACCAGTTCCATCGATAATAAAACCAAGAAATGTAAGGGATGAACAACAAAATTGAGACTTTTCCCAGTTTATCTTAAAAACCTGCTGCGCTTAAACGTTCTGCAACTTCATTTAATGTGGCGATATGTTCATCGAAAGAACTTGAGATAACTAAGATATCATCTAAAAACACAAAGGCACGTTCTTGATGTAAGATAGGACCTAACGTTTGATCCATAGTACGTTGTAAGGTTTGTGGAGCGTTACATTCGAAAAGACCTCGGCCTGGAACACAAAAAGCAGTTTTTTGACGAGAAGATAGGTCGAGAGATATCTGATAAAAAGCTTGTCTAAGGTCGATAGATGAGATAAATTTTGCGTTTCGAAGCCGGCTTAAAATAGAGTCTGTTCTAGGTAAAGGATAAGCATCTGAAACAGTCACGGAATTCAACTTTCTGGCCATCAAAACAGACACGTCATTCATCATTCTTCTTCCGAACTAATAATACGGGAGACGTCCAGGGTGAATTTGAGGGAGAGATAACATCAGATTCTAACATTTTGTCTATTTCAGCATGTAAATGCTTTTGTAATGCAGGCGATAAGGGATATTGACATTGCTTAAAAGGAAGGGCATCACCTGTAGAGATAACGTGTGTTGCAGTTGTAACGCAACCAAGTTCGGAGGTATTAAGTTTGCGAAATTTGTCAATTGTAGCGTTAAGAGTTACATTTTGGGAATCAGTAAGAGAGATTTTGTTAGATATTCCTGTAGATGCACAAGAATTCGTTTTAAGAGAGGTTTGCCATGAAAAATCCTGGAAATAAAGTGACAGATTAAAAAGTTTACAGAAATCAACACCTAGTAAAAAAGGATTAGCTAATGCAGGCACAATCAAAAATAAAACCTCACGTTCAAGAGATTCTACTCGAATTTTTAACTTAAGGGAACCCGTTACATGTATTTGATTATCGTCAGCTAAATTTATGGAAGTTTTTCGGAATAATTTGAATATTAATATTTTGTTTAGATAATTGATGTAAACCTTCGTTATTTATAAGGGAGCATGAAGAACCTGTGTCCAATAAAGCAATTACATTTAAGGAACCAATTGAGATAGATAAGTGTGGACGATTATCGAAGGGTTTTTTAACAAGTTGTGAGGCAACAGTCTTTTTATGATAAAAGGAATTGACAGTTTGTAACCACTTAGACCACTCGGCTGGAGTAGTATAGCATAATTCCTCTAATGAAGGTAAGGCATTTTGTACATTAACAATAGCGGTATTATTGTTAGATAAATTTAATGACGGTACAGCGTTAGAAGTAGTTTCATGATTTGAATTTATTGACGTCTGGGTCCGTTGAATGATTGGTGATGAGGACGATTTTGAATCCTTGAGATATTCACGCCCTGATTTGAAATATCTCGACGGGAGTTTCCCGAAACATTAGGATTACAGTTGGTGCAGTTAGATTTGTAGATATTTGAGCGGCCACAACCATAACAAAAAATATTTCTGGGGTATGTGCAGACATTATAGTTATGTCCACTTCTCTTACAGTTCCAACAGGTAAGTGAGTTATTAGTTACGGTAGGAGGAACATTAAGGGTAGATACTTTATGGGAAGCTCGAGCTTGGCAAGCTAAATCGGGTTCTAAAAGGCCAGACTGTTTCTCTGGGGGCGGGCGGTATTTGTCAATTCTTAACTTCACTTCCTGGAGAGAACGACATAGGTCTTTAAAGTGTGCTAACGAAGAGATGTGCTGTAATGCCAAACGTTCAGAGAAATACTGGTTTAAATTTCTAAGTAACTGATCGATAATTTCGGATTCTGAAGGTTTTTTGTCGAGTCTGCTATATAAAGCTTCTAATGAGGTAATGAAAGAAACAACATTTTCGTCAGGACCTTGGGTTCGATTGCGTATTTCGTTCCAAAGGTCGGTAATGTAACCATGAGGTAGGAAGTCTCGTTTTAGGCACGCAACTAACTCCTCCCAGGTAGAAATTTGGTCTCGGATGTTCCTGTACCATATCAACGCAGAGTCTGAGAACAAGTCACCTGCTGAGACAAATAAGTCCTGGTCTGTACACCCGCGAGAGATTTTGAAATCATTAATCCGGTCAAGAAAAGACGATAAAGAGACTTGCGAATCAAACCCTTGAAAAGTGAGACCCCATTTTTATACAGGTATAGATTTTCCTACAGGTTTATGTGAAGCAAGTACGAGATTTGAAAAGGGTAACGATATATCTACGTCCGCATTTGGATTGAGTTTGTCAAGAACAATTCCTTCAAGTAATATTATTTTGGACAACAAACTTTGTTTAGCTTGGGTCGCTTGCTCATCGTCATATAAAGATAATAATTCGATACGCTGTTTGACATGCATTATTCTGGAACCTAAACGCCCTAACTCAGTATCACTGGGACGAGGATCTGTTCTATTTATTATACCAGATATATCGTCCAAAGACAGTCTAATTTTTGATACATTGTGAGGCCAATCCGTAACGATCTTCTTTGAGATAATAACGCCCTTCATTTCCTGGGCCAAAATTGCTCTAAGCTGCGATCTCCTATCGTTTTGATTTGATGCAGAAATAATATTCCTACACTCAATCTCGTAAATTAACTCAAGCGATTTTAAATGTGAAACATTCATCTCGGATTTCTATTTGAGACACGATATATATGCAATACTAACCATAAATCAGGAAGTTTAACCACAAGGTTTTCTTGTAAAGGTAATTAAGATATTATTAGTTCAATAGGTAAATCAATAATGCAGTTTTTAGAATGTAACATAAAAGACAGTACATTTAAGTTTCAAAAAACGGTCTTTTAAGGTTAAGAAAACAACAAAAGTTATATTTTAATAGATAATTTTGTAATAAACTGTGTTTAAAGGTATCTAATTAAGGTAAATACTTATTTGTATACTTACATGAATAAAAGTAGGGTTCTTTAAGTGAGAAAGCTGTTTAAATAACATCTGTTAATACAATGTACCCTAACCTCACACATTAAAGGCGCCATTCTTATTACACTTCTATCGGTGATACATTTATATGGTGATAGATAGTTCTTAAAAGTCGGTAATACAGTTACCAAAGTTCATAAGATACATCGCGCAAGCGCAATGAATAAAGCGAGTGACGCCTCTAGCGGAGGGCAGCGCGAACCCCTTTTACAGGTTTCGCGTGGCCAACTACCATGACGTCATCATTGCCCCAAATTATATTGCGTAATAAACGGAAATATAAAAATTAAACAATGAAAGATAAAAGCGAATAATTTTAACAAACAAAATACTCACATAAGATATCCGGCTACATCCCGGAGGGATTAAAGATGGTGATTCCTTCGGAGCTGCTAGCGGGGCATGGTCATCAGGGTCGTGGAGTCCAGTTTGCCGAAGGTTGCTGATTACCTACCTATGCAGGGAATGACGGAAAAAAGGTATAAGGTACGACAAACAAAAGATAAGCAAGCAAGGGAACTCTACATAGGTAAAGCTAAGATACGATACCTCAAAGCGACCACTTCACGCGACGAACCAAGGCAAAAGGCCACGTTTCAGAGCGTCACAAAAAAAACCTCTCACCACTTTGTCCCCACTCCTTGTCTTTTTCCCATTGGCGCGAACTTATTCGTCTACCCCTCTAGTGTCGTGCCATCTGCGCAAATGCACTACTATGACGTACGGAAGTACACACCTAGTCTATTTAAAATTCCCGCGCACCGCGTCTTTTGAAATTATGGCGTGAAACTTCCGTACATCAAAACTTAACCTAAAAACACTGTTTAAGTGCCGATTGGATTGGCACGTAACAGTGTAACAATATTATAACCTGATACCGGGGTTGCAAACCGGATTGACAGATTGCCTAACATACAAGGGAAAGTGCACTACCCCTGAATAATAATAATATCTGCATTAATCTTGATTAATATATTTATAGTGTGGTACAAGTACTCCCTGAATAATTTCTCTGCTCTCAGTAAATATATTTTTAGTGTTAATTAAATGTGATTTTGGGCTCAAGCCAAGTTGATTGGGAGTGTAAATATTTTTTTTGTGAGCATATATATTGATTCATGAATATAGGTATAATAATTTGGTATATAATTGTGTTTTGATTGAGTCGGATCTACTTGAACATTTATAGTATCAGGGACAATTAAGTTTGATTGCAGAGACTAAGTTGTTCTCTCTTAAGGTATGGTGTTTAGTGGCCTTTTACTGCAATTGGCGCCCCTCTTATTTTCAGCGGTAACCATCAACTACCCACGGCCCACTACTGTTGCTAGTTCGGAAATTGCACCATATTCTACGCTAACCGTTCAGGGATGATATCCTTTGGGACTCCTAAATTGATCGGAGCGAACAAACGAATATACCATAAATTCACCATGCCATAATTTAGCAAAATTTCTACTAAAAATTATAAATCCATTAGCAGGCAAAACGGATTCTTTCATTAAAAACAAACAAAATTTTTTAGAAAAATTATCAAACAAAAATTGAAAATACACACACAATGGTAAGCTTTGATGTGGTAAATCTCTTCACAAATGTCCCTATAAACAAAACGCTTAATATTATAAAAAACAAACTAGAAAAAGATGGCAATCTTAAAGAAAGAACAAAACTAAGCATATCATCGATTATGGAATTACTTGGTTTATGCGTCAATACCACATATTTTCAAATAAATGATCAATTCTACAAACACAGCTTCGGAATGGCAATGGGAAGTCCACTATCACCAATCTTTAGTAATATATTCATGGAGGAATTCGAAAAAGATGTAATATTCACACAAGAATTGAAACCACTAATCTGGTGGAGATACGTAGATGATGTCTATGCTATTTGGCCTCATAATACAGAACTAATTAAAAACTTTGTACAGTCTATTAACGAAATAGAACCAACTATTAAATTCACATATGAATTAGAACAACATGGAAAACTTCCGTTTTTAGATATTTTCGTTAGCAAAAACAATACAGCAATTAATACATCGGTATATAGAAAACCAACACACACAAACAGATACTTAAACTTCGATTCAAACCACCCACACTGTGTCAAACGAGGAATTATCAAAACCATGTATGATAGAGCAAAATTAATATCATCAAACGAAGAAATTTAAAAAAAAGAGAAAGACCTAATCAGATGTACACTAATAGAAAACAAATATCCTAAAAGAATAATAGAGAAAGAAATGAATAAAACCCTAAAAATAAAGAAAAGAAAACAAAACAATGATACACACAACAAAATGCTCTCAATACCATACATAAAAGGATTCTCCGAAAAATTCAAAGAATAGGAAACAAATTTAAAATTAAAACAGTATTTAGAACCAACAATACACTAAGAGCACAATTAACAAAAACAAAACCCAAAACGCAATACAAAGTTCAAAAATTGTATCTACAAAATACCGTCGAATGTAGTAAGTTTTATATAGGGAAAGTTCCAGACCATTTGAAGTTCGATTAAAAGAACATAAATCATATATAAAAAATAAAAAATTTGAAAAATCCATGATTTGCCAACATGCATGGGACTCCAGCCATAAAATAAAATGGGAGGACGAAAATTATCGACAAAGAAGAAAACCACCAAAACGCAAAATCAAAGAAGCTGCTTATATAACCTTACATAAAAATAACTGCGTTGCAAACGAATCCGTAACTTTCAGTAAACAATGGATTCCATTACTAAAAGAAATAACAAAAGAAATAACAAATAAAAATCAAATGCCCTCAATATCTAGGTAGCATTGCAAGTTTTTCCTGGGTTTTCCTTGCGATATTAACATGAAATACAGCCTACATACATGATTTCTATTTATACATACAATAACTAATTATATAACAATAAGCATATTAACTAGAAAACCATTATTTCGGCAAATATCTAAGTGTTGGGGGATCTTGGTAGCCACAGGTTGCTTAACCCCCTTCACTGAATCTCGGTGAAATAAAACATAAAATTAGAAAACAATAGAAGGGAAGCTAGCTCAGAATATAAATAAGTGCAGGTACGTGTCCAACTAGTTTTGAGATGAAGATCCAATGAAGATGATGATGAAGCATATTAACAACCCCTGTAAAACAGCATTGGTATCTGACAAGTGTAAACCCGCAATAAGGTTACCTCACAACCATATACAATCTCCGTTAAACAGTATTGGTATCTGACAAGTGTAAACCCGCCATAGGGTCACCTCAGATCCATATACAACCTTCATAGAACAACATTAGTATCTGACAAGTGTAAACCCACCATAAGGTTACCTCAGAACAATGTTAAAATCTACCAAAGAGGTAGCCTAAATCATAATGAATTCCCCTTCAAAATATATATAAAAAAACGACTACTTAAGCCTTTTAATAATGCAATTGCACACTTCTTTAATAACCATCCTCTAAATTGTATAAATAGAAACATGTTAAAAAATGTTTTCCAATTCCCAAGTTATTGAATTTTTACAATAAAAATTAATCAGCTGATTTCACGTTAAGCGTATTGGCTACCTAAAAAAGTCGGTCCCAGGCCGTAACACAAATTGAAGGCAATTATTCATTTAAACTTTAAAAATTTTGCTTAGTGTACTCAAACCAAATATTTCAAACATCAATAAATCAAAGTCACCTTCAATTTATGTCATAAATGTCAAACTTGAAGTTTTTTATTATTTTGAAAACGATCCTAGGTTATGGATCGAAACGTTAATAAAGATAATTTTAAAAACTATGAGTGGTTTAATACCCAAAGAAGATTAAGAAGAATACTAGTGCTGAGTTACGTTCTCAATTAAAATTAATTTTAGACGAAGAACCTTTCGGAGAGTTGGTGACCGCAAAATCTTTTGATTCCGATCATCATCATATTGTTTTCGACCTTACTTAAGGTCGGTTTGACGCAGCTCTAACTTCTTTTCTAATCTGTGTTAATCTAAAAAGTTCTACATACCCTTCACAACCTCAATTTCTAATAATTTGACTAATATAGTTTGGTCTAGGTCTTCCTATATCCTTTTATCTTTTTCCTATCCATCTGACTTTACATAGATATTAGCAACATGATGGTTGTTAAAGAACTCTAACATGTTTACATGTTTACCATTTATAAGGAAGTGAAATATAACCTTCAAAAAGGAAAAGTGTTAAAATATATGTTATGGTAAGGCTTAAGCAATGAATCGCTGCCAACATGCCAGACCGCTAACTAAATGCGAGTTACGTCATGGTGACATTTCGTTAACTGATTTTTATTTATTTTTCTTTTGTTTTCGAACTTAGTTAACAGTCGGTTTGACGTAGTTCTAAATTCTTTTCTATTCTGAGCTAGTCTAAAAAGATCTACATACCCTTCACAACCTAAATTTCCAATAATTTGACTAATATAGCTTTGTATCGGCCTTCCTGCTCTATTTCTTTTTGGTAGTCTATAATCTAAGACCTTACTAAATAGTCCCTCATGTCTTAACTGGTGACCTATCATTATATCTCTCCTGACCTTTAATTGTTTCCACATACAGGATCCTCACCTATCCTTCTATAAACTTCCTCGTTTGTTACTCTATCTGTCCAACTAATCTTTAACATTCTCCTATAACACCAAGTTTCAAAAGCTTCTATCTTTTCTTATCTACTTCTTTAATTGTCCAAGCCTCACTACCGTATAGTAGAACGCTCCATACGCATCGACTTTAAGAAACTTTTTCTATTATCTAAACTAATACTATTAGCTATTAGTAAGTCTTTCTTTTTAAAAACATTTTCTAGCTTGAGCTATTCTAGCTACTATATCCCTTCTGCTACGTCCATCCTTTGTAATTATACTACCTAAATAGCAAAATTCATCTACCTCCTCTAACTCGGTATTACCTATTTTTAATTTTGGTTTAGAACTAGGCTGTAACTCACTAGTCATTATCTTTGTCTTTACTGAGTTAATTCTCATACTATAGTTACTCCGTAGTATCTCATCTAAAATATTTAAAACTCTCCTAACTCTTTTCTAGACTCTGCTATAATGGCTATATCATCTGCAAAACGTAACATGTCTATTTTCTGACCCTGTACACTAATACCTATCTCTTTCTCTCTCTGGCTAAGTTTAAAGCTTCCTCAATATAAACATTAAAAATCAAGGAGACAGTATACAACCCTGTCTAACACCATTTCTAATCTTAGCTTCCTTTTCTATTTCATCAAATCTAATTACTACGCTTTGGTTTTATATAGACTGTAAATAATTTTTCTATCCCTATGAGAGATTCCTATTTTTGCAAAACCCTGAACATAACAATCCAATTAATCCTATCAAATGCTTTTCTAAATCTACAAACGCGAAATGAGTCTTTTTATTTTTTGTAACCTTTTTCGATAATTACCCTAATCATTAGTATCGGTTCTCTAGTCCCTCTGTCTTTACGAAAACCATATTGGTCTTCGCCTAAATAATTCTCAGTCAAAGCTTCTACTCTATTTTTAATTATTATTGCTAGTATTTTGGAAGCATGAGAAGTTAAACTAACTGTTCTAAAATTCTCACACCTATCAGCTCCTGACTTTTTGGGATTGGGATAATAATATTTTTTCGAAATCTATTGGAACCTCACCTGTGTCATATATTACATTTATTAGTTCATATAATCTGTCTAAAGTTTTCTGACTTGCATATTTTATTAATTCTGCGGAATATCGTCTATCCCTGGCGCTTTATTTAATTTAAGATTCGAACAGCTCTATCAAATTCCTCTCTTAATATTGAGAACCCTATTTCTACATCCTCTTCTTGGTCGTTCTCTAACTCATCCATATCGTCTCCCTTATATAAATCTTCTAAATATCTTTTCCATCTATCAGCTACCTCAACTTTATTTATTAGAAGCTCATTATTCTCGTCTCTAATACCATTATATTTTTCCTATCTTCCCAAAAACTTTTTAACTGCTCTGTAAGCCCTGTCTGTCTTACCTACTTTCAAATCATCTTGTATTCCCTTACAATTCTCCTCCATCCATTTATTTCTAGCTTTTCTACACTCATGTACTATCTTATTTCTAACTGTATTATATTTTGCTTATTTTCACTATCCACTTCTCTGAAAGGTTTAAGCTTTATTCTATTCTCTATTAAATCTAATATCTCCTTTGTTACCCAGGGTTTTCTCGCTTCTATTTTTTTCTTACCTATAGTCTGTGTTGCTGTATCATGTACAGTCAGTTTTATTTCTTTCCATCTATTTTCTATGCTCCCTCCTACAGCTATCTCTTTGCTCTTATTATCTAATACTTGTTTATATTCCTCTTTACCCTACTATCATTAAGCTTACCTAGATCCCATCCTCTCTTTAACCTTTCTCAATTTTTGAATTTTAGTTTACACTTCATTTTAACTAAGTTATGATCGCTATCTATGTCAGCCCCTGGATAACTACGGCAGTTTTTAACTTGGTTTCTAAATCTTTGTTTAACTAAAATATAATCTATTTGGTACCTAGCCCTATCACCTGGGGCTTTCCAGGTATATCTTCTCCTAACATGTTGTTCGATATTAAGTTAGAAATTAAAACTTGTGAAGGAAAACTTACAGATTTAGAGGAAGAAGTTAATACATTTTCTGGTACAAATCCTAAGAGAATTGTTACAAAATTAAAACATCTATTAGGACGTTTATCTCGTTTACAGTTGGCAGAAGAGGAGACTGATTTAGAAAGTGCAATTGGGGCACAGCTTGATAGATTGAATAAAATTGATTTGTGGGTAGACAATTTACGAACACCTACTAGGGAACCTTTGTCAGGGATTGTACCTAATTGTGCTGAAATGGCGCAAGCAACTGGTCGAGAAGTAGTCAATCAAAATCTTACTGCTTCCCAAATACCTGCAATAAATTTTAGAAGTGTACCGCCTTGCAAATGGGGAATTCCGTTTAACGGCAGTCCTCAGGACCTTAGTGTAAATGCCTTTATCGAACGGGTTGAAGAATACAAACTTGCTCGTGGGGTTTCGGATGCAACATTAACTCAATCAATAATCGATTTACTTGATGGTAGGGCTTTGATATGGTATCGATCTATTAAATCACAAATTACCTCCTGGACTGATTTTGTAACCAAATTAAAATCCGAATATTTACCATTCGATTACAATCATGAATTATTAACGGAAATTAGGTCGAGGATTCAAGGTACTAATGAGCGGGTAGGCGATTTTTTTGCTTGCATGATTAATTTATTTGCTCGTCTTTCTACACCTTTATCAGAGACAGAAAAACTAGCTATTCTGACAAGAAACATATCTCCTTACTACATACACGGTCTCGGTCTAACACAAATTGACTCTGTTGATAATTTATTGAACTCTTGTAAACAATTAGAGACTAATAAACAGTTAGCAATCAGTAGTCGTCCTACTTCGAGAAATGTGGTGAATAAATTAGAACCTGATTTAGCTTGCCCTTTAGAGAGTTCGGAGGTCAAACTTTTAACTAAGGATCAGGAGAATACTTCTAAAAGTTTTTCAAGGGTAAAAACCAAACCTACTCAATGTTGGAATTGTCATGAACTGGGTCATCCTTTTAAATCGTGTCCTCAAACCCGAATTAGAAAATTTTGTTTTAGCTGCGGTTCCGCGGATGTTACAAAATATAATTGTTCTCAATGTTCGGGAAACGGGGTAAGAAGACGTCGTGTAGCCGGTCGGCGATTTTAAGTTTTAAGGCGGATAATTCATGGTCCTCCTGGTTAAATGTTGTGCGAACTGAGTTTAAACGAGAGCGGATCGGTAATAAATTTTTATGTAAAGGAAATGATCCTCGACCATATTTACAAGTTAGTATTTATGACATTCCATTTATTTGCTTATTAGATAGTGGTGCTACTCAAAGTATTGTAGGAGGTAGAGGTCTTCGTAAATTAGAAAAACTTAACATTTTTCTGCAACCTCAAAATTCAATAGCAGATGGACGTACGTGTAATATATTAGGGGTAGTAAATTTACCGATTAAATTGAATACAAAGATTATTTTAATAGAAGCTTTAGTGATATCAGATGTCGTGGACGAAATAATATTAGGTATGGATTTTTGGCTTCTAATGGATATTGTTCCTTCATTTAAAGATATGTCGTGGGAATTTAATGAAATGGCAGAAGTAAAGTCTATTTGTACAAAAGATAGTTTAGCTGCAGACCAACTTAATATTTTAGAAGGGGTTGTGAATTCTTTTCTTAAACAAATGTCTAAGAGCTTAGGCTGTGCGAAAGGCGTTAAGCATACAATTAATACAGGTAGTAGTCAACCAATTAAACAGCGGTATTATCCAGTTTCACCCTATATTAAAAAAATTATGGATGCTGAAGTGGATAAAATGCTTGAGTTGGGAATAATTGAAAAGTCAAACTCGCCGTGGAGTTCACCAGTCATTATGGCAAAGAAACAATCTAGAGACTATCGATTTTGTATCGATTTTAGAAAAATTAATAATGTTACTAAACGTGACGCATATCCTTTGCCGTATATTTCTAATATATTAGATCGTCTAAGAGATGCAAAGTTCTTATCGTCTATTGATTTACAATCCGCTTATTGGCAGGTCGAATTAGATGAGTCTAGTAAGGAAAAAACTGCATTTACTGTACCGGGTAAAGGTTTATTTCATTTTTTACGACTCCCTTATGGTTTGAGTAATGCTCCTGCAACATTTCAACGTTTAGTTGACAGTATATTTGGTCCCGAGTTGCAAGATTATGTGTCGGTGTATCTTGATGATGTCATTATTGCTACATCAGATTTTGACACCCATATCCAAGTTGTTAAAACAGTTTTTAATCGTCTCTTGACTGCTGGTCTTACAGTGAATTTAGATAAATGTGAATTTTTGAAGAAGCGATTGAAATATCTAGGTTACATTGTTGATGAACTAGGGTTGAGGGCAGATCCTGAGAAAATTGAGTGTATGATTAATTATCTAGTTCCAAAATGTGCTAAAGATGTTAGAAGATTTATAGGTCTCATATCTTGGTATCGGAGGTTTGTCGAGAATTTTGCTAGTCGTGTGGCACCGCTTAATCGCTTGACAAGGAAAAAAATAAAATTTATTTGGGATGATGAGTGTAATCGCGCGTTTTTGGATATTAAACAGTGTCTTATTAGTCCACCAATTTTGTCCTGTCCTGATTTTTCTAAAGAATTTGTATTACAAACTGATGCATCGCAGGTAGGATTAGGTTGTGTGTTAAGTCAAAATTTTCCAGATGGGGAACATGTTATAGCTTATGCAAGTCGCAGTCTGACTCATCAGGAAAGAAAGCACTCTACAACTGAACTTGAGTGTTTAGCAGTTGTATGGAGTATTGAGAAATTCCGTCCTTATATTGAGGGAGAAAAATTTACTGTAATTACTGACCATTACAGTCTTTTATGGTTAAATCGCTTACAAAATCCGTCAGGTAGGCTAGTTAGATGGTCACTTAGATTACAGGGATATGATTTTACAATTGTGCACCGGAAAGGAACAGCTCATCAAGTTCCGGATGCCTTATCTAGGGCGATATGTCTCATTGATGTTAAAGAGGAAGATATTAATAATTATTATCTTCAACTAAGAAACAAAATTAGGGATAATCCTGGGAAGTATTCACAATTTCGAGTTGTGGGTAATGTTATATATAAACGTATATCTAGTAATAAACTTATTTATGACGAGGGTGAAGAATGGAAATTAGTTGTACCCAATCGTCTTAAAAAGGCAGTTTTTATTGAAAATCACGATGCGCCTACAGCAGGGCATATGGGTTATTATAAAACTAGGAAACGTATTGGTCATAACTATTATTGGCAAGGAATGAATTCCGATCTTGCGAAATATGTTAGATCTTGTGATGTTTGTCAAGCGCAGAAACTAGAACAAAAATCGCCTCATGGGGTGATGTTTAAAAGAACTATCTCTTTACCGTGGGAAGTTATTTCTACTGATCTTATTGGACTGTTGCCTTTATCCAGCAAACGAAATCGATTTGTTTTAGTAGTAACAGACATTTTCGCTAAGTATACAGTCTTATTTCCTTTGAAGTCAGCCACGAGTACAGCAATAGTAAAACATTTAGAAAATGATGTCTTTCTTGTGTTTGGTGCTCCAGAGCGCATTATTTGTGATAACGGGCGACAGTATATTAGCGCTAATTTTAAAAAGGTAGCGGAAAGCTACGATTCTAAAATTGTGTATACGGCAAACTACCATCCTCAAGCTAATCCTTGTGAACCGACAAACCGTGTTATTAAAACAATGATACTCCCGTATGCAAAAGATAACCATAGAACATGGGATCAGTGGTTACCAGAGTTTAGTTATGCATTACGCACTAATGTAAGTAAAGTGACTGGGTATAGTCCAGCGTTTTTGAATTTTGGTAGGGAAATTCAGTTATCAGGAAAGCATTTCAGGGGTGATGGCGTGGATACTGAAGCACCCATTGATTGTGAATCTCGAACGCGTAGGGCTGAACATTTGAAAGCAATAAAAGAATTATTTGAAAAAGTAAAACTACGTTCTGAAAAAGCACAGGAAAGTAGGGCACATAGATATAATTTGCGGCGGCGCCCATTGGTTCTCATGGTACGACAGACCGTGTGGAAGAAAAATTATTCTCTTTCAAAGAAAACTGACTATATAGCAGCGAAGTTAACGCCAAAATTTATTAAGTGTATAGTTGTACGGAAAATATCTCCAAATGTGTATAACTTAAAGGATTATAGTAAGTAAGTAGATTTATTGCATAACTCAATATAGGTTAATAAAGTATAAAACAAAATATTATACTATAAAACAAATTATTAAAATACAGTTAATAATATAATTAGTTTTCATTTCTACAACTTAAAATATATTTTTTTAAATTACTCTTGAATTTTCTTTGAGAAGGCTGATTTGTAACTGATTTTGGTAATGTATTATATATCTTAACGCCATAATGAAATACATTTTTTGTGGTTATCGTTTTATTCTTCTTGTATATATAGTAATTGTCTGCTTGTCTTGTGCTGTAGTTATGTATATCTGACACTTTAATTAAGTTGCTAACCAAGACGAAGGCAGCAAACCATTTATAATTTTATATATAAAACCATACTATTATATTTCATTTGCTCCTGAACATTTAAAAAATTAAGGCATTCTAACATTTTACGGACTTTGGCAAATCTGCTACATTTTAATAAACATCTCATTGCACGATTTTGTATCTTTTGCAATCTTTCCAAATCACCTTGGTTTGAGACAAATAAAATGTTGCTGCAATATGTTAGGTGTGGATAAACTATTGCTCTATATAAAGTTATTCGAGCAAAACTTGATAACTTTGCACTAATTCTTCTCAGAAATCCAACCTTTTGCTTACTTTATTTATAACCATCTGTAGATGCATTTTAAAAGTTAATTTTCGGTCGATTATTACGCCAAGGTATTTAATGTTCTCTACCAGTTCAATATCAGACCCATCTATTTGTACATTCCTATTTTCTGTTTTGATCATTTGATAACTTCTATCATTCGTTAACAACATCCATTTTGTTTTATCAACATTTATCTTCAGCTTATTTCCAACTAAATATTTGCTAATTCTTATTAAGTCACTATTTACAGATTGAATCAGGTTTATTACATTTGCACCTTCAGCATATATTAAAGTGTCATCAGCAAACATATGCATCTTTGTTACCTTCACTACATTCACTATATCGTTTATGTAAATTATAAAAGCAATGGTCCCAAAATACTTCCTTGTGAAACACCCCACTCAATTTCTGATTTATTAGATGTTTCCGTTGCCATCTCGTTTCTTGCTCCCTGTTTTGTAGGTAGTCTTTAAACCACTCTAATGCATTGTCTTTAACCCCATATTTTTCCAATTTTGAATGAGAATATTTCTACTTATAGTCTCAAATGCTCTTTTGTAATCTATAAAGACTGCACACACTGCCTTTCCTTTATCCATTGATTCTTTCCAGTCATTTATAATTAGCTGAATCGCTGTTTCACACGAGTGTTTCGTTCGAAAACCAGACTGATAGGTGGTTAATATATTAGTCTCATCCAAGAATTGCTTCAGTTGCTTATATATTACTGTTTCTAATACCTTTTCAATTGTGGCCAACATATTTATAGGCCTGTACTCTTCGCATTTCTTTGTTGATACTACTTTTTGAATTGGTGTAATTGTTGATATCTTTAAGTCCTCGGGCACAATACCATGCATAAGAGACATACTTATTATGTTTAGTAGCGGATAACCAATAATATCAAAAAGTTCTTTAAGAACTCTACTGTTTACACCATCCGGGCTGTTTTTATTTGCTTGCTTATATACCAATTCTTTTAGTTCATGTATTTTTAATAATTTAAAAGTACTTAATTCCTTCAGGCTTGTACGTATTGGATCGTGAAACTCAAACTTTTCAATACCAATTGATGATGTAATTTCTGTTATACTATTTATGAAGTAAGTATTGAAGTTTTCAGCAATAGTTTTGTCATTAGTTTCTAGTGTATTCTCAAATATAATGTGCTTACTATTTTGAATACGTTCGGTTTTTAATACAAGTTTTAAAGTCTTCCACATTTTTACTGGGTTACGTTTATTTTCATCTATTTTCTTTTCATAATATTTAATCTTAGCTCTACGGATCATGAATATGACACAGGTCGAAACTTAGGTTCTTGGCATATTCAAGATATCAAAGTCGACCACCCCAATTCTGAGTGACTTTGTTTTTAAATTTTTCTTTTAGAAAATTTTCTTTTTTTTTTTTGGAAGGGGGGGTGTTGTAACGTGTCATTTATGCCTCGTTGCAATTTGCTTTCAGAAACGTAATTCGTTCATCTTGTGTAAGGTTAAATGTTATAATTTGGCGACGGGTTGCAAGATACTACCATGTCGTTATTTAGTTTAGTTGTTTTGTCGAATGTCAAATCGTTCTTAAAAAGCTTGGTTTAAATTAATTATTGCTTTATTTTATTCAAGTGGACTAAGACAATGTTATTAAATAACATTGATTCAGACAACGATAATCAAATACACCTTGACTGTATTGATTATTTGAATATTGAACTTTGTTAATGCCGACCTTCAACGAGGAATTTATTTGTTAGGTTCAACCATATATTATAACCTGATACCAGTTGTTCTTATCAACAAGATATAAAATGTATTATACACATTACATCGATCTTGTTTGGTGCAGCATATAGTTTGTGCAAGTCTCAGAAGAGGCCCGCCCTATTGTAATTTTCATGGAGTGGTCGTGAAAATAAAGTTAATTATACAAATTAGTTTGGGGCACCCTTTTCTCATCCAGGAGAATTTTATAAAGAGTATTAGAGAAATTTCCTGGCTTAAGAAATTTATTTTGTGGACGACATTTAGCACTTGGTGAGTACTTAGTTACCAGTAAGGATTGAAATCTAAAATATAAAACTTTTTAGCATTATTGATTATTGGTCGTGTGACTTGTCGGGGTTACAAATAATTGGGTTGATTATTATAAAGTGGAACCACTTAGAAAAGTGTAAGTAATTGCAGCAATAACCTTCAAATTTTAATTTGTGTGTACAGGGTTCTTTGGTACGGAGTATTCTTTGGTACGGAGTATTCTCTCGGTACGGAATATTCTTTATGAGTGGAAGATTCTTTATTTTTGTTGGGAATTATATGGAGCTTCCTGTCCAACGTTGTATCTGGTGATACAAGATCAGACTCATCTTGCAGCAAACTGGTTTGGTCGTTGAGGACGCAATCCAGCAGACTTGGACATCTGGCACTTTTATCACAGGTTTTTATTGATTAAGACCCATATGGTTGTTTGTCTATTTAAATGTTTTTTTGTGCATATTGTGCATGTTTAATTAATTTGTTTTGGGGGAATGTACTATAGTACCAAAATATATATACTTTAATGATTAATTGAGTAAAACAGGGTTTAGGGAATTTATATTTTATATGATAGTCACTTACAATATTAAATTACATATCTACTTGTATGCAGTAAGGTCTAGCTTTCAGCAGATGCTTGGACCACTCTCTTTTTTTTGTATAACATATTATAACCTGATACCGGGGTTGCAAACCGGATTGACAGATTGCCTAACATACAAGGGAAAGTGCACTACCCCTGAATAATAATAATATCTGCATTAATCTTGATTAATATATTCATAGTGTGGTACAAGTACTCCCTGAATAATTTCTCTGCTCTCAGTAAATATATTTTTAGTGTTAATTAAATGTGATTTTGGGCTCAAGCCAAGTTGATTGGGAGTGTAAATATTTTTTTTGTGAGCATATATATTGATTCATGAATATAGGTATAATAATTTGGTATATAATTGTGTTTTGATTGAGTCGGATCTACTTGAACATTTATAGTATCAGGGACAATTAAGTTTGATTGCAGAGACTAAGTTGTTCTCTCTTAAGGTATGGTGTTTAGTGGCCTTTTACTGCAATTGGCGCCCCTCTTATTTTCAGCGGTAACCATCAACTACCCACGGCCCACTACTGTTGCTAGTTCGGAAATTGCACCATATTCTACGCTAACCCTTCAGGGATGATATCCTTTGGGACTCCTAAATTGATCGGAGCGAACTAACGAATATACCAAACTTTAATTTTATTTCGTATACTTATTAGCGAGTACCTGAAGTATACGTTACACTGTAGATCGGTTTATATTTCGTTGCACAAAATTCTTGCACTTTTAAATTTCATTTATTTAATTTTCATTTCACTAATTACGTGAGTTTTTATCACCTTCGAACATAGTTGTTGCTCAGTTCAATATAGACTAAAAAGTTATTCAGTTTCTATCGTAGATATAAGCCCTTCCTCCAATAGTTTTCATTGGCGTGTTTATAATCAAGGCTTGTACCTTGCCTTTATCTGGCAGAACTCGGAATTTTTACAAATTACTTAGTTTAAATCTTTGACGAATGCTCTATTCCTCACGTATGCGTTCAGCATATTACAGCATTATCATTGGATTGCCAATTTTTGGCTTTTCATCAAGTCACGTATTTGATGTTTGTCAATTTATCATATAGTTGAACAGCCTGGTGTTTATTCGTTTGCCACAGAATGTTGGTTTTCTGAACAAATGTGTTCTTCTCTAGTCACGTAACGATTTTCTAATAATGAATTATTTAAGATGCGTTTACGTTGATATTTTCGACGTAATTATTAAATATTTGGAATGCCAATTTATCTATGTTTTGTGGTAATTTAATTTTAATGCAATTTGTTGCGTTTTAAAATCTTATCTTTACTTGTTGACTATACTTAAACATATTTATGTTCTCATGTATTTAATTACATATCTCTTATATACAGTGTCCTCTTAATTGACCTTATGTAGAATAGTCGATTTACTGTTATAATTTCCGGAATTATTTGATTTTCTTAAAGTTAAAGTTGTTTATATTTATCCTACGACCTCTATGACTTAATCTACCCTTAAACTATATATTGCTATGTACTAACTGGAACTCTAGAACCCCGACGTTGTGCCATCCAATAAATACTTGGTATGATAACGCCGTACTCGGTATCAATGGCGTTTTCTACTTATAACTCCACCTCTCTGTTTAAATTAACAAATTTCACTCCCACTAATTTTATTATTCTGCCACGGCTAGCTTTTATTTGAATTATAAAATGAAGTTAATTAATTCCATATAATGAAAACAAATATTATGTACAGGTTTTGAAAATTATTAAAAAACACTTTCCAATCAATCAATATTATAAGTCTTATTTATCTCAAAAATCATATGCTTTGCAATCAATCTAGAGTCACCAAAAACTATTTTTATCAAAAAAGCCTGGAACGTTCAGAACCCCTTTATTATAATACGTACTTTCAACATATGCAAAGTTCGTTGCTGACTCTGTTACACAAGTTTATATTAATTAGGCAAATTCAATATTCAAATTCAAATAGAAAAAAATGTCTTAAAACTAATAAAGCCTAACCTGCTTTGTTTACTTTGTGCTTCTTTATTTCTTTCTCGCAACTCAAAATTGTACCAAGATTATCAACGCATCCATTATCAACCAACATCAATTAGAATTTTCCATACATTATTATACCATCCATTTGGATCATTAACATTGTATTCGAAATTATTCTCCACCAATTCGGAATTATTATATACCCATTTGAAATATTATCTATCCACTCGCTTTATTAAACACCCATTTGAATCATTGCCATCGGCCTCAAATCTATTATATTATTACACCTCGAATTATTCTCGTCAAACTTAGAATTATTGTCGTCCCCCTCTGGATTATTATTGTCAGACTTAGATTTATTATACACCCATTTGGTGCCGTTAATCGGCAATAGAAATTTTCATGTTCGTAGCACTATCTGTCACTATACAATTTCACTTATTAAAATATTATTATGTGTTACTCTTAGATTTAGAGTAACGCAGTTTGTCCTTGTTGAATTGAAAACTGAGCTCCGTTATCATTGCTCGCTGTTAATATATGGGTTGATCCCCCTTTCTATGTGGACTTGGCTTACTAATCTTAACCAATGAGGTCTTTGTATTTCATACACTTAAAGTGGTTTTCTGATGTAACATTTTTGGCTTTTCGAGTAATGGTTGTTTTCTACAGATGCTTTGTTATCTGACCATGCGGTGTTTTGAGTAAATAATCGCTTTTCCATATTATACAAAAATACCTGATGCAATTTGAATTTCGATTTTCATGTTTATTTACGCATCTTTGATTACTTTTACTTATCAAAATGTTAATTGTTTGTACGCACTTACCGAAAGCTCTTATCTCCGTATTATCATAACTGATTAGAATCCTTTTTGAATGCGTGTTTAATTACATGAACTATGCTTATTTCTAAATACGCGTGCTTCTACTGAAAAATATCATTTGCATTACTTAAAATTACTAAAGCTCTATATACCGGGTGTTAAATATATGTTATTTACCTAATGCATGAATTATCTATTTCTATGCTAACTATGCGTCTTTTGTGTCTATTTGCGTCGCTTAAAACTACTTATACTCTATATACAGGGTGTTAAATGCTTACTATTTACAAACTATCCGAATTACTCAATTTTCTATTAAATAAATGCAGTTTTCTGCTTTCTATTATAATTTATGGTTCCTAAACGACCATTGCTATAAAATACACCCTTAAACAACCCCTTATCACAGCAATATATATATATATAAATATAATTCTGTGAAGCTTACTCCCAACCAGTGCCATATTTTTTTACTTATAGATAGCACATACATCAAGTGTTCCTTACGAGTATTGTTATACATTTTAATTTCTAAAAATACCACATATGCATGACATAGTTTGATAAACGTAATTTGTACTGCCTTATCTTCACAGTGCTTTTTTTTCTTTTATCTGATTTAAAAAAAGGTTACAAGGTTACCAACCAGTACCATATTTTTTTACTTATAGATAGCACATACATCAAGTGTTCCTTACGAGTATTGTTATACATTTCAATTTCTAAAAATACCACATATGCATGACATAGTTTGATAAACGTAATTTGTACTGCCTTATCTTCACAGTGCTTTTTTTTCTTTTATCTGATTTAAAAAAAGGTTACAAGGTTACCAACCAGTACCATATTTTTTTACTTATAGATAGCACATACATCAAATGTTCCTTACGAGTATTGTTATACATTTTAATTTCTAAAAATACCACATATGCATGACATAGTTTGATAAACGTAATTTGTACTGCCTTATCTTCACAGTGCTTTTTTTTCTTTTATCTGATTTAAAAAAAGGTTACAAGGTTACCAACCAGTACCATATTTTTTTACTTATAGATAGCACATACATCAAGTGTTCCTTACGAGTATTGTTATACATTTCAATTTCTAAAAATACCACATTTGCATGAAATAGTTTGATAAACGTAATTTGTAGTGCCTTATCTTCAGTGCTTTTTTTCTTTTATCTGTTTTAAACAAGGTACAAGGTTATCAACATATCCTTCATGGAACTAAAGTTATTACCAGCTAAATGTATAATATTAGAAGTAGAAATGAAGCCGAAATCATTAACAATAGATGAAATTAATCAGTCAAATAGTGATAGCTTTATTAAGATATTTGGTAATGTTGTTGAATATTATCCATCTGCAGCTATTGGTATTATAAGAGATCGTCCTTTTCATCGAGCAAATGATATAGCACAAGCAATAAGTAATTATATAGATGGATTATCTACAAATGGTAATTAGTATCCTTTATTAAAATTATATCTTTTTTACAAAAATAGTCTACTTAGAAAAGAAAAAAATTCTTCAGTTGTATCCAGATTTAGCTGGAAAGCTTGCAGACATGGGCCTTTTAACAACTGAATCAACAATGGAACAGAAATGTGCTGGTTTGGACCAATTATGTAATGAAGATAAATGCAAATTAAATAAGCTCAATGAAGAGTAAGTATTAGCTTGTCGATTAATAGCTCATGACATATTAAAATACCGTATTATTGTTCACTTCCCATGATTATATATTGATGAAAAGTGTTTGGTATTGTTTTTTTAGCAATAATTACAAACCGATTGCACTGAAATGTTTTCCTGAACATATTCCTGACTTGCATGTGACATTTATAAGCCATTTCCAAACACCTCTATTTAATAAGCTACCACAGGAAATCAAATCACTAAAAAATCTAAGGAAATTTAATTTCACTTGTCAGTCTTGTTGCATGAATGGTGTTATTACACGGTGGGCGACTTTCTAAATTATACATTTTAATTAAGAAATTTATTGACGACATACAGACAAAAAATTAAATTTCAATGTATCTAAGACTGCTAAAAGGCTTATATAATAGATGTTTTTAGTATTGCCATTAAAAATTGATAAAATATAATTAATAGTACCACTTGTGTTGTTGACTGTGCAATGAATGGTATTGTGTTATGTTTTTACCTTTTCTACAACAGGAACAGGATTCCTCTATCCAGATCTCTCTGCATCCAATGTACGGTACTTCCACACTATCGTACATCCACTACTGGTCCATCAACATCCACTACTGCATATTAGTGCACAACAAGCACCTCCAAAAATAGGAAGAAGTCTACTTACATTCATCAAGCTTCGCTTTTCAAAATGTATTTTATACAATTCACAACTGCTATTTTAACCTTGCACCAACTTGTGCATATGCAATTTATAGTAATTAAAATTTCAAACTCACTAGACATGTAACTGATTTGCTATTGTAGTTCGAAGTTTTGCTAAATATCGAAAGAGAGCGTTTACCCCTTCCTCTTGGTTTATATAGACCCAAAAATGCCCCCCGAATCGTTTCACACCACTCTACTAAACACGTAACCTGGTAACCATTTCTTGTATCCTCGTCTAACCCATACGTTATATCTCTTTGCCTTTATCCCCGCTGTTTACAAGTTCTATTCTACCCTACCAATCTACGCTATCGTCTTTCTCGTTCTTATATACACAGTCTAACAGTCCTACTCTGACTGTAGCGTTTACCATACTTCTCATTTCCCTTTCAAAACGATGTCTTATGAAAATACGCTGCATCTCAGTCTTAATTATCTACCTTTAAAATTTCCTCGTCTTAAAGACGTTTCAAAGCCAATGACAACTAACAATATATCTTTCATTTTTTGCTACCTCATACAAAACACAGTCCTTCTCTTAATTTTATCGATCAATTTTTGTATGTAACCTTCAACACCCTATCTAAAATAGACCTGCTGTTCATTTTTAAAGATCTTTTACCTAAAAACCTTGATACTTGTTTACCAGTTTTTAAATTAATACGCCGAATGTATTTATTATGCTAAACTTTACTGAAAATGCTTCGTTCGCTGCACATTCTTTCTTAGAAACTCATAACTGTCGACTTATTTCTTGATGACACTTTTATATCTTATGCTATTATTAACCTTTGAAAAATTATAAATGTTCCAGCTTCATATTACCCTACACTAAGTTATGTACACAAATAGAATAATTACACTTTGAATATTAGTTACTTGATACCACTAAAGAATTCACCCTCTTAAATTATTGATTTTCATGCCACGTAATGAAGAGCTTTCCTACTAATAACTTTGCATGGTACTTAAACATTTAAGTGCACGTGTTTACCTTACGGACTTACACTTCCTATAACTAATAATTGTAATTAATCTTTACCCTAACTCTAAAATAAAGCAAAATTATCCTTAAAGCTGTATTTGAATTATAAATCCCTATGCTATAGCTTTGAAAAATGTTTTAAATTATTACTTACCTACTATATATATGGTGTACCC
Source organism: Platerodrilus igneus (assembly GCA_036346225.1). Taxonomy (NCBI): domain Eukaryota; kingdom Metazoa; phylum Arthropoda; class Insecta; order Coleoptera; family Lycidae; genus Platerodrilus; species Platerodrilus igneus. The sequence continues at coordinate 4,832,343 of JARFIW010001392.1, read as the reverse complement.
TGCCATAAATATTTATCTGACCTATCTACCATCACTTCTAACCTATAAATCCATAGAAATATATATATATATATATATATATATATATATATATTGCTGTGAAACATACAAAAAGCCTCACCAGAGTAAAAATAAATATTCGAGCCTCTTGAATTGGGCACCAAGATTTGCTGTGATTCTCGCCCTGTTGAACCTTTTCAGATAGTCGCCTTTTTACTCTTTCCGCCTCGGCTGCTCACCTAGTTAAAACTTTCATCCTCATTCATAAAAAAAAACACATTCCTACCACAAACATCAACGTTAACTCTATTTACATCAATATTCATAATACATTAAAATTTCAAAATTAAATTTCAGCATAAATATCAGTATCATAAAATTTCAAGTTTAAATTTGTCATCATTTTTAATTTGCATCCAGAATTAAAGTCCTGGTAGGATGCATACTAATTAAGTTACAATATGTGCAGACCTAAGTCTGAATAAAAGGGAGCATCTTCCACCCCTTTACGTTAATTAAACAAGTTAGTCTAATTGAGCTCAAAGACAGACCCAAATTTTCATCATAATCAAAACATAAACTGCTAAATACTCCTTTCTACTTAAACAAGAAAATTTTACCTTAAAATTAAAAGTTGTTGTTCATACAAATTCACTACTGTCCATTTTTTATCAAATAAATTATAAAGATATCCAACACACACCAAAACATCAAAGTTCGAACAAAATTGTATAATTTACCTGAAGGTTACTGCACTCGTGGCTTCAATGTACATCGTCCTTGCTAATTTCACCATTCCAACTGGGTTATGTTTCCGTCCTCAGATTCCTGGTCGCCTCTTAAAATTCATCTACAACACCATTCGTTTAAAAAGTTTCAGGGCTTCTCAGGAACGCATCTATGTATATCTAAATCTTGTTTTGTGGATCCAATCACGTTTACGAATAACATTTGATTATTAACACCCCCGAAAAATAGCACTGAAATTTATAATTGTTTCACGCTATACCCAAAACTGCCTACTTTTGTTTATTCATTTATCGTTACTAATTTGGATAATTGGTACAGTAATACTCGCAAATATAACTAGACTTTATTACCTTGTATCTTCTTTTCTAAGTGCACTAATGCATAATAACTTGTATCGTAGCACGTATTCTGCTTGAAGTATGGTATCACATCAAAAAATAAAGAGCAAAACTGTTTAAGTATTGAATAAAAATCGAAAATCTAAGAGAGCGAAACTCCTATAAACACGGGTTTATATAATGGCTCGCCTGCACGTCGGATGTGTCCCGCGACGGCCAGTTTTTAGAATTTCGCATTCTCTGTTCCCTTTTCGACAGCTGGGCACGCGATTTTACAAAATTTGCACTCGCGCCAGTTGAAAATCTAAGAAATTTTCACACGGCTCGCAAACACGTCCGAGAACAACTAATTAATTTTGTATAGAAATCGTTACGTTTACACCTCTCATATCTGCATCTTATTTCCACCAATCGCAAACCCAGTGACGTTGCTCAAATCACGCCTTCTATTATCCGTGTCTCGCTTTTGCGCTTTTGTCCATCCCTTTCTACCTTGGTCTGAGTGGTACAAATCGATATTCTTTATTATGGGCTATTTGAATCCACGTGGACTCCCGACGTGACTTTTAAATAAACGCTGTTTTGTACTGCTAAAGCATCCGACCGTTTCCAATATACGTAGAATCTGCATGTTTATCTATTCAAATTTATTAGAACTTTGATATTTAAAAATACGCAGGTGTTCAATCGTAATACTTCTACGATTTGGATATTCTACGTATTTTAACCTTCTTGATAGATTTGTATGCTAGCATCGCGTCTCATATTTGGTATTATTGGGTTTTTGAAAGCTTTTATGCATATTATGTATTACTAATGGTTCAATTAACTCCAATTAAAATAATAATGAATGGCATTGACTTCTACCCTTTAATTTTTAGCGAATACTAACCAAATATCAATCATTATCTGTACACTCCGTTTAACACCCGTTACCCAAAAATTGAATTAATTAATATAAATTTTGCACGTAATTTCTATTTGTTTCTTGGAACAATTAAATTAAATACACGTTGAGCATTTTAATTCTGCTTCTTTTTATAGAAAGCGTCTAGTGAATAATTTAAATCCCTTATTTTTAATGAAACTAACAAATTTTTATGCTCCACGGTTTTAATAACGCGTATTATCTAATAAAATTCTATACAAACCCTACATTCTAATTGAATGATTTAAATCTTCACAGTAGGCCTTTAATTACGCGTACTTTTTCCCAAAGCTTCCTTATACACGGTGATTAAAATTATTTGATGTCGTTAATTAATTTTCTACCCTGGTCTAAATTTGAGTATTTTCCCCCCCTATTTGAATACAAATAATCCCACTTATTCGAATTCAAATATAAAACATTTAGACTGCAAAAAAAATTTACAAAAAAATTGCCTATCTCTCTCTAACCTTATCTATCTAACTTACCTAACTTATGTCCAATCCTAAAAATATTTACACCTATCCTATATCCCTATCCTATTCCTAACTCTCACCTAATTTTATAAACTGAAATTATCCCTAACTTCATCCTACTTCACCATCTAATCCTATATACATCCTATATACCTATCCTATTCCTAAATTTTAACTAATCTTCACTATACTCACTTCCCCCTACCTAATCCTATATACCTATCCTATTCTTATTCTATTCCTAACTCTCCACTAATCTTATAAGAACTATCTACACTTAACCTATCTTATTTTCTTCCTACATTTAATTTTCCTTCTCATCCTCTATACCTATTTCTAATTATCTCCCATATTTATCCTATACTTAGCTTTATTTTCTATAAACACTTACTTCTACTCTTCTATATACACCTATTTCTATCCCTATATTTTGTTCATTTAATTTAAATCTGACTCTTTTCTTGATCCTCCAAGTTTTTCTTCTCACCATCCTAATACTCTTCATCCCTATTTCTCCCCCTTCTATATCTATACTTATCATCCCTGTTATCTCACATAAAATAAATTTATCATCCTTATTATCCTGACTCTTAAATATTGCTTCTTCTTCAGTCCCTACACTTGTCTGTTTCTCATTTATTATTATTTCCTTTTCTGCCGACAAACCAAACGATACTACCTTAAAATTATAGATTTTTCCCTCTATGGAAAATCCTGTGTACCTTCTAGAATCCTTGCGTAATGGAATCAGCCAGAATGAATTCCTTAAATCTAATTTACTAAAAACAAACTTGCCACTTAACCTCGTCAAAAGTGTGTCCGTGGATGGTGGACAATGGAATTGCGGTTTGGTCCGTTGATTAATTATTCGTGCACCTAAACATAAACGAATACTGTCATCCTTTTTCTTAACCACCACCAACGGATTTATGAAATGAGTGTTTGAGACCTCTATTATGCCATCTTCCAACATTTTATTTAATTCTGCCTTCACCTGCTCCCGATATGCTGCTGGAATTGGATAAACCTTTGCATTGAACGGTTCTGAATTATCCACTTCTAACACGTGCTCATAGCCTAACGCTGTGCTTGCTTCTACCCCCACTAATTCTGCATGTTTTTGTAATAAAGCTTGAACCTCTACTATCCTATCTTCTGGACATCTTATTGTTCCAACATGAGTTGTCCAGTAGTCTACTGCAACTGATCCATCGTTCTTTATCGTCGCTTCCATTCTTGAGGGACAAACACTTCCAATTTTATTAGTGCCTGTGCTTTTTAAGCTTCTAAAACCCTTGCCTTTTAGAATGTAGTTGTACGATCGATGGCAATTATAGTACTCCTTTTTGGTGCCATCAGACAATAATTTAGCTGAAGTGTGAAGTATATACATTGCCAAAGATTTTTCCTGTTCTTGGTTTTTCCAGTTTTTGAACTCTGTTAAACATAATAAAATTAGTATATCATTAACACTTTGCATAATAATCTTCAAACCCAATTGTGAATTAAAATGTAGTTGATCAAGTTTAGTTTCAATTTGATGTTCATTTGCCAAATGTTGTCGAAGTTTTTTATATCCCTTTAGATGTGTTGTACAATTTTCATAAAAGCACTTGATTCTTGACGAGTTGAGAATTATTGAAATACTTTTATGAACAGTTCTGCAATGACGACGTAAAGTTGCTTTACTGGTCAAGGATTTGCCACATGTATCACACAAAAATTTACTAGTTAAATTAACTGGTTTCCTATATTCAAAATTATGAATCTTTCTTATATGGGCATACAAATTCTTCTTTTGTGTAAACTCAAAACCACGATCTTTGCAAGTATTCATTTTTACTCCTCGTTTACAAATAACATGATAAACAAAATTAATAGGTAATTTCCATAGATCTCATTCACTATATGTAAACAAAAAAATTACGCAACTTCAATCTGTTTACAACTGTCATTGCAGCCGCGTTATTACTACCACGAGACGCTCGTCTAATTTCTTGCCTAAATACCCCTATCCAAGTGAACTACTAATTCAATTTAACATTTTTATTCAAGTCCCTGACCCATCTCTTATTTGTTAACCTCCTCTCGTTCTTTTATAAAAAATATATATATTTTTACTTATAGATAGCACATACATCAAGTATTCTTTAGGAGTATTGTTATACATTTCAATTTCTAAAAATACCACATGCTTGAAATAGTTTGATAAACATGTAATTTGTACTGCCTTATCTTCACCATTATTCTTTTTCACTTTTATTTGTATTGAACAAGGTTACAAGGTTATCAACACATCCTTCATAGAACTAAAGTTATTACCAGTTAAATGTGTATACATACTAGGAGTAGAAATGATGCCCAAATCATTAACAATAGATGAAATTAATCAGTTAAGTAGTGATAGCTTTATTAAGATATTTGGTAATGTTGTTGAACATTATCCACCTGCGGCTATTGGTATTATAAGAGGTCGTCCTTTTCATCGAGCAAATGATATAGCAGAAGCAATAATTAATTATATAGATGGATTATCTACAAACGGTAATTAGTATCCTTTATTAAAATTATATCTTTCTTACAAAAATAGTCTACTTAGAAAAGGAAAAAATTCTTCAGTTACATCCAGATCTAGCTGGAAAGTTTGCAGACATGGGCATTTTAACAACTGAATCAACAATAGAACAGAGATGTGTTGGTTTGGATCAATTATGTAATGAAGATAAGTGCAAATTAAATAAGCTCAATGAAGAGTAAGTATTAGCTTGTCGACTAATAGCTCATGACATATTAAAATACTGTATTATTGTTCACTTCCCATGACTATATATTGATGAAAAGTGTTTTGTTTTGTGTTTTAGAAATAGTTACAAATACAGTGAACTGAAATGTTTTCCTGAACATATTCTTGACTTGCATGTGATGTTTATAAGCCACTTCCAAACACCTCTAGTAAAAAAATCCTTCCTTGGATGGTTCTAACACTTTTTAATAAGCTACCACAGGAAATCAAATCCCTTAAAAATATAAGGAAATTTAATTTCACCTTTTCAGTCTTGTTGCATGAATGGTATTATTACACGGTGGGCGACTTTCTAAATGATAAACTTTAATTAAGAAATTTAATGACAACCTACAGACAAAAAATTGAAGTCGAGTGCACACAGCTATCGTGAGAGGTTGTTAATAGTGCACTACTAATAATATCTACGACCGTGCTAAAGTGTTTATTCCAACAAGGCCATCCGCGGTCCTTGTTGGAATATCACCCAGATATTAATTATGGACATGAATTTCACCGCTGTTGTTGTGAAAACGAACCAAAACAAATGCAAAGCATCTGCTTATCTCCTACAGACAACACAATAGGAGAAACTCAAAAACGCGATCAATGGAACTTTGATAAACATTTACAAAACAATAGATACTACCTACCAGACCACATTGTTGATGATGTTAATGGTGATAACAATAACGACAATGCCCAAACGGAAGCTCAAACATCGACACAAACATCTAAACCAATAAGCAATAAAGTGCCACCCATATACTTACATAATTCAACAAACTATAAAGAAGTCATCGTTGATATTAATAAAATCGTTACAGATATTAATTACAGCACAATAATAAACTACAAATATTTACGAATCAATTTAAATAATGTAGATGATTATCGAAGCCTTACAAAATATTATGTAGATATTTATTTTTTTATTTTTGCGTACATTTTAGTACTGTGAAATCCTTGCGGATGTTTTGGATATATGTTGTTTTCTACGCAGGTCTGTTTTCCTTTTTCTTGTAACATGTTTTTTTAATTAGCAGATTTGTAAATAAAATTTCTTTCTAGAATTTTTCTTTTTTCTATCTTTATGACCCAGGCCGTTCTACAACTTTTAGCTAGCACGGCCTTCTTTGGATGCTCTTTTTTTGTTGTTGCGGTACTCGGTGCGGACTATTTTTTTGTTTTCTTTTCTTTGTTGTTCGCACGAAGTACCATAACAATTTCTTTTATTGAATAAAAGCGCTGTTGATTTTGTAGAGTGATGAATAAATGAGTTTTGGAAAATTTACAAATAATTTTTAGTTCAGTATTTCTAGCTATTGTGGTAGACAAGGGAGGGGAATAACGTTTCGGATAAAATATTGCAGGGGGCGGGAAGTTAAAAGAAGAGATTTTACAGAGACGCTCCGAGGGGTTGATATTAGCTCGGGAGACAAAATTTTTTTGTATATATTTTAAAATAAAGGATAACATATGTATAAACTAGTATGTAAGGGATTAAGAAAAGTTTGTAATTAAAATATAGATAAATTAGGATAAGATTGTGAAAAAAAGGACAACGAAAAGATGGGTAGGTTAGAAAAAAAAATTATGAAGAAGGCAAAGGTGGTAACCAAGGTAATAATAGAGAGAACAAAATATAAGTGGACTGCATAAAAAAAAATTTGGGGAGAAATAACTCTCAGACATTAATATATGTATATAAAAGTTAAATTTTAAAAAAGGAGAAAGTTGTTTGAATAATTAGAATAGTTAAATAAGATATAGTGTTATATAATGATATTCAGAAAAATATCTGTACTTAGAACTTTGTTTATAAAATTTTTTTGAAAGGATGTCAAATTTGACAAATAAAAATTTTTAATATTTTCCTGGTGAAACAAGGTGTTAATTTTATTAAAAACAAAAGTTGTCAAAGGAAGTAGTGTGGAGGAAAAGAAGATACCACTAAAGAAAGGCAAACTTGTGCGAGAGAAGGGACAAGAAAACCAAAAGGAACTTCCAAATTACAAACAGGACAATTAAGGAAAGTATCGTTTATTTTATCGTTTTGAATTTGACATTTCAAGGGAATCCCTCAGAAATTAAAATTTAATTCACATTTGGAATATAATTAGATCCCGTAAAAATAGTTTTTTTTAAATTAAAATTTTTTGTTTGTCGAATTTGACATCCTTTCAAAAAAATTTTATAAAAAGTACAGATATTTTTTTGAATATCATTATATAACACTATATCTTCTTTAACTATTCTAATTATTCGAACAAAACTTTCTCCTTTTTAAAATTTAACTTTTATATACATATATTAATGTCTGAGAGTTATTTCTCCCCAAATTTTTTTTTATGCAGTCCACTTATATTTTGTTCTCTCTATTATTACCTTGGTTACCACCTTTGCCTTCTTCATAATTTTTTTGAATAAAATCTAGCTTACCCATCTTTTCTTTGTCCTTTTTTTCCCAATCTTATCCTAACTTACCTATATTTTAATTACAAACTTTTCTTAATCCCTTACATACTAGTTTATACATATTATCCTTCATTTTAATATATATATATATATATATATATATATATATATATATATATTGCTGTGACACTCCCTTATATTAGGCCCTACCTACGACTTGGGCAGACCATAAAATGCTGTGATATTTCACCTATATTTAGTCCCATGGTTGGGCATGTCATAAAATGCTGTGTTATAACCCTTGTTATTCTCGCCCCACGAATTGGGCGCAATAAAATACTGTGTTATTTTCTTTATATTAATCAAGCACTTGTAAAAATGTTCATTTATAAATCTCTTTGCCTCAACTAGCTGATTCAATTAAATAAAGCAATTTTACAATACACAGTATAATGATTAAATATTTACAACCTTTTTAAATATCTTCCCCTTTTTAAATTATTTACATCTGTCAGATTTTGAGAAAATGAATCCAGCAAAACGAGATTTTTATTGTATTTAGAGACCTTTTGAAACGTTTCAAGATGTCCATTGCCTTTCATAAATGTATCAAAGAAACCCCAGTCTTGTTGACTCTTACATTTTTGAATTATTATTGAATTAAAACAGTTTACAGAAATAAATCATATCAAAATATCTAACCTGGAGTGGTTCAGTAGCTTCTCTGCATCCCCAAGAGTTTTCGTGTCCAGTCTGAATGTTTTGAGTCGAATTTGAAAGTTGACATCCAACAAAAATACTATCCAAATCGTTATTAATGAGTTTATTCCAATAAAAGGTTTTCCATCTCTGTAATTAACGAAACAGTAATAGAATATTTACCATGTCAGTGATTAATCTAACAGGCAGTAATCTCCAGAGTCTTCCTGACTCGTATCCAAAACCGTATTCAAAATCGTATCTAGACTCGTATGCAAGAGTCGTACCCAAGATCGTATCTAAGAGCCCTGTTTTATTTACTTTTAGAAATTGTATAATTTCACTATATCTGGTTTACTTACGTCTGTAGTAGAACGGCTCACTTACACAATTTTTACACTCTCATAAAAATGATTTACACTTTACTTTTAATTAACTTTGCGTGAATAATTTAGCACTTTTAAGTATAGTAACTGCCCAGTTTCAAATGTATACTAACTCGTTGTTCAATTGTTATCATATTTATAGGCCTTGCCCCTTTGTTTGCGATTCGTTGATTCCACGTGTTGGGCGACACCAATTGTCTTATCTCTTGTGTTATTTCGGAAACTTTACCAATTGTGTAGTTTAATTGCATGGAAGCACACTCAAGTTGTCACGTAATTCATTCACATAACATCACATTTAATTCAGAAATCCCAGAAACCTTCGTTCATCAAATCACGTATTATTGTTGTTTGCTTTATTCTAATCTCAATAGAAATAAATTTGGCGTTTGTTTATTTCCTAATTAAATTGGATTTTTGAACAAATGTAATACTTTTCTAGCACGTACGCTTTTCAAATAATACATAATTTCTGCCTGCGTATATGATGATACATTAACGCACTTGTTGAATATTTATCTAGCCAATTCATACAGGTTTTCCCTTGATTTAATTTCGATGCATTTCGTTACATTTTTAAATTCTTATCTTTGCTCGTAGCTACTCTTGGATATGCGTTTAATCGCTTGTACTGTTATATACAGTGTGCTCTCAACTAACAATATTTATAGTGACCTATTTACTCTTCTAATATCTGTAATTATGTGCTTTTGTTACTTGGGAGTTTCTTTTGTTTATTCTACGACCCCTATGACTTAACCTACCCCTAAATTAACCCTATAAATACAGCAATATATATATATATATATATATATTGCCGTGGAACCTCTTTAAAAGCCTCGCCAGAGTAAAAAAAAACATTCGAGCCCCACGAATTGGGCCATCATAAATTGCCGTGGAACCCCGTATGAATCATGCCCCACGAATTGGGCGCCATAATTTGCCGTGGAACCTCTCTAAATCGAGCCTCAATAACAAAAATGTTCGAAACTTTTATTTATTTTCCTAAGTCGCAAATAAATTTCAACAATAGAAAAATTTAAGAAAAAAATATTCTCTTACCCAGATTCCTCTCTTCATCACCTTAATTCTTCTTCAGTTCCCAGGCTAGCTCAGTTGGGCCTCCTCTTGGATACCTAGATTCACTATTATACTCTGTATCGTTCACGCACTCTCAATAAAACCACAAAATAATACAACAATCATAGGATATTTATTTACCACTATTTACAAATAAAATTCAAGATTATCCACATTTCAGAGATCAAGTTACACCTCAATAAATCCTATTTTTGTACTGTCCTGGATTTTAATTTAAAATATCAAACACATTGAATATACCCGGAGTAAATGGGCCCTGAGTAATACCTTATTTTCTTTCTTTATTTATAATTTATTTTGAATTTGTATACTCTGGAGTATGGTGAGCTCATGATAACCCAGTTAATTATGAATAATGTATGCTTTTGTACTTCGCATACTCTTACAGCAAACAAAAAAAACAAGCCCATGTACTCTTAACAAAATTTAAATTCCTGATGGAACGTTAATAAGCTTTATATACACCTTTAGATTTCTATTTAAATACCATAATAAAGTTAGTTATACGTATTATTTTCAATACGCAAAATAATGCACAATACCTTCAAAATTCACTTTCACACGTCACACAATTTTCATAGTTTATAACAACAACAATTTTAAAGCGTTACCTAGAATTTCTTGAAGACCTCCACTCCGTTGACGATGCGGTAAAGTTGTTTCGCTCTGCTCTGCAGGCCGCTTCTAGCTATTTGTAGAAGAACCCCATTTAGGTTGTGCAGTCTGCTCTGCCTTCACGGTGCATCCAAATCTAACTCCAAATTAATTACACTTCTTTCATACTTGCGTACTTTAGTTTTAATTTAATTTAAATTTACGTTACTTCACGTCACTTCCCGAGCTTGTTTAAGATATATGTTGCACCTCTATTAAATTTTAGACTCGTCACTTATTCGCGTATCAAATTATGAGGCCAACACTACTATTTAATTTAAAATGATTTTATATACTTACAAGCTCGTTCGTAGTCTGAAGCGATGAAAGTACTCAGAGAACGAAGTTAAAAGAGAGAGCCGTGCTAATTCGCTTCGAGTATTTAAATGCTTCGGCTGTAACCTCTCCATACCCCTCCTAACGCGAAATCCTTCATTTAAAATAATACTTCTTAAAATTTTAGTTCAACCTTTTTCGAAATCTCCGAAATTTAGCGCGTCCAATAAACCCGACTTCAAATATCCCCGTGTTTGTCTGTTGTACAACTAACAATATCGGCCAATAGTATATCCATTGACGTCTTCAAAATCCCGCCTATCTTAACGCTGTCCCTTTCTTATGCATATTATATGTTTCCTTCTAACCTTGTTTGAGTGGTAGAGAATCGATATTACTGTCAGTGTTTCAACTTTACTCCATGTGGACTTGTATACGTGCTTTGAACTGGACTGTCAGTATGCCTGCCTCATTCCGACGTATTTCATTGCTCCTCTATCCTTTCTGCACTTTAAGGAAACTTTTAGTTAACATTTACGCGAACCCTCCAACCGTTTAACCAATATTCTTTGAAACTTGTTTGTTATCTATAAAAATAAGGGGAACCTGACATTTAGAAAACATGCAGGTGTTTAATTAACCGACGTTTTAACACAATATTTCTAGGAGCTTCTTTTCATGGTATTTCAACCCAACCGATATATTTGTTTGTTACAACGAAAGCTATTCGCCTTGGATTTATTGATTTTTCATGCTTTTATGCGTATTAGACGTAATTAAACTCCATTAAATTAATAAATAAATCGCATTGGCTTCTAAAATTTATTTTCTTTACGAACCTAACTAAATTTTATTCATTAATTGTAAATTTTTGTTAATACGTTACATTAAACTGAACTAAATGAAATAAATTTCGCACGTAAATTCTGGTCGTTTCATCCTCTTTCAAAAAAAAAACTAACACATTCCTACCACAAACATCAACGTTAACTCTATTTACATCAATATTCATAATACATTAAAATTTCAAAATTAAATTTCAGCATAAATTTCAGTATCATAAAATTTCAAGTTTAAATTTGTCATCATTTTTATTTGCATCCAGAATTAAAGTCCTTGTAGGATGCATACTAATTAAGTTACAATATGTGCAGACCTAAGTCTGAATAAAAGGGAGCATCTTCCACCCCTTTACGTTAATTAAACAAGTTAGTCTAATTGAGCTCAAAGACAGACCCAAATTTTCATCATAATCAAAACATAAACTGCTAAATACTCCTTTCTACTTAAACAAGAAAATTTTACCTTAAAATTCAAAATTTGTTGTTTATACAAATTCACCACTGTCCATTTTTTTTTATCAAACAAATTATAAAGATATCCAACACACACCAACACATCAAAGTTCGAACAAAATTGTATAATTTACCTGAAGGTTACTGCACTCGTGGCTTCAATGTACATCGTCCTTGCTAATTTCACCATTCCAACTGGGTTATGTATACGTCCTCAGATTCCTGGTCGCCGTTTAAAATTCATCTACAACACCATTCGTTTAAAAAGTTTCAGGGCTTCTCAGGAACGCATCTATGTATATCTAAATCTTGTTTGTAGATCCAATCACGTTTACTAATAACATTTGATTACTCACTCCCGAACAAAATAGCAAAGCAATTCATAATTCGTTCACGCTATACTAAAAACTGCATACTTCAGTGTATTTATTTATCGCTACTAATTGGGATAATTGGTACAGTAATACCCGCAAATATAACTAGACTTTATTACCTTATCTATATTCTGTAAGTGCACTAAAGCATAATAACTTGTATCGTAGCACGTATTCTGCTTGAAGTATGGTATAACAGCAAAAAAATAAAGAGCAAAACTGTTTAAAGTATTGAATAAAAATCGAAAATCTAAGAGAGCGAAACTGTTTAAAGTCCGGGTTTATATAATAGCTCGCCTGCACGTCGGTTGTGTCCCGCGACGGCCAGTTTTTAGAATTTCGCATTCTCTGTTCCCTTTTCGACAGTCCGGCACAGCGATTCCATTAAATTTGCACACGCGCCAGTTGAAAATCTAAGAAATTTTTACACGGCTCGCAAACACGTCCGAGAACAACTAATTAATTTTGTATAGAAATCGTTACGTTTACACCTCTCATATCTGCATCTTATTTCCACCAATCGCAAACCCAGTGACGTTGCTCAAATCACGCCTTTTATTATTCGTGTCTCGGCTTTGCGCGTTTCATCCATCTCTTTCTACCCTGGTCTGAGTGGTACAAATCGATATTCTTTATTATCGGTTATTTCAATCCACGTGGATTCTTATTTTAATATAAGCTACGGTTTATCCAACCGTTTGCAATATACGCAGAATTTTCATGTTTATCCAAACAAATTAAACAGAACTTTGACATTTAAACATACGCAGGTGTATTTTAACTTTCTTGATAGATTTGTATGCTAGCAACGCGTCTCATATTTGGTATTATTGGGTTTTTGAAAGCTTTTATGCATATTATGTATTACTAATGGTTCAATTAACTCCAATTAAAATAATAATGAATGGCATCGACTTCTACCCTTTAATTTTTAGCGAATACTAAATAAATATTAATTATTATCTGTACACTTTGTTTAATACCCGTTACTTAAAAATTGAATTAATTACTATAAATTTCGCACGTAATTTCTATTTGTTTATACTTGGAACAATTAAATTACATACAAGTTGAGCATTTTAATTCTGCTTCTTTTTATAGAAAGCGTCTAGTGAGTAATTTAAATCCCTTATTTTGAATGAAACGAATAAATTTTTATGCTCCACGGTTTTAATAACGCGTATTATCTAATAAAATTCTATACAAACCCTACATTCTAATTGAATGATTTAAATCTTTACACTAGGCATTTAATTACGCGTACTTTTTCCCAAAGCTTCCTTATACACGGTGATTAAAATTATTTGATGTAATTAATTAATTTTCTACCCTGGTCTAAATTTGAGTATTTTATATATATACAGGGTGTCCTATTTCTTACACGTTGTATGGGTAACTCTGTTATTTGTGACATTAGAGAAAAGGTTAAATAAGGAAACTAGTGCAGTTTTGAATGCCGAGTTCAGCCATGAAGAGAGAATTAACATGCAGGGTGTAGCAAAAGCGTTATACCAAAATAACGAAATTTTGATCTTTTTTGTTTTCCTTGGTGGTTCATTTATTGTGATAGATACAGTAAAACGTTGTAGATATTTTTTACATTATTTTAAAAGGAGAATAAGATAAACTTATTTATTTTTACATGGCTTTGGTCATGTTCGAGTAAATAAGTGAGGTTATGTTTTTTTAAATGGAAACCATAATTGGGGGTAGTTCTGATAGAAAGGCATTTTTTTTCTCTTTTTAGTGATGTACTACAGTGTACATGTTCAACATAAAATTTTTTGAAAAAATGTTGTTTTTATGAAATACGAAACTTTGTATTAAATAATATGTGAATATTTGAACTGATTTTAAGAATAGTCATATGACACATAACAATAGATTTCACTTGTTTGAATAACAGAAATTAGATAGTACTTGTTACGTCATCATTGAACAATTTAATAGTGGTGGCAATAAATACCATTAGTGCGGGTACCCTACAGTTTGAGTGAAACCTTATTCCGTAGTGCGAGTGCGTGAAATAACATGATTCGTACTCGAATGGTAACAGAAGACAGTTGAACGAGAGACCTGAAAGCGACACCACACCAAGCACGCGTGGTCTTGGGTAGTTTGTCGTATTTGCTCTGTTTATTACATAACCGCTACACTGCCATCGGTATTGCTACATAGTAGCAACTGGTCCTTCCTTATCATTAACATTTCTAGATTAATCTTAACAATCTTATCAACCAGTACTATTATTTTGTGTTTATACGTACATTATTTTCCTCTAATAGCTAGAATGTCCTATACAAATGAAGAAAAAAAAGACATGCTCTTTTGCTACTATTTTTCGAATCGTAACTCACGTGCAGCAGCGGATTTGTACTTTGAAAGATACATGGAAGGTAAGCAACCACACTGTCGGATATTTAGCAAACTTGAAAATAATCTTAAGGCATATGGTGCATTTACCAAACCTAAATTCTTACGAAAATATGAAGAAACTGTTGAAACGAATGTGTTGGCGTTTGTTAACTATAAACCAGAATCTTCTACTGCCGAAATTGCAAACCACTGTGCAACTTCTAAGGAAACTGAGGTATATTCTGAAAAGTCGGAAATATCATCCCTATCACTATTCTATTTCGAATACATTGTATCCAGTGGATAATCAAAGACGGATAACATTTTGTCGTTGGTTCCTTAATAAATGTGGAGAGAATTTATATTTTTGGAGAACCATTATGTTTACTGACGAGACTAAATTTACAAATAACGGAATATTTAATCGGCATAACAAAGTATTTTATTCTCAAGAAAATCCTAAACTTGTGCGTGAATCCAGAGAGCAACATCAATTTGGTATTAATTGTTGGTGTGGAATATTTTGTGGAAAAATTGTTGGACTTTTTTTTATAACGACAATTTCACCGCTGCCAATTACTTAAATTTTTTAAAACACCAACTGGAAGAATATTTAGATGAATTACCTCTTTACATCCATTACAGACCAAAGTATTTCCAACACGATGGTGCCCCTGCACACAGTGGTATATCAGTGAAGCAATATTTAACTGATCGTTTTGAGCACGTGATTGGTAACAAAATGGAAATTGATTAGCCTGCTCGTTCACCACAACTTACGCCGTTAGATTTTTATTTGTGGGGTGATTTAAAAAATAGAGTGTATTCTACTACTCCTCAAACGCCTGAGGATTTAATAGCTAGAATCCAAACAGCAATTGCAAGCATTGATGCACGCACATTAGAAAAAGCACGTGCCTTCAATAAAATGGTGGGCACTTTGAACACTTTTTGAAGTGATATTATATTTAATATTTTTAACATAATTTGTTTTGATATTTTTGTTACGTCATGCATAAGTATTTTATTATTTTATACTAAGTTTCGTATTTCATAAAAACAAAATTTTTTCAAAAAATTTTATGTTGAACATGTACACTCTAGTACATCACTGAAAAGAGAAAAAAAATGCCTTTCTATCAGAACTACCACCAATTATGGTTTCCATTTAAAAAAACATAACCTCACTTATTTACTCGAACATGACCAAAGCCATGCAGAAACAAATAAGTTTATCTTATTCTCCTTTTAAAATAATGTAAAAAATATCTACAACGTTTTACTGTATCTATCACAATAAATGAACCACGAAGCAAAACAAAAAAGATCAAAATTTCGTTATTTTGGTATAACGCTTTTGCTACACCCTGTATGTTAATTATCTCTTCATGGCTGAACTCGGCATTCAAAACTGCACTAGTTTCTCTATTTAACCTTTTCTCTAATGTCACAAATAACAGAGTTACCCATACAACGTGTAAGAAATAGGGCACCCTGTATATATATATATATATATATATATATATATATATATTTTGCCGTGAAACCTCAGAAAAATTCTTGGAGGAAGCTGGGACAAAGCTTTAACATCAGTCCTTCACCTAACTCATTCGAGCCCCACGAATTGGGCGTCATAAGATTGCCGTGAACCTCAGAAAAATTTGAAGCTTCACCAGTGTCATCAAATTATTTTCAAAAATGCAAAAATTTTTTAAAAAAATTCTGCTTCATAACTCCTTCAGCTTCTTCCCTGTCTAGCTCAGCTGTGCCTCTTCTCGGATACCTAAATTTACAACCATTCCTTCTTCACACTCGCACACCATTCAATAAAATCACCAAATAATACAACAAACATACAACCTTTTATTTACAGCTCTTAATAGATAAATTATTCACATGTATAAAAAAAAAGTTTGATACACTCATTACAAAACTCAAATATGGTATATTTTTAAAGTCCTTGATTTTCTAATTATTTTCAAACAAATTAAATAAGATATGAGTAGATGGGCCCCCACATATTACCCTAAATTGACTGTACACTGCAGTATGGTGAGCTCATAATACCCCAGTTTAGTTTATATATGCCTTTTACACCTTGCATAAATTAAAACAAAATTTATAGACCCGTTTATCCTTTACAATTCAATTTATATTCAGAATAAAATTTTTGTATGTTTTAAATACACCCTTTTCAATATTTAACCTCAATAAATTGTCCTACATGTATCTTTTCCAATACGTTTCTACAACCCTAAATAAACCCCAACAAGTCAATCACACAGCACCAAAATTTCACAAATGTTTCTCAAACAACAGAAATTTCAAATAAATTACCTGGAGAATTCTTCAGGCTTCCATTCCTTTGAAGATGATCGCTAGAACACCTCGGCTTCGTTACCATTCGCTGTGATACTCAGCGGATCCACAAACGATAACACCATTTGCGAGCCAAGCGCCTCGTCTCACAGTACCATTCCATATATCAGCGTACAATCTTGGTTAGTTGTGATGCTTACCCCACATATATCATGCTTCCATTTATTGATTTTCGTGCTTTGTATTGTAGTAGCCGGACCTCTATTAATTTAATATACACTACACGTACTTCGCGGTAATAAATAGATGCCCGCTACTACTGTGTTTTACACTTGCAAGCACTATATTTACTGTATTAACAACACATACAATACTTACAAAAAAGCTCTAGTGTTATGATGGTTAGCATTCAGTACTTTATCGTAGTAAAGTAATATAGAAGCGAGAGAAGACAAGAGAACGTTCATAATTTAGATCAAGTAATTATATCGTTTCAAAAACCCCAACCGGGACACACTTCAAGTGAAAAGCTTATTTTCAAATCTAAATTGTACAAATTTTGAATACAACCGTCTTGAAAATTCCTGAAATTTACTCCGGTCTGCGTGCCGTATATTCGAAAGCGCTCCCAACGTTCGCGTGTGTCTATGTTTGGAAAACTGTCTGTTTTTAACCAATGATAAAATTCTCTGTCATCACAAATCCCGCCTAAACTATATTTATCTCTGTCTTATGCATGTCTGCTGTCTCGTTCAAAACCCCACTTGAGTTTGTAGAACATCGATATTGATGACATTCATCTCCACTCCACGTGTATGCCTACGTGCATTTTCAATCCTAACGCTTTTATATCTGTCTCTATCTGTTGTATATAACCGATCGTGCATTTCCCTCGCTCTTTAAGAAGTTTGTTAGCCTTTTGTTCATACCAAACTGACGATTGGGCATAATTTCTATGAAAACCTATCGTAATATGCTCATAATTTCGTCGAACTTAACCTTTTTAAAACGCAGGTGTTCGTTAATTATCGAACGTTTAGCATTATCTTTCTTCGTATTTGTATAAAACGAAATACATTCGCCTTGAAATTATTGATTTTGTTACGCAAGCACGTTCTCTTCTGCTTTTACGTGTTGGATTAAACTAAATTAAAATTAATTATGAACTTCTATTTGCTTAAAAACTGTTTTTTCTTTATGTAAATTTTAACATACCATTATTAATTATAAAAATACGCCAATACCTGTCCGTTTTCCTTAAATGACTCAAATTAATTTTGCGCATAAATAAATCGTTCTTTTCTATATACAGGGTGGTTGACATTTTATTGTTTACCACTGATTTAACCCTTTGAATCCACAACAATATATATATTACTCAAATTTAGACCAGGGTAGAAAATTAATTAACGACATCAAATAATTTTAATCACCCTGTATAAAGAAACAAATAGAAATTACGTGCGAAATTTATATTAATTAATTCAATTTTTAAGTAACGGGTATTAAACAAAGTGTACAAATAATAATTAATATTTAATTAGTATTCGCTAAAAATTAAAGGGTAGAAGTCAATGCCGTTCATTATTATTTTAATTGGAGTTAATTGAACGATTATTAAGATATAATATGCATAAAAGCTTTTAAAAACCCAATAATACCAAATATGAGACGCGTTGCTAGCATACAAATCTATCAAGAAAGTTAAAATACGTGGAATATCCAAATCGTAGAAGTATTACGATTGAACACCTGCGTATTTTAAATGTCACGTTCTGTTTAATTTGTTTGGATAAAAATGAAAATTCTGCGTATATTGCAAAAAGTCGGATAAACCGTAGCTTATATTAACGGGAAGGTTAGTTGAGGGGTTATTTAACTCAAGTCACGTCGCGAGTCCACGTGGATTGAAATAACAGATAGTAAAGAATATCGATTTGTACCACTCAGACCAGGGTAGAAAGAGACGGATAAAACGCGCAAAGCCGAGACACGAATAATAAAAGGAGGGATTTGAGCAACGTCACGAGGTTTACGATTGGTGACAATAAGATGCAGATATGAGAGGTGTAAACGTAACGATTTCTGTATAAAATTAATTAGTTGTTCGCAGACGCGTTGCGTGTCGTGTGAAAATTTCTTAGATTTTCAACTGGCAAACTGGCGTAAGTGCAAATTTTGTAGAATCGCTGTGCCGGACTGTCGAAAGGGAACATAGAATGCGAAATTCTAAAAATTGTCCGTTGAGGGACAAATCCGACGTGCAAGCGAGCTATTATATAAACCCGTGTTTATAGGAGTTGCGCTCTCTTATATTTTTTGATTATTCAATACTTTAAACAGTTTTGCTCTTTATTTTTTGATGTTATACGATACTTCAAGCCGAATACGTGCTACGATACATATTATTATGTATTAGTGCACTAACAGAAGATAGAAAAGGTAATAAAGTCTAGTTATATTTGCGGGTATTACTGTACCAATTATCTAAATTAGTAGCAATAAATAAATACATTGAAGTATGCTGTTTTGTATAGCGTGAACGAATTATGAATTGCTTTGCTAATTTTCGGGAGTGTGTAATCAAGTGTTATTCGTAATCGTGATTGGATCCACAAAACAACATTTAGATATACATAGAGGAGTTCCTGAGAAGTCCTGAACCAATATAGACGAATGGTGGTGTACAAAAATTTTAAAAGCGTTCAGAATCTGAAGCCGTAAACATAAACCAGCTGGAATGGTGGAATTAGCAAGTCTGATGTACATTGAAGCCACGAGTGCAGTAACCTTCAGGTAAATTATACAATTTTGTTCGATCTTTGATGTTTTGGTGTGTGTTGAATATATTTATAATTTGTTTGATAAAAAAAATAAACAGTAGTGAATTTGTATAAACAACAAATTTTTAATTTTAAGGTAAAATTTTCTTGTTTAAGTAGAAAGGAGTATTTAGCAGTTTATGTTTTGATTATGATGAAAATTTGGGTCTGTCTTTGAGCTAAATTAGACTAACCTGTTTAATTAACGTAAAGGGGTGGGAGATGCTCCCTTTTATTCAGACTTAGGTCTGCACATATTGTTAACTACATTAGTAAGCATCCTACAAGGACTTTAATTCTGGATGCAAATAAAAATGATGACAAATTTAAACTTGAAATTTTATGATACTGAAATTTATGCTGAAATTTAATTTTGAAATTTTAATGTATTATGAATATTGATGTAAATAGAATTAACGTTGATGTTTGTGGTAGGAATGTGTTAGTTTTTTTTATGAATAAGGATGAAAGTTTTATCTAGGTGAGCAGCCGAGGCGGAAAGAGTAAAGAGGCGAATATCAAAGGAGCATTTCACAGCAATATATTGTTGCCTTTTAAATTCCGATTTAGTTTAACGAGAATTTCCGATAATTAGGAAAGGAGCCCACGGCAAGTTAAGATGGAAAGTGGCTCTAAGTTGAGGAAATCTCAAAGGCAAAGCGGCTAGTCGAACTATATGCTCTGGGTAGAGAATGAGCTGTGGGTCGGGGTGTAATTGCAACCACTAATAATAAAAATAAGGCGCCACCGTATTTTTTTATACTGAGAAGACCTAATACAAGTCCCTTGTACAAGGCTAATGCGGAAACCTTTCTCCTATAACCGCTATATAATTTCAAAGACCACCTAATCTTTGAAGTTTCTTACCTTATGGCTCGACCTTGACCTTAGCAATCCTGCACTGCACCTGTGAACAGATTAAACAAAGAAAAGCACTGTTTGTGCATTCAAACTCAAAAATAATTAAATACAATCAGAATCGACTTTCATTCCTCTTAAATAAAAATAGTCTTTAGTCCGAAAATAAGAATCTATTCAACTGGTATTCAATAATGTAATTTTCTACAAAAAAATATGTCTTCCTTTATAAGTTAATTTAAATTAGTAAGAGTTAATTACAATGGTACTGAATATATCCGTACCAATTACTATTTAATGAGGTTTATGTAACAA
Organism: Platerodrilus igneus; assembly: GCA_036346225.1. NCBI lineage: Eukaryota > Metazoa > Arthropoda > Insecta > Coleoptera > Lycidae > Platerodrilus > Platerodrilus igneus. The sequence continues at coordinate 4,811,197 of JARFIW010001392.1, read as the reverse complement.
ATTGACAAAGCATAAAATTGCTTATTTATAGAAAGCGTTAATTATGGTAAATTTACCTTAATTTCACAGTAGATAATTACAGATAACTTGTTCATAAAATATCAAATGTAGAAATTTAATTTCTAAAAATTAAAGTTGTAAGAATTTACTTTATTTAATTAGTAGTGACATCTTCTGATGTTTCATTGAGTTAATAAAAGAATTATGTAGGAACAAATTACAGATTCATATCGTATAACAACGAAAAATATAATTGAGGTCTGTCCTTGACCTGTTCAAAGTTAACACAAGTCGGTTAAAATAAAATTTATCTCGTTACTACGTGGACAGTTCAAACAACATACGAACATAATTTTTTTTGTACATACCAGAACTCCAAATTGCACCTAAATACTTGCTTGAAAGCTGACATATGTATTGACAACGGAAAATTCCATTCCAAACAAACAGCTGCGCTGCATACTGAAAAACACGTCACTTAGCCTTCGTTATCTGCGTTTCAATTTACAGATGTTCCAGGAGTAATTCTCACCACGAGAAAACTAATGTTGTTTGTAATTAACTTGAATAAATTATAAATGTGATTCCATATTATACAAGAATAGAATTGTTTTCATTTAATTTTCGCATGAATACCATTCAGAAAAGTGCTTATTTATAATTTACGTTGCAATATAATTTAAATTTAAATTTAATTATTCCCAAAGTTACACTGAAAATTTCAATTAATATTATTATAGAAACAAATTCACTTACTGTTCCTAATGGTCTTTTTAACAAAAACTTCATCGTTCTTCACGACTGGTTTCAACAAACAATTGGACCATCCAAAACAATTTATGAAGATAGCTTACACGAGCAATCTTCCACCGTGAATGCTTCCAACAGCAAAAATCAATGACGGACATCGCTCCTAAGAACAATTTTCGACCTGCTTGAACCCCAGCTGTGTCAGAAGTGCCGGCCGAGCTTGTCGCTGCCCAGTAACAAAGTTACCTCGCAGTTATTGAGTAGAGGGGGCTTTAAGAAGGATACCACACAAAAGCTTTTATATTGTCTCCGTAGGATTTAACTTTTAACATGAACTAAATACTAGTTCTTTATTGGACAATAGATGTTATTAAATTAAGTGGATTGGATAACATTATAATGTATTATATTATTTAATATTTAATAAAAGGATTGATTATACAGATATATATTAGGTGGAAAATAAAATTGCTACACTGCCTCTTTCTAAGAGAAAAAATTCTGGAATAAATACGAAGAATTTTTTTTTTGAATTTATTGTTACATATTCACAACTTATTATTATTAATTTTACAAAATAAAACAAAATTACCACTTAAGGTACAACATAATTGAAAATGAGTGACGAGTAACTACGCGTACTATACGCCACAAGGGGACAAATTCGAAGTCTTAATCGGTAGGGTGTCATTATCGTTTAATCATATTCGGGGTTATTATATCACTCATTTATACTCGAAACTTAAACAACAAAATATATAATACTGCCGTATTATGATTCCTTAATGAAAATATCAAATTATCATGACAAACATATTTTTACTATATTAACCGTAATTTACATATTTACAAAAGAAAAAAAGGACTCTCACTACTTTTGAGATCCACTCCAAACATAACTTCAAAACGGCAAACATGTCTTGAAATCACTAACGTTCAACAATCTACCGCATGTATATGCAACCAAAATGTAGAAACATCTCTTTCCCAGAAGAGACAAGTAAAACGCCACCACGTCTTACTTCTCACAAATCTCACTCACGCATGAATGAACAAAATAGAACATTGCTATCTCACGCAATATTCATAATCAAACATAGAACATTGCTATCTCACGCAATATTCATAATTAAACATAGAACATTGCTATCTCACGCAATATTCATAATTAAACATAGAACATTGCTATCTCACGCAATATTCATAATTAAACATAGAACATTGCTATCTCACGCAATATCCATAATCAAACATAGAACATTGTCAGCTTACACAATATTCAAACTAAACATAACTATCATAGTTACTAACAATATTGACCTCCAACCAATATTTAATATGGACTCAAACTACTGGATTCCCAATATAATTATCAAACACCTTAATCTTAAATCCGAAAGAAAATAATAACCAACTATATACAACTTTATTTATCAAACACTTTAATTATAAAGATACCTAAACATTCCTTTATAACCTTGAACTAAAGAATCATACGACAAATGAAATCATTTGACAAACGGAAACATGTAACTTTTTATCTTGACTCAAATGAATAACTTGCAACTAACAATATCAGCACAGTCTAGTATCAACCTTACTGCACTACAAAATTCTTTTATACTTCTTATCCAACATCTAAAATTTTAGACTACCAAACAGTATTCCAATACAATATTTAAATCCTTTACTAAAAGATAAGACAGAAATAATTCCTACTATCAACCATTAAATATATCAACAACACTAATTAATGTTCAGAAACGTTCTCATTTTCAATATCACCACTGAACTCTGAATAAGGTTTTAAGTCCTTAACATGCCATCTGCCTGCTCTTGAACCATTTTCATTAATCAATTCATAAATTAAATTCGAAACCTTTTTTCTAACAATGCTCAAAACATATTTTGGCGCTAGTTTAGCTGTAAACTTATCACTTGCTTTCGAAAGAACTTTATTTGACCTCCAAACCTTGTCACCTACTTCGAAAGAAATGTTACGTCTCCTTAAATTATATGAATTACTAGACTGCATGTAAGTTAAATGTAACCTTTTCTGTACGTCTATAAAAATATCAAATAGTCCTTGATGATCTGACACATACGAAGGTCTATCACTAGAAATAAAATCAATATCAACTGAGGGTTCCACATCAAGACCATAAAATTTTCCAGACACAGGAACATGTCTACCAAAAACTAAGAAATTTGGCGAATAACCAGTGGCATGATGTTTTGCAGAATTAATCGCATACTGAATTTGGGGTAACTCTATGTCCCAAGTATCATGTTCTTTAATATACGAACGTATATCTGTTCCTACCGTTCTATTTATCCTCTCTACAAAATTACATTGGGGAGAGTAAACTGCATTAAACCAAATTTTTTGAACGTCATATTTTTTACATACTGCTTTGAAAGTTCTACCACTAAATTGTGAGCCATTGTCACAAATAATATATTTGGGAACACCATAAACTAAAAAAACTTTTTCCTCCAATACACGTTCTATTATATGCGCTTTTGCACTACGTAACGGGAACATTAACGTGAATTTTGAGAACCAATCACCAATAACTAATAACCATTTGTGTCCAACCTTGGACCGTGGAAATGGGCCCATGAGGTCTATAGCAATAATCTGAAAGGGGAACTTCACTTCTTTTTCCTTTCCCATTAAACCAACGGGTCCTCTATTCGATGCCTTCTGTGCACCACACGTTAAACAATCTTTACAAAATTTCAACACATCAATACACATTTTGGCCAATAAAATTCTCTTGTATGCGTGCCAATGTTTTAAAACCAAAATGACCGGCCACTGAAGGGTCATGATTTATCCGAATAACCTCTTCCTTCTGTGATCTAGGGACTAAATATTTCCATTCCTTACATTCGACAAGAGTGGTAAATTTGATGAAAGAAATTTAAATACATAATTATCTTCTACCTTCCATTGTGGGTAATCATCAGGTGAAGCTAAAATTTTTTCGAAGAGACACATACCAAGGATCCACATTATCTAACTTGATCTCAACTAAATTATCAACATGATTTCAAACATTAAACCAATGAACTTCAAACTTTAAGAACACCTTCTCTTTTAAATTGCAGACAATGACAATTTTAAACATAATAAATTTATAATTTAGATTACTCTCAACCTTCCATCTAGGATAACAATAAATCAATGTTCTAGTACACTCTTACACTACTCATAATCAAACTGTCAAGATAGACAAAAGTACTTCACAACGCATAAACTTGCTAGGGTGACAAACTCCTCTGTGAGTCTCACCTAGACTTATAAACAAAAATTATAACCTCATCACCAATCTCAAAAATAGTGATGCCAAAATTGCTAGAGTGACAACTTACCTCGAGTCTCGTTTAGACTAATGTAATGCTGAGCGACCGACTTTTCCTAAGTCTCGTCTAGACTGACATACTGCTAATCCGACCAACCACGACGACAAGTTTCACTTAGACTTACAACCAATTAACATACTGCGTTGCAATGCGGATATAAATAAATCAAAATTGCTATCAAAATAAATTATATCAAAACAAAACGTGCCTATGCACAAGAGCAATCTTGAAACGGTTTACCGACAGTAAAACCAGTGTACCAAATTATAAACATCTATCATCTCTACTATAAAAATTTTATCAAACAACTATTGTAGCTAATACAAATGGAAGAAAACCTAAATACAAATCACTATTATCAACTACACTGTGAATTATTATTCACTGAAATACTACAAGCTGCGACTAAAAGAACAATAATATTCCTATCGAACAATTTTACCATGTAAGAAAGCTTCTTCTAATTTCTTACACAACTTTATTAATGTTGACATACTATCAATTTCCGTTAGAGCTAATTGACAAATAAAATCAGGTAATGGTGTTTCTTTGGCTAATAATCGGCCTAACATTTTCCTTTTATCCTGCATCGGTCTGCTGCTGACAACTCCACGAATTCTCAATTCATAATCCAACTCATCTTTATGCAAATAAACTACTTGATACGTCTCAGCCATCAGGGGATAGACTAACTAACTAATTACAAATTAAACTCAATTAAACAACAACAATAGACTAAACCAATCTGAGGGTAAATGAATTACAAACCACAAGTGTAAACAACCAAAGTCAATCGAAGCCTATACTTTATGTGCTTATACAATTGGTACAGCAATCGAAGCCTACACGCTGGGCGCTATTTATAGCCTTTTTACTTCCGATTTAGTTTAACGAGAATTTCCGATAATTAGGAAAGGAGCCCACGGCAAGTTAAGATGGAAAGTGGCTCTAAGTTGAGGAAATCTCAAAGGCAAAGCGGCTAGTCGAACTATATGCTCTGGGTAGAGAATGAGCTGTGGGTCGGGGTGTAATTGCAACCACTAATAATAAAAATAAGGCGCCACCGTATTTTTTTATACTGAGAAGACCTAATACAAGTCCCTTGTACAAGGCTAATGCGGAAACCTTTCTCCTATAACCGCTATATAATTTCAAAGACCACCTAATCTTTGAAGTTTCTTACCTTATGGCTCGACCTTGACCTTAGCAATCCTGCACTGCACCTGTGAACAGATTAAACAAAGAAAAGCACTGTTTGTGCATTCAAACTCAAAAATAATTAAATACAATCAGAATCGACTTTCATTCCTCTTAAATAAAAATAGTCTTTAGTCCGAAAATAAGAATCTATTCAACTGGTATTCAATAATGTAATTTTCTACAAAAAATATGTCTTCCTTTATAAGTTAATTTAAATTAGGAAGAGTTAATTACAATGGTACTGAATATATCCGTACCAATTACTATTTAATGAGGTTTATGTAACAAATTGACAAAGCATAAAATTGCTTATTTATAGAAAGCGTTAATTATGGTAAATTTACCTTAATTTCACAGTAGATAATTACAGATAACTTGTTCATAAAATATCAAATGTAGAAATTTAATTTCTAAAAATTAAAGTTGTAAGAATTTACTTTATTTAATTAGTAGTGACATCTTCTGATGTTTCATTGAGTTAATAAAAGAATTATGTAGGAACAAATTACAGATTCATATCGTATAACAACGAAAAATATAATTGAGGTCTGTCCTTGACCTGTTCAAAGTTAACACAAGTCGTTTAAAATAAAATTTATCTCGTTACTACGTGGACAGTTCAAACAACATACGAACATAATTTTTTGTACATACCAGAACTCCAAATTGCACCTAAATACTTGCTTGAAAGCTGACATATGTATTGACAACGGAAAATTCCATTCCAAACAAACAGCTGCGCTGCATACTGAAAACACGTCACTTAGCCTTCGTTATCTGCGTTTCAATTTACAGATGTTCCAGGAGTAATTCTCACCACGAGAAAACTAATGTTGTTTGTAATTAACTTGAATAAATTATAAATGTGATTCCATATTATACAAGAATAGAATTGTTTTCATTTAATTTTCGCATGAATACCATTCAGAAAAGTGCTTATTTATAATTTACGTTGCAATATAATTTAAATTTAAATTTAATTATTCCCAAAGTTACACTGAAAATTTCAATTAATATTATTATAGAAACAAATTCACTTACTGTTCCTAATGGTCTTTTTAACAAAAACTTCATCGTTCTTCACGACTGGTTTCAACAAACAAATGGACCATCCAAAACAATTTATGAAGATAGCTTACACGAGCAATCTTCCACCGTGAATGCTTCCAACAGCAAAAATCAATGACGGACATCGCTCCTAAGAACAATTTTCGACCTGCTTGAACCCCAGCTGTGTTAGAAGTGCCGGCCGAGCTTGTCGCTGCCCAGTAACAAAGTTACCTCGCAGTTATTGAGTAGAGGGGGCTTTAAGAAGGATACCACACAAAAGCTTTTATATTGTCTCCGTAGGATTTAACTTTTAACATGAACTAAATACTAGTTCTTTATTGGACAATAGATGTTATTAAATTAAGTGGATTGGATAACATTATAATGTATTATATTATTTAATATTTAATAAAAGGATTGATTATACAGATATATATTAGGTGGAAAATAAAATTGCTACAATTATATATATATATATATATATATATATATATATATATATATATACCAAAATTTTTTGTCTCCCGAGCAAATATTAACCCCTCTGTGTCTCTGTAAAATCTCTTTTTTTAATTTCCCGCCCCCTGCAATATTTTAGCCAAAACGTTGATCACCCACTTGTCACCCATTACAATAGTTATAAATACTGAACTAAAAATTATTTCTAAATTTTCCAAAACTCATTTATTCAACACTCTACAAAATCAAGAGCACTTTTAGTTAATAAAAGAAATTGTTATGGTATTCCATGCGGACAAGAAAGAAAAGTAAAGAAAACAAAAAAAAATAGTCTGTACCGAGTACCGCAACAACAAAAAAGGAGCATCCGAAGAAGGCCGTGCTAGCTAAAAGTTGTAGAACAGAGGGTCACAAAGATAGAAAAAGAAAACTTCAAGAAAGGAATTTTATTTACAAATCTGCTAATTAAAAAAACATGTTACAAGAAAAAGGAAAACCGACCTGCGTAGAAAACAACATTTATCCAAAACATATCCGCAAGGATTTCACAGTACAAAAATGTACGCAAAAATAAATAATACATTCCTTAACTAGGTACCTCAAACTTATTTTTACCCTCAAACTTAATATTTACATAAGACAAAATTAATAAATAAATATTTTATGGATTGTTCTTATTTACTTGTTTAATAAAATATCTTAAAATTTTATATTCATATAAAACAGAAATTAAAAAAAATTAATATACTTACAGTGTTCATAAGCGCTAAATAATTGCAAAAAAAGTAATGGTAGACATCAGTAATAAAAGGAAAAAGAATCATGTACTGGCCGAAGTGCATTTTGCCGCAGCTGTAACAAATAAAGAAAAATTATTAAGCAATAATGTCACATCTTAACAATAGTGCAACCTAAATTTTTTATAAAGAAAATTTTATGGACAGTAGTGGTTGTTCTTATTTAATAATCCATACTCAATCAATAACAGCTGTTGCATTAGCATATTCCGACGATTTGAACGAAGCAAGTTCAATTTTCACACCGGAACATCTCGCGTTGTGTCATGAGTAATCTAAAATTAAAGAAAATCCAGACTTAATTTTCCACGAGGGAAATCATCAAATGTAGAGAAAAAACAGCAAGCCGTACAGCTTGGTATGACTTTCCTGTTTTTTAGCTTGTCCAAACGTGGCCTTGAAGGTTCTGATAATTCATGGTTGGGTACTACAACTTTTTGTAGTCGACGTCTGCTGGATCACGTTTTACATTAATAGTAACTAAATTTATTTATCTTCAACCTGTGTTAAGTCCCACTTCTAGGTATTACAATTGCTATCTTATTAAAGGAGATCACATACTTCTAATTTTACACAACCAAAACTCAAACTGTTTCTTAAAAAGGAATTGATGAGATATATCCATCCTACACTGAGAAAACGGTTGGAATTGTTAATGACTGTGAAAAGAATGCAAGAAATATAGGATTTAAACATACGAACGAAAATATTTCCATTCAGGAACGGACACGCAAGTAACAAAATGTACATTTTACCTTTGTCGATAATATTACACTAGAGCTTAATAATACTTATTTGCCCATTTTGAACTATTCTGAGACTTATGGTTTAATTATTGATGTCTCATTATGATTTCACTCTCATGTAAATAATTTATTATGCTATTGGCGCATGAGAATATTATACCAAAATAAACATATTCTTTTAAATTAAGAAAATAATTATTAAAAACATTTGTTTTCTTCGGTGTTAAATTGATACTAATGACCTGATTGAATTTTACTCTATCACGCAGACATAACAGTAAAAATGCATCACCTAGCTTGCAGTGGCAAGTGATGAATTCTAAGAAAACCAAATCTCTTAGGGGTATACAAACTTTTAAACCTTCACTTACCTGGAAAGGTCTCTGAACTTTAGGTCTAATACAGTTTTGTTGAGCGTCAACCCACCTGGAATTTTCCAATCTTGCTAGACCATAGGTTCCCAACGGGGGCGGTACCGCCCCCCAGTGGGCGCTGTAGCTTTCAAAGGGGGCGGTAACGAGTACAGGGGCAAAAGGGGGGCGTTAGGAGGATCAAGGGGGGCGTTCGTGACTTACTTACCTTTTAGAAAATAAATATATTAAAATACTTTGAAAATACCTAGTTGGCATGAATAGACAGTTTATTTAGCTATCTAAAATGTCTATGTTATTGTTATCGAGAAAATATACTTTAAAACATTTAATTCAGCATTAGGTCTATGAATACCTAATTCCGTTTAATATTGTCCGCAACAAGTCTTTGCAAGTTGATAAGCAAAGACGTGATATGACTTGCTTACAAAGTGCACCGGCATCGCAAACAAGATAAAACATACAAGTTGATGCTTGTATGAAATCAAACGTATAAAAGGCAGGGATAGCTCTAGGAATGTGTTATTATTTTGTGTGCTTCGCAAATAATCCATGTTCGTGAGTGATAAGTTATATAAGTCATTATAACCATTAATTTTATAATTATCTATAAATTCGTTGAAAAGTTAATTTATTTTAAACCGTGGCAAGTTTTGGATTTCAAAATGTCTGAATCTAAGAAGAAATGCCGGCAGTACAGTCTTTTGTATTTGAAATATGGATTTACGCACTCTCCTGTAAACCCATCATTACCCATGTGTTTACTTTGCCAAAAGTTTTCTCAAATGAAGCCATGAAGCCTTCTAGGCTACAAGAACATTTAAATAAAATGCATACTGATAAAAGGACAAAGATTTGTCCTATTTTCAAGAACTGCAGAAGAAATATTTGAAACAGCCAACTATATCAAACCTATTTGCGCCGTCTTCTAAACAAGAAGATGATGGACTACGAGCATCATATAACATTTCATTGTTAATCGCAAAACGGAAAACCACATACCATTGGCGAGGAACTTATCTTGCCGGCAGTCAGAGAGGTAATAAAAACTGTTCTTCATCATAAGACATCGACAGATGACATCAGAAAAATTCCTCTGAGTAATAACTCAGTGCAAAGGAGAATAGACAAAATGGCTCAAGACGTTGAAATATCATTATGCAATTACTTAAAAACTTGCAATTTTTCCATTCAACTTGATGAATCCACTCTACCAAATAACGAAGTACTGCTGTTATCATACGTTCGGTTCATAAAAGACGAAAAAATTTATCAAGAGTTATTATTTGCAAAAAATTTGGAAACTGATACAAAGGGAGAAACAATATTTAATACCATGAGTACGTTTTTTCAAGAGAAAGAAATACCTATGCATAATATTTTGTCGGCAGCTACTGATGGTGCTCCAGCAATGACGGGACGTCATAAGGGTTTCATAGCTCATTTGAAACAAGCAGTACCAAATGTACTCGCTATACATTGTATTATTCATCGTCAGCACTTGGTTGCAAAAAATCTGAACGAACGTTTGCATTCGTCGCTTCATTACGTTATTAGAGCAGTAAATACGATTAGAAGCAATTCATTGCATGACAGATTATTTAGCCAACTTTGTAGTGAAAATGATGAAGATTACAATCGCTTGCTGCTGCACACAGAAGTTCGTTGGCTCTCAAAAGGTACTTGTTTGAACCGTTTTTTTCAACTATTTGATTCAGTACTGTACTTTCTTGAAAACAGAAACGAAAAATTGCGCGAAAACCTGATTATACATAAAAATGACATCGCTTATTTGACAGACTTGTTTAAAATATTTAATGAAGTCAATTTACAATTGCAAGGTGACGAATTGAATTTAATTAAAACAAAAACGTCATAGCTGCTTTTGTGGGAAAACTTCTTCTATTCAAACGAAATCTAGGGAGAGGTGAATACAGCCACTTTCCCACATTATCAGCAGTCTCTGCAAAACATGAAGATTTACTTACTTACTGCCAACACTTGGACATTCTTCATGTTGATTGTGTGGAGCGATTCCAGGATATTTTAAACATGAATATACCGGGTTGGGTTTTAGATCCTTTCGCAAATGCAGATACAGCAGAATCATCAAATTTAGAAGAGGAACTCGTAGAACTCACAACTAACGAAGAGTTCTGGCTTCAAAAACCAATACCAGTTCTTTACCCTGGATTGTGGTCAAGAGTACAGATATTTTTAATTGCATTTCCTTCATCTTATTTGGCTGAGCGTGGGTTCAGTGCAGCAGCTAATTTATTGTCTAAGAAAAGGAACAGACTGCACATTACTGAACGTGGCGATTTGCGGCTGATGTTAACGAAATTGGAACCCGACATTAGCAAATTGTTAAAACTTCACCAGCCTCAACTCTCTCATTAATTTTTTCTTCTTAATCTTTTTTCTGTTCATTATGTATTCATATTTAAGTTTTTAATAAACAAGTTTGTACTACATTTGATAGTCGTTTTAATTAAGGTTTACTTTTGCGATTTTTAATATATATACCTTGTCCAACGCTTTAGTGAACGCTTGCAATAGCAGTCAAAAGTGCAACGTTCGTATATGAGTATCTATGTATATATATATATATATATATATATATATATATCTATGTATATATATATATATATATATATATATAGATACTATGCAACAATATTTTAATATTCGTTATAATGCACTATGATGAGGAGGGGGGCGTTGGAATTTTTTTTTCCAGTAGAGGGGGCGGTGGTTCAGAAAAGGTTGGGAACCTATGTGCTAGACGATGGGTGGTTCTTAAATTCCTGCAATACAGGTTGGTGAAACCTTGTGCACGCTTTTTTCCTTTCACCTACTAACTTAAAATATACATAAATAATAATAAAACTTCAAGTTGTTCACTTAATCTACATTGTAACATGAATATCACAGTAACAGTACAAACTGATTAACTATCTCTATTTGGCCAAATCTACGTGTAAGTATATTTATTAATTATATATATCCAATGGGTATCTGTAAGTGTACGTACTTACAATTGTGCTGGTTTTCCGGGTTACAAGTAGCTTTTAATCAAGCGTTCGCCAAGCAAAAGTCTGCTCAATAAGAAAAACTGTTGTATGCATTTAAATATAAAATAACTGTTTAAAATATGTAGCAAGTGGAAAAAATTCAATGACTTACAGCTTATCTTTTCAAGACTCAAAAAACTTTGTAGTACAAGACTAGAAATAGGGTTGTCATAAATCCTCTAAATCCAACAGGTGTTGAAGAAAGTATCCACAACTGTACCACTTTTACTCATAATGATAATTTATTGAACTCAGCGGTCATGTTCGTGTTCAGGATCTTATTTCACTAGCAAGGCCGAATTTATAAAATTACCTTCACTTCGAATTACTTAAAGCTGGTATTCATTCAACGCTGTTGCTTGTCAATTAAATTACAACTGCTTGAAATGTATAAGTGTAAATAATTAGGAAAAATATAAAACACTACCTTGTTACTACCTTGTACATTGGAAACATTAAGAGGAATTAAAAGCTAAACAAATATTGTGCTAAATATTTGTTTAATAAAGACTACTATTACTAGATTATTATTAATTTTCTAATGAAAATGGATTGTTTGGTATAATGAAGTATACAATTCTACCCAATACATTGTTATATGCAAAACAGCTATTACGAATGGATTTAAATTAAAGTGAACCATGAAGTTTGTAAACAGAAACATTAAAGGGTTAATATCGGAACTAGCTAGATCTAAGGTAAAGCCATTTAATGAATCCTTTAGATTACTGCAATTTTGGCCAGTTGAATAACCTATAATTATTACTTGTCTACGTAACACAGAGTGTGGATTTGCTCGACGCCTATTCTATTCAATATTTTTATAGCAGTCACGTATGTCACCTATAACATTCACAGGAACAAGACAAAGGTAAACATATGATATATGCATCAGGTAAAGGATCGTAAGGTAAACTCCACTGCATTATTTTATAAAACACTCACACCAACTTCAAGGTAGAGGTAGTCACGTTCAGATTGAATGAAGGCACTTTCGAACAACATGAAAACCACCACTAATCCCGGAGAACTAAATCACAAGAATACATAATAATAAAGCTATTTCTAAAAACCCGAAGATAATTCACACAACCTATTTTCTAACTATATTACTATGTGTAATAACCCTAAATTAATTAAAAAAAAAACAACCTACAATTAAATTACTGAAATAATTTGTGATACATTGGAAGCATAATTTCCTAAAAATATAACTATATACTTCTTTAGATACCGTAAAGTGGGGTAACTTGCAACACTTGAAATTCAAGGCTTGTAGTATTATACAGGTGGGATTTTTTGTTCAGTATTATCAGTTCTGGTACAAAAAATATGTTTCTACATAAAAACATATATAAATATAAATTTATTAATACAGTTATATGGTGGCTTCAAGTTACCCAATGATGTGGGCTAACTTGAAATACCTTTTCAAATCAACTGTTTGCATCAAGTTAAAGCAGTACAAAGTAAGTTGAAACAGAAAATTTTTTTAAATAAGTATGCAAGCATGTAAATTTATACATAAAAAAAACACAAAATTGTTTTGAAAAATCGCTTCATTTTTAATAAAATATTATAAGTTTATAAATATGCGGAACTTGTGTAATAAGGCTTTATAGTTTATACCTCATAGAAAAAATTATGAAAATCAAAAGGAACCTATTTATAAAATGCACATAAGTACTCCACACAATTGAAAGAAATTCTGGTTTAAGATATAAATTACATCTGATTGAATAAACAATATCGTACCATATTCTGAAAATTGCAGTGTTAGTTTTTACTGAATATTATCCAATTTTACACAAGTGGCGTCCTTTACTGTTGGAAAAACATATTTTTGGATTTACTGGACTTGCACTTAAACATTGCTAGTAGCTCTAGAGAAATTACATTGATAAATAAAATTTGAGCTATAAACGTTTTCGTGGTTTTCTTTTTACTATTATCGTTATAAAATAGTGTCATCGGTACAAATTCATCTATACTGAAGTCTGTAATATTATAATTGGACGTTTCATCAATAAATCCTCCATTATTAAGCATTTCATGATTGAACTCTTTACTGTTGAAGCTCAAAGGTAATTGATCGAAATCAAATTCATCACAAAACGAAAAATGATCATAACTGTCATCAATATCTGAATTGCTCATATGGTTACGCCTCATTTGACTCAACAACGATTATAGTTTAATAACCTACCATAGGGGATTTTTAATCATTAATTTAAAGTATATTACACATATTTTTGTAAAGTAGTTTTAGCATCTAGGGGCATTACACATGTAATTCAGCAAAAAAATAGATCGTGTAATTATCCTTGGGGCTTTTCAGAATTACTTATTATTAAGTAAATGCAGTTCAGAGTTCGCGGCACTGCTCGAGGAATTAATTATAATTATTAATATGTACTTTGCAGTGTAGATGACTCAAGATTCGAAGGGATATATCGTTTCGACCGATGAGAACGCGATACATACAAGTGGTGGATAGTTATGAAAAAGAACGATGGTCACGATGGCATTCTACAGGCAAGTATCGTATCTGAAAGACGAGTGAGAAGTAGTGGTTCACAATGCAATGAAATTTTCCGTGTCTATTTCTCTATTCCTTTACTATATCGGTTTGTTCTTGTATGTTGTAGGTAAACAACAAATCTCACGGTATTTTGGTTGTGAGAAGCCGCTGAAACCCCAATGCCCTATAGAACCAAGGAAAGAGGAATAACATCATTGGTTGTGTTCAGCGGTGGGAACAGTTGTGTAGCAGCTTTTACTACCACTACTTATCTGTAGCATTCTTACACTGAACACACCGATATTTCCAGTATTCACATTTTGAGGTTTGACAGTTTACAACTTGCGGTGTATATATAAATTGAGTTCATTAAACCCAATAGGGACATGGATATGAATTAATTTTTTGCCGATGACTAACATCCAAATTTTAATGTAATAATTTGTAGTCATGTACAGGTTTCATTAGTTGCAAACTTATAAAATTAATTATTCCACCTGTATGTCACCGAAAAACTGATCAGCTGACATCATTTCCCACTACTGCCACAAGCGAGTGTAGATATGGAATGCTACACAAAATGGTGGCCGCTCCTCAACATGTTGAAAGGTAGCGCTTGCGTTCAGCAAAGAAAAAACGCACACTGTTGTACAACTGTTACCACCGCTGAACACGCCCCGTCCATTGATATTTCAGCGAGGCAAATGCCATAATCAAGGATTCATGAATTGGCTTTGCCGTCACTTAATCATTTAGGACAAATTATGTTAAACTGATGTCGTACTTATAATTAGTCTAATCAAACTGTAAATGGTATCACTACCGCCATAGATTTATGAACGGCCAGACCATAAATAAAGGAGGTGCTGCATGAATAGTAGACAGTTTCCGCGCATACACAATAGTTTTTTAAAAAATTTTGAATACGTTTAAACAAAACTCGATGTGCAACAGTTAAAAAAGTTGTTTTTGTAATTATTGAAGGTTTGAATCCGTAATAAGTAACTTTGAAACCTTTCTCGCCATATTAAATCCACCCTGGTCTTTTTAATCCCAAGCTTGTTTCGATCAATAATTCTTCCCTTTTTTTAAAGGATTTTTGAAGCATTTAACCAAATTAGATGAAAGTTTTTGATGCATAATTTATTTGTTATACTTACGATATCAATTATTTTCAGGTATAAAACTAAATTTGACTTTCCTTTCATAATATGCGCAAGAGAAAATAAAGTGGCCACAATATTTGAATCTATTCAACAGCGACTTTCTAACAGTAGAGAAGAAGAACTTGAAACTGGAATTGCAGAAGTTAAGAAAATTAGCAGACTACGTATTTTAGAGATTGTACAACATTAGCCTTACACTGCATTTATTAATAATAATAAAAAATTATATCATTACGTTTTTTTTTAATACATGTAAACAGGTATCCAAGAATTATAGTCCTAGATGTCCGAGGAATCAAACACGGGCATCGATTCTTACTTCACCAAAAAATATTGAACCCGACATTTGTAAAATAGAAATCACTTTCAGATAAATTATAATTCATTACGATTTTAAATAAAAAATTAACTTAAGAATTGTAAAATAAAGATTGAAATAAACTCGATCAACATAAAATACAGAGATTTTTTGTCCTCGAATAAGCATTTTACATTGAGTTTGTTAATTCGTTCTATTTTTAAAGTTTGATGTTACAGTTAGTTACAATTAGTAAATTGGTATTTGTTAATTTTATGTTTACATTTGCTTAAAAATAGGGATCATACACTCTGGGCAGACAGGATGAGAGGTTGTGATAGAAACAGAAAGGTGATAAGAGAGAAAAGTCAAAAGAGAAAAATCTTAAAGCAAAAAATAGAACTCTATCTATACTCTATACACGCCACGTCACTATTGCGACATAATAAATTTGTAATTTACCTACCTTAATAAAATCTACAAGAAATAGTATTGGTTAATTCGCGGTTAACTAAATGTCATCAGGACATAACTCACAATTAGTTAGCGGTCTGGCATGTTGGCAGCGATTCGTTGCTTAAGCCTTACCATAACATATAATTTTTCCTTTTTGAAGCGGATAACCAGGTTATATTTCATTTCCTTATAAATGGTAATCATGTAAACATGTTACAGTTCTTTAACAACCATCAGGTTGCTAATATGTATGTAGAGTCAGCTGGATAGGAAAAAGATAGAAGGATATAGGAAGACCTAGACCAAACTATATTAGTCAAATTATTAGAAATTTAGGTTGTGAAGGGTATGTAGAGCTTTTTAGATTAGCACAGAATAGAAAAGAAGTTAGAGCTGCATCAAACCGGCCTTAAGTAAGGTCGAAAACAAAAAAAAAAATTCGCGGATTTAAATTAGTGATGCGTATAGGTTTACCTGACTATTATACATTAACATCTTACAAATTTATTGTTGTGCCTATATACGCAAGAACATTAAAGTAAACGCCAGCTTATTATTGTACTCTTGATAACCACATTTGTACGTAAAAATGTCGGTAAAAGAGGACATTAAGGAGTTTAACTGTAGTAAGGTAGACACAGTAGATATGGTACAATGTGATAAGTGCGACACATGGTACCATTTTGGCTGCATAGATGTTACCAAAGAAATAGAAAATTTGCCATTTACGTGCAAAATCCAATCTACCAGTAGAATCAGTAAACAAAATAAAGAACGCAGTGCCAGCTCTACTAGGACAAGATCCCGCACTTTTACAACAAGAACAAAGGGTTTGCGTTCAAAACATAAAGAATTACTGAAAGCTCTGGAAGAACAAAGACGGATACTTGAAGAAGTGAGAATCATGCAATATAAAAAAAATTGTCGCTATTTTGAGGAAAAATATAAACTAATAAGCAAAATAAACTATTCAAGCTAGTCCGGCAACTCTGTCAGAATAACCTGAAAGCGATAAAGTTTTCGAGCAAGCATCAGTAACGAGATGGGTTTTTGAGCAGCCACCTCATACTAAAAATACCTCTCATCGACTAGAAAAAGCTAACACAGCATGCGACAGTTCAGTTCATGCTCCTGGGGTAAACGCCAGAAACTTGAATGAAGAGTCAAGTATTGACGGTACAAGTAAGATACCTCCGAAAAGATGTTGCAACTCCTCCGTCCTTCGTCAGGTGCCCGTTCTACCTAGCTTTTTCGGGACTCCAAAAGAATGGCCCAAATTACACGCGATCCTCAACTGCGTTTAATTTAACAAATTACGATAACTTCATCTGGCTTCAGAAAAGCTTGAAAGGCGACACCTTAAAGCTGGTACAAAGTTGTCTGGTGTATGAAGAGGCTGTGCCAAAAGCGATTGAAGCTTTACGTATGCGTTATGGAAGACCTGAACTAATCTTAGAAAAAATAATTGATTCTAGACTTGTCTACAGCTGAACAGCAGTTATGCGTAACAATAAAAGCGTCAAATATAGTTGAGCATGTTGTGCTAAAAATGAAACTCAGTATACCTGTAAACATTTATTAGCAACACTAAGGGTATCGAATAAAATTATAATAAATTGGTACATTGAGCTGCAATTTAAACCGAAATACAATTCAGGACCCGTACTCTTTATATCCGTAAAACTTAATATCTTCATTAACGTGGTCGGTGAATTCAGATAATCATTCGCCTTCCACTATCAAAAACGTCACTCTCCCCCTATCGCCGCTTACTCCTAGCCATCGCCGCCTTCCCTCTCTCTTAATTACATATATACGATGCGGTTACAGTGGCGCAGAGCACAACAAGCATCTAAACAATCCAATGTTGCTTCAAGAGTTAGTAGAAAAGCTACTGGGCTCTCAAAAATTCGAATGGGCAACATATAAGCATAACTATAAATACCTTTCAACATTTGACGAATGGATAAGTGAAATAGCAAATATAGCTAGTACAGTAATGCCTAGCAATACTACACCATCTCGAAGGTATGAAATAAAACCACCATACAGCGCCGACGCCAACAATAAGGGATACTTACATGCTGTGCATGCAGATAAATCAGATCAACCCAGAGACGGCAAGCAGGACTATGTAGCAATGAGCCCAAAGTGCGACATTTGTTTTGGTACACATAATTTTAAAAAGAACAACGTTAATGAGCTTTGGGGCCTAATTAAAAGGTTTGGTCTTTGGAGAAAATATCTATCAAAACACTTTTGGAAAAACTGTAAGACACAAAAGGTGTGCGGAGTAAGTGATTGTGACTACAAACATCACGCCTTACTTCACGATCCCAGTAAACATTTTAAAGCAACGCGAGAGGCTACAGAAGGTATGCAAACTACTCCAGACCTAAATGTGATAGCTATTCATTCTTTACCAAAGGCTCAAGTATATTTTCGGATTCTTCCAGTAATTTTATATGGGCCAACAAAAAGCGTCCGCATATTGCGTTTCTTGACAAAGGCTCATCCAGAACACATCTTGATAAAGATATTGCTAAATATTGCAGCTTGAAGGACCTGTAGAACCTTTACATCCTAAGTGGACGGGTGAAACTACACGGGAGGAGAAACAAAGTCTCCGCCTATCTTTAGAAATTTCCACAGATGGTTACAAGCAGAAACGGTACCGTATCACAAACATTCGAACTGTTGAGATTAAACCTAACCCGACAAAGCCTCAACTTCAATCCGAAGCATACATGGTATAGTCATCTAAGAAACTTACCAATACACACATACAGTGAAGCAAAACCACAACTGCTTATTGGAATCGAACATTGGCGATTAGCGTTACGATTAACAGTGAAAGAAAGCGGCTGGGGACAGCCTATAGCTACTAAAACAACGCTAAAGTGGATGTTAGTTGGGAATGTTGAAAATGCTAAATACCCGGAGGAGCAAAATCAACATTACCACATCTGTGACTGCACAACGGACAGTGATATACACTTGCAAGTTAAAGAATATTTTGCAATAGCAAGTATGGGGGTTAAAGCACCACAACAAATATTGTAGTCAAGATAGATCGTCGTGCATCTACTAAAAAACTAGAGAACCGGTATGAAGCTGGTCTCCTATGGCAGAATGATGAAATAGTAGTTCCAGACAGCCTTTGCATGGCCACCAGCAGACTATTGTGCCTTGAAAAAAAATTGGCAAGAAATCCGGAGCTTGCAGCAAATATGAAACAGCAAACGCAAAACTATATCGCTAATGGATACGAACGTAAGCTGAATTCTGAGGAAGTTGAACAAAAGACACTAAAAACGTGGTATCTCCCTATGTTTCGGGTAATGAATTCAAATAAGCCGGGGAAAGTGCGATTGGTTTAGGACGCTGCGGCGCAGATGTCTGGAGTATCCTTAAATTCAATGCCTTTGAAAGGACCTGATTTGTTTTGTTCACTTTTAGAGATTCTATATAGATTTCGACAAAATAAATTTGCGATAGCAGGTGACATCAAAGAAATGTACCATCAAGTGAGTATTCGACATGACGACCAAGAAAGTCAGCGATTACTTTGGCGTGATGATCCACATCAAGAAATTGTTATCTTCGTCATGCAAGTGGTGACGTTTGGAGCTACATGTTCCCATGTATTGCCCATTATATCAAGGACAAAATGCACGACCCTTTATTAACGAAAGTCCGCGAGCTGTCTATGCTATTTGTGATAACCATTACGTGGATGACTGGTTGGACAGCTTTCAGACAGAAGACGAGGCAATTACAGTGACCCAGGAAGTAGCTCGAATACACAAGCAGGGCGGCTTCATTATTCGTAATTGGGTGCCAAACTCTAAACTCTTGTCAGTATTTGGTGCTACAGACAATGAGCATCAAACAAAAAATTTAAATCTACAAGGTGAGACTGGTAGTTCAAAGGTATTGGGTATGCAATGGAGCACCGACAGCAATTGCTTTGTCTTTCCTCTCACCTTAAGTCGAGTTAAACGTGACAGATGCATGGAATTCGCCGACCAACTAAACACGAAGTTCTCCAAACTTTAATGATGGTAATTGATCCGCTCGGTTTAATTTCCTTCCTCTTAGTCTACATAAAGATACTTCTACAAGATATATAGCGATCGGGAATTGAATGGAATCAACCTATAAATGATGCACAACATATAAAATGGGTGAAATGGATAAAAATACTACCATCCGTACAAAGGCTTCGAATTCCAAGGTGCTATTTCAGTGACCAATACGACAGTTTGCAGCTTCACATATTTGAAGACGCAACTCTGCATTTGCCGCCATGGCGTATTTTCAATACAAAGGTCCGAATATAATAAAATGTGCTTTAGGGTGTGTAAAAACGAAAGTGGCTCCACTCCAGCCCCTTTCAGTACCAAGGATGGAATTGCAAGCCGTAGTTCTCGGTACTCGTCTTTGCAGTTCCGTATTATCTGCACATACATTAAAACCAGACAAAATTGTGCTTTGGTCAGACTCTAATGACGTTCTTTGTTGGCTAAGATCTGATCACTGAAAATACAAACAATTTGTGGCCTTTAGAGTAGTTTGTTCAACTGGCGCTGGGTACCTAACAAATGTAATGTAGCCAACGAAGCAACAAAATGGGCAAAACTACCAAGCATTTCAGCACAGAGCAGATGGTATATTGGTCCTAAGTTTTGTATTTGTCAGAAAGCGATTGACTCAGAAGTTAAAGAATTACGAGTTCTGCTGCCGCATATTGAAATAAAGTCAAATCCTATAAGCATGATTATTGAAAAATGTTGCAAATGGCGACGTGCCTTTAGAATTATGGCTTAGGTGCTTCAGTATTTAAATAAGAATCGATTTAAATCTATGAGAGTTCTAACAGTAAATAAAATCTGACAAGCAAAAGGCAAGTTATATAAACATTGTTATAGCCCCGGCGTCCGTATTCAGCACCACTGCTACAGTTGGCAACACTGATACAATCCACGTTTCACAATAATGATATTATGACATAATTACGCGTCAAATTGTATCACATACCAAATACGTTTACAACGATACTATTTTATATTTACATAAAAGTAAAGCAAAAGTACTCACTTAAACGCACCATGCAGTTAATCTCAGGGTATCTTGTTTGGGTGTGGGTTGCGTCATGCTATCATTGAAACCAAATTGATTTGTCTTCCCTCTTCGTCGTTCGTAGCGGTACGGTAGGATCAACCAGGTAAGGAACGATAAGGCAAGATAAAAGGAGGAAACCTACATCCTAAAAGAAAAAAAACAAAAAACACGACACAGACAAACGTCAGCGTTCGACGTCTCGTGGCTAATAATAATCATGTCCTGTCGTGTCGCAAACCGCACACATCCCCATCACTCCGCGCCTGCTCATTCTTTTGCGCAAACGCAACTGTACGAAATGACGGAAATGAACAAGTCTATTTTAAAATAGTGGCGGGAATTCACTCACATATTTATACTTAATCTAAATATGATACATAGCCGATTTTTGGCATGTAACAACATCCTTAATTAATCTTTTGCTCTGAAAAAATCGCCTTCTTAGAGAAGCATCTTCCGTTTGTCCTATAACATTATTTCAAGACGGTATGTCGGAGTTTGCACACTGCTCACGATTGGTCTTAACGAAACATTAGCTTTATGTATTTTAGGCAGACCATACATATATGGTGGTTGCCCATTGTAGCAAAAGTTTGTTTTTTATGAAAAGTGTGATATAATTTTTTTTAAACCAAGTGTTAATCATAGAGTTTAGACTGGTCTGTATTTTTAAAGTTGGATCAAATTTCTGTATTGCAAAGGTGGCCGTATCTTTAAGTATATCGTTCATTTTATTAGTGTATTCTTCTTTATACCTTAATACGATAGATTTACATATATCGGCCTGTAGTACCAATATTTCCGTGTTATTTTTCAGAAAGGTTTTAGTTAATTTTATATAATGGTTTAAGCTGTTTTTATTTGTATTGTTATTTTTTGTGGTTTGTTAAAATGTTGCATATTTTAATTCTTATTAATATTTTTTCTTCTGTTGGTTTCATTTTAATTGCGTATTCGATACTTGCTATGATTTGATCATAGTTTATTGACTTTGTTCTTACATTTTAAAGGTAATACTTACAATCCCGCAAGCGCGGTATACTAGACGCAACGGCAGTTGGTAGCACTAATCCAATAAGTGGAAATTAACGCGCCCATCTGTCAATGACGTCACACAATATGCAAATTTAAACACGCAATTGACGGAATATATCAAATTCGCAAACAGTTCGTAAAAATTAAATACTCACATGAATAGGTCCTGCTTCCTACGGAATACGTTAAAGATGGCGTCTGCAACGTCCATCAGGGCTGCTGATGGCCCCCTTCAAGATAATTAACGGAGGGTACGCCTAGCGTCCCTGCGAATGGCTCCAACTAGCTATGGCAGGGCTCCCTGGACTCGTTCGTTCTAGGGTCATGGACTGCGGTTCGGCCAGGCTGCTTCAAATTATCTTCTTCCTATGTAGCGGTAATGACAGGAACGGGTGGAGGAACAATAACACGATAAGGCAGGGATATCCACTGTTGCTCCACTCTCTACAATGCCTCCGAGGTAACTTATCCTCACCAGGGTTGAAAATGTTTAACACGGGTGTTGATAAATTTTGTGCTCGAAACTCTTGATATTCCCCTACTGCTGTAACAACTTGGTTTGGAATCGGGCTTCCGAAATCCAAACTTCCACAATCAATCAATAATGAACCGTATTGGTGGGGTTAGTTATCATCTTTTCTGCCGTTAATAAGTCGGCGCCTACAACCATTAACCGCCTATTTAATTCTACTTTAAGAGCGAAACGTATCTGTGCTCTTTATCCACTACTTAAATTCACTATTATTCCCGTAATATACATACTAATTCATTAGCTCTGTCCACTAACCATTGATTAAATTAACACGGCCGCATAACCAATACTGCTACGCGACATTGTCGCCTGCTCCACACTAGCTTTGGGCTAGTTAGTTTTCATTTTGTAATATCTTTTGTCTTTGTGTGTCTTGTTGAGTCTTTGTGTATCGTGTGTCTGAATTTTTCCACTCCCCATATTTATATACCTTTGATCACGTGATTGTTCTAGCCAATCAAAAATCTTACATATTTCACAATCGTACATCATCTCTACATGTGCTTTTAGGTTAATGGTTTAAATCCATTTTTATTATTGCCATTGCTAATTGAAATTACCCTATAATTAAATTTAAGTTATTCTGCAATATTCTAAAGTATTTCCTGTTAATATTTTTATAGATATCACGAAAAATTACAATTTACTACGTACTTCCGGTTTTGAATTTTCTAGAACAAATTAGCATTGCCTTTGGCGCCTAACTAAATTTAAAATCTTCTAAATTTCAGGGGATGTTAGATATCAGTTGATAGGTTATGTTCATTTAAAGTGTTAATTGTCACCCAAAATCAAACTAGGATTGGATAACTATCTTAATTCAGGTCAGTGATAGGTTACATTTTAGATAGAATTGTTTGTGATTGGCCGAAAATATTATTTGAAATTTGGATTAATTTAAAAATGTTCTTGGGTGTTACATATCGGGTAATCATTTTATGACATTGTAGATAAGATAATTAATACGATTTACGTGTAAGCAAGCGTGCATGCAGCATATAAATATTTCAAGTATATTATATAAAGTGTGTTTGTTATTGTTAGTAAATTAATTAAAATGCAATTAATGTTTTCTGTTTGTAAGTAACCTTAAATTTAAGGAAACAAAACTAAGTTTAATGTAGAGGACAAGGATCTATGAAGATAACGTATTATTGTTATTATAAGGGATAAAAAGTGAAAGCGATATACGACCTGTTTACGTGGTGCGTGATGAGCCAGTTGTGCCGTAATCGAATTCTGCGTTGAATGCTTGGTGTGATTTGATTATTTGACTGGTCGATTGTAACCTCGTGCTGAATAATCATTAATCGAAGTGTTTTATTATAGTTTGTAGCAATAGATGTATTTCGTAGAAATGGTTATCAGATCCGTGATCGAAGAACCAGAATTTTGTGGAATTCTACCATAAGAGAACCACTATTTGGTGTAAAGTATATTCAAAAAATAATAACAAGCATCATCACGGCTTGGCGTGAAGTAGTAAAGTGAGGTTAAAAATGGTTTTCAAATATAAAACAGGAAGTGGCGCAATACGTAAAGGTCAATTTAAACATCGAGAGGGAAAAATATTCAACATATTATAATAGAGATAATTACGTATAATTAGTTTATATTTGTGGAAGGTTATTTTACCTAAAGTCTTGGATTGTAGTTATGTCGTTATATTAAATTGTCGAGAATATTGGCTAATTGAGGTAGGCTTTACAGAATATCAGGTTTACTAATAACATTATTTGGTTATAGAATGTTTTTCTGTAACGAGCAAGTTTGCGGGATTCATTCCATACTCTGTGGTGGCATGGTAAGCCTAATTCCACATATACTTGGTAAGAACAGTAAAATAACGCTATTGAGTCTCATGCTTCGATCCATAAATATTTTAACGTAATAAATAGCGTTACACAATACATCAACCAAACTTTCAATAAAGTTTGGCATTTCAAACACATGACATGCTTTTTTTTCTAGACTTATTAAGACGCACACAGGAAGCGATAATCAAATTGACAGCTAAAGTTAACTATTAAATACAAATATTAGGTAATAGCATGTCGATGTATAAAGTCAAAGGTTACACATTCAAATCCTGTACAGGACCCTATATTTTCAATTACTAGCTCAATTTGAAATAATCACTTACGCTTTGCATAAGTCATTATTAATAATCAACTTGCCTTATATTCATATTTAAATCAGCTTTAGCCATGAATTTGAGTGTTGTGCTTCCCGCCTATACCTGGCATGCTTAAAAACAAAATGTTTATAGATGTGACTTGTGCATCATTTCTGTAATTACCAAGTCAACTATATCAGGTAAGATGTGTCATTTGTAAAATTGTCTGCAAAATTTATATACGTATGCGAACCTCAACTTCTGCATCTGTTGTGTAACACTTTATTCATTTCATAGTTTTCATTAAAGTTAACCAATCTAGACATAATCAGTCGAAAATTTATGTCATTTTCTAATTTTGTGTTATTTTTCATGGTTTCTAAAGTATGACCTTTCAATAATAATCAACATTTTCCTGGCTGGTAAAGGTTTCATCACCATCTTTCACCACACCATTAGTGTAGTTCGGCAACCTCCACAACATGGTTTTAAATGTATCAAAAGCTAATACAATCTGAACCAGACCTACACATTTGTTTCTGCAGAACATCCACGTGCCAGACATAGAAAAAAAAATTGTCAACTATACAATCAAGGTACCATGCTCTTTCTTAAATGAAAACTGCTAGGAAGAACCACATTAGTGTTTACGATAAATTGAAGTCTTGCTATAACCTTACCATTATAAAAAATTTGTATTCTTTATAAATTTGTAACAGTATGCAATTTAGCTATTCGACAAATATATTTGTTTCATATTCAAAAGTATTAAAAACAAAGCTAAAATAAATAATATATAGCTATTATATAATAATAATAATAATACACATATAGCAGGACACAGTAAATGCTATTGTTTTCAGTAAAATTGAAGATCGCCCTAAGCATAACATTATAGTCAAATATTTTAAATTTGCCCCCAACTTAGTTACTAATTTGTTGTTAGGTTTGTTAGCGTATGTCACTAAGTTAAGGTTAAGTATGCGTTTATGACAACACAAATAGAAATAACATTTAAATTAAAAACATAATCCTTTATTATTTTAATTTTGACAAATAAGCTACATTTACAAAAGCAAAGACTCTTTAAAGTGTAAATTTCAATTTAATTACAAATCTAGGGGGGCAAATAAAAAAATTGACTAATACAGGAAAGCGCTTATGACAAAAATAAAAAACAAAATGCGTGCAAGTATTAAATCTAACAGTTATGACCAAATGTATAATTTTAAACACTTGCAAAACATTAATTATAAAAATACTTATAACTTTGGAAATAAATCAGTGCAAATTGTAAGCCTATTAAATAGTTACTTTGTATCGCCCTTTTGAAGGCTATCATCACATATTGCTTCATCACATTTATCAATCTCCATGCCTTCGACTCCATGTGCGACTTCATCAATTTTGGTATCTTCTCCTTCAATAATGATTTCTTCAGGATCGGGTGCTCTTGGAAGAAATTCGGTATTTGGATATATCTTTTCAAAAATTTCTTTAGCCTATAAATAACACAAAGATAACAATGTATCCAATAAAAATTAAAAATATATGAAAAGATCATGATAGTATACACAATTTATATACTAATCTAAGACAAATTTAAAACATTTTTTAAAGGGTAAGTCGATAATTCTAAAAGAATGTTGTTACGTGTTAAGTGAATTAACGTGTAGCGTGCCTTTTTCAATTAACGGATAACCAGTTTCCATTTCTTATATTTAATAAATCTATTAATTTTTTATATGCAAGTAAAGTATTTCCCTTTGTTTCCTGAATCCGGTACTATTTATTCTATAAATTATTAGTTATATTGTAGGATTAGAATGATTTTAATATGTATAAACACATTTATACTTGGTGAAAATTACTTTTCAAGTTTTTTTTCGGGACGCCCTCTGAAAGTGTTCCATTTGGAGAAAAAAAATATGTGCAAAATTTCAGCTCAATCGGATAAAAGGAAGCCTCAATTCGGTTAAAATTACAAAAAAATATGATTTTTTTATGAAAAGTGAGAAAATTCGATAGAAAAAGTTCTAAATGATGATTAAATATGTTTTTATTTATAAATATTAAGTATTATAATTACTAGTAAGTATAACAACACATAAAAGGAACAATAAATGAAAAAACTATATATGAATATATTTTACAAATCCTTCATAAGAGAGGATTTTTGATGTCAGGACATTGAGTTTTATATTGTGATACAATTTGCAGAATAAGTTGTTTTTCTTCCTCATTTTTAACAAAATTTGATTATAATCATGTATAAGCTTAATTCCTCATTCTGCTGTATCATTTACAATTGACAATTTCTATCCCGGTTTTAAAACTCTCTTCGTTTGCCCACGTAGTAGGATCTTTTTCAATAAAATCCATCGATATTGAAAATCTTTCGAAGGAACGTTTCGACTGTTTTGATATAAATTGTTGAATTTGGAATATTTTTTCATTTATTATCAGTTGTTTAATCGACTCGTCAGTGCTATCGTTGAATTTCAATGACTCTACCATTAGTTTCTTTGTTTCAATTGTAATGTGTTCATAAAAAAATTATAGAGCTACTGTTTCTGGCACCAAATACTACAAACGATTGCAAAATTTGTGTAGTGTGACATGGCTTATATTTTTATCAATTTTACGATATTCGTAAAGATCTTTAAAAAACTGTAAATCTTGAGAGGGGGCTTTTGTTGCAATTGGTACTTGGTTCCATGCTTATAAATATAAAGTAACAAGAAATATACAAATGTCCCGAAATAAAACTTGTTCTTTGGCTATCATATTGAACTCGTATCGAAATAAAAATATTTTCAAACTGTAAATTGCTTTGGACATCCAACGGGCATGGCAAATAGCTCCAGGTGCCCGAAAAGAAATTCCCCAAGGTGTACCGCCTAAAAATATTCTCGGTAATCTTCTCGTGGTTGTTGCTCATTTTCCAACGTTGTTAACATAAATTGAAGTATTTCCGTAGCAGTTGATACTTTTATCAAGTGCTGACTTGTTTATTCTCAATTTCAGGTTTACAGTTTTTCTGTTCTAGAAGAATATATACGCCTTGAAAATGTCCAGTATTAGAAGCTGTAGTATCAAAAGAAAGTGCGTGAACTTCATCTAATAGTTTCCAGTCGTTTGAAAGTTCATACACTGCATTAGCTTAATCATTTCCGCTACTTGAAGAGATAAGGGAAATTCCTAATAGTGTTCAATTCCTGATACTTTCCAGGATATTTTATTGTGCTTGGGAAATGTACTGTGAACACTCATTATTGAAGTGTTGAAGTTATCTAATCCAAAGGGTTGCAAGATATCAGTCAAGTTGAATAATCCAACCTTGTGGAGTGACAAATGGATGTTGAAACGACAAAGGTAATTTACATGAACTTATATTGATCACTTCAGTACCGTAGTTCGAAAAGGCAACTGCATTTTCCGGGTGTGTGATCACGTGTGTTGTGATGTAACGCTCATGTATATCTCCAACCCTTCTTACCTTTGTCTTAGGGCAATACCGTACTACCGGTGAGCACTTACCATGTGATATCTGCTAAGAACCGAACTACAAAAACTTGAATAATCCAACCCTTTGCAAAAGGACATAATCGTAAGTGATAATCTGTTATAATTCTCATATAGAAAATTGCATATTTGAACTATAAATTTTACAAAGTAAGGGTGCTTGGGAAATGTACTGTGAACACATTATTGAAGTGTTAAGTTCTATAATCATGGTTGCAGAACATCGATCAAGTTGAGTAATCCAACCCTGTGGAGTGACAAATGGGTGTTGAAATGATGAAAGTAATTTACATGAACTTATATTAATCACTTCAGCACTGTAGTTTAAAAAGCGAACTGCAATTTTAGGGTGTGTTATCACGTGTGTTGTGGTGTTATGCTCATCTCCAACCTCTCTTATCTTTGTTTTAGGGTACTACCATACTATCGGCAAGCACTACGTCATACATCTGCTAAGAACCAAAAAAACAAAAAACTTAAAAAATCCGTCCCTATGCAATAATCGTAAGTGATAATCTGTTATAACTTTCATATAGAAAATTGCACACGAACTATAAAATTTACTAAGCAAGGGTAGTTCTTTAGAGATTGTAGCAATGTTCACCCTTCTCTACCGGAAAGTTAAAGTTAGAGGACCAAATTCTTCTGCAATACTGGATGTAACAGCTAGCCGTTTCAAAGCACCAGTTAAGAATTTTTTCCTTCGTCGAAAATTTAAGTTATTTCCCTCATGATAAAAAATCAATGCTCGCTGATGATTGCAAGATTACCAAAGTTTATCAAGTTCTTTTTAACAGGAGGTCATGTAAAGGTTCAGAAACACGCCTAATTGAAATATAAAATTATGAGGAAATTATATGCAAAAAATGGTTTGGGTTGCTGAATATTTTCTTTTTCATCCATATTATTCAATATTAGTGCAGTCTTCCTTCCTAAATACATGTCAATTTATAGGAAATATTCCAGTCGCTTTAAACCCGTTTACGTCATGCTTAATACTAGCAGCCCTATTATAAGCTTTGGCAAAAAGTTCAGCTATATAGGTTTGTTTGATTTTTTCATAATTCTTTGATCTTATGTAGGTGTCACATTCCTGGTGATATGCAGTTTTTAATAGCTTATAGAATGTGACATCCAGGGGTTGCATACGATGTGACATATAGGGTGGGATTGATAGCAAGTGTATACCTGAAGCTTTACAAAAATTATAGGAAGACAAACTGAAATGTGTAAAATGGTTATCCAGCAACAGCAATTCTGGAGAGGGATGACTAAATCTGGAGAAGTGCTGTAACCATTCTGTAAACAACTCTTCTGTAATCCATCCTGAATCTGAACATTTGTACACAGCTCCAACCGGTCCATTTTTATCCAGCCCCTCTTTCATCCTTTTTCCTTTAAAGTTCAGCATTGTGGGAATGTATTGACCTGAAGCATTGAAACAGCAAACAATGGTGGTAGTTTGACCTCTTTCTCCACCTTGTTTCTGGTCTTTCTTTGCAACGATACGACCTAGATTGTGGACATTAGTAATACCAGTTTCATCCACGTTGTATATTCTGAGACTTTCAAAGTTGTATTTATTGCAGAGTGTATCTAGGTTATTGAAAAAATAGGTCTGTTTCTTGTTTATTAAACCCAAGTACTAGACTAATACTTGTGGCTTGGGGTTTCCTGAATGATAGCTCAGGATGTCGAGCCATAAAAGGATACATCCAGTTCTTACCACATATCTTTTTCTCTGTTGAAACAGTTTGGTGTCTGGTTTGCAAACTGAAATACTAAAGAACGTATCTTTTCGGCAGTCAATCCATAAAACAGTTTTGATATCGATAAAATTGTAGAAGCAATTACTGCTTCCTGGTCGACAGAAAAGACTGGTTTTCAACTCAATACAATTTTTTTTCTTCAAATCGTCCTTTTAGTCTGTCCTGTAATGTAGTATATGGTACTTGAAACATAGTTGCTGTGGATTTAATAAAAATTCTTTTCTCTTTAATTTCTCGAATTGCTCTTTTCATGGATTCTTCGCTCCAAGAGCATTGTGTAGTATTTCGAATATAGCTTCTTGGCATCTGAACAGAAAAACAATGGTAAATAAGCATTACAACGCGTAAAAGAAATGTTAATGTTTAGTACTAAAAAACAGCTTTTAAAAAAAGTATATTAATTTTTAATTACAGAATGTCAATGGGAAAATATCGACCACTTGGGGGTAATATCGACTGTACCCCAAAATATTCATCCAAATTATAAATTTATTATCTGCATAAAACATCTATATAATTGTTAAAATTCAAGATATAGATATTGTACACAACACCCTACTACATATATGAAAGCTACAAAATTTATATTTCTGATAATAATAACTGTGCCCTACCTTACTATCGACAGTGAAATTATTATACGAATCTAAAGCACCCCTTAAAAACGTCATACAACACACAATTCAAGCTTTTAAACTCGACTAAACGTGTTTATCCCAACAATTTGAAATGGTCAGTCGATAAAATTTGGTAGTGGGGAGATATGACGCCAAAGTTCTTAGAACGGAATGTGATCGACAATACCCTTCAGTCGATATTACCCCACGCTCCCCTACATGTAAGACGTATCAATGATGTGTAAACACAAACCCGTGTCCAAGGAAACTCTTTATTGATAAAACTATTTTTAATTATTTTGCTATTAGCTAAATTGTATAAAAAGTCTAAAACCATAAATGTTAATAAAAAAGTGGCGAGTGAATCATTAAGATTTTTTTGAGAGACTACTTGTTTTCAAAATAGGTTTGAAATACCGTCAGAAATGCACTTCAGTTTATTTGTATTGCAAATTTTGTTACCCTTGCATTTGTAATATTATTTTTATATTGTCGTGCATATGTGCACAGGCGGTACGTTTTAATGTATGTCAGTTGTGTTCTAATCACACATATGTAAACAGTTTTATGGGCTTTTACATATTTACAGTTATAAGTTTTTCACTATTATACTGAATAAATCTATGACTAGGAACTGCCAGCGTATTATTCCGTAGGGCATACAAGGGATGAGGAACTTATTTCCATTACAGTCCGCTTATTTTGAACCAAAAGTAACAGGTAATGTGCGATCTCATTGTATATACACAATATCATACAAATACAAATGAATAAACATTTGTGGATACAAATTAAAAATTAACACTTCACACTTCCTGCATTAAATATTGAAAATTTTTTGTAATTTAAAAAACGTGCATTACATCTTGTGTTTTCACATCAATGGCACGTAGTAAGTTAAATACAACAAAACTATAAATTATTATTAAATAAATACGTTATTTATATTCATTTACTTTGTCAGACTACATTCATTAGAATACTATTTCAAAGACTACTATAAAAACAATTTGCCGTTAACTTTAAAGTATTATCGAAATAATCCACAAACAACGATTAAAGTTACTGACAGCCTGAAGTGTACTTCACACTCGGGAATAAAACACACTTATTACAATTACAAATAAAATATCTTGCTTTTCTATTTTCAAAAATATTGACATGTGGTGACATTAATGTAGAGATATTAGAACACGCTTACTTTTCGGCTCGATATTTTACATTAACTAATATACAAACCTGCTTTATCGACTGATCATAATCCAAATCATAATCTGGTCCAGGACATCCAAAAACGTTTTTATAGGAGCCACAATTTAAATCTAAGTTTGACAAATCAGGAACTTCATAAAAGTAAGACCATAAAATTTTTGGGTGTGAAGTTTCACCTTCCTCAAAAAGTTTTTGAATGCAATGTTTAAAATCTTCTTCAGGATTAACTTGCTTTTTAGTAAACATATGAACGATATCTACAATTTAAGTTATACAATTCTTAATATTTATAAATTGTAATTAACTTACATAAATTTTTGGGATTAGTTCCAGTTAAAGAGCCGGTTTCGATAACAGTACAAGAATTTTTTCCACCTTCTGGCGGAAAAAGTAGTAAAGTTAAATGTTCTCGTTCGTCTTCAAAAATTGAACTAAAATTGTAAAATAAATTTATTTATTTATTTACAAACTCAACAGGTCATTGACCTAATTATAGAGTAAGAAAAATAATAACAAAAAGAAAAATGTATACAGTAATATGTAACTCATTATCACTTGGCACAAATATGTCATTATATTAGAACAATATCTAGTCTTTCCTTCATCATTTCTGGTTTACTATTAAAAATGTCCAATTCACTTTGTATGCTGTTGTATAGTCTGCACATAGCATTCAAGGGTGCATTTTTATAATTATTTGAATGCACCTGATCCACTCTGAAAGTAAGTGTGCTTCTTGTGTGGTACTGTTGTGCATTAATATTAATTAGTGATAGAAGATATGGGTTATCTACCATGTTATTTAAAAGCTTGTATAGATAAGAAACAGATGCAATTTTGCGTTTAAGTTCAAGCGATTGTAAATCGTAGCTTGCTAATAGTTCTTTTTTTGTAATACTTAAGTCATAGTGATCATTGTCTTTGTAATATAGATATCTTAAGCACCTCGTTTGTATTTTTTCTATAGTATATTTATGACATTCATACTCTGGACTCCATATAACAGATGCATATTCCTATATGGTCCTAACCAGTACTATAAATAATATCCTAATACAGGACGTACTTGTAAATTGTCCTGTATTACGTATTATAAATCCATATATTTTATTTGCTTTGTTTGTTAATACATTGATGTGCATTTTAGATGACAATCTACTATCAAATAGAACTCTCAAATCCTGATATTCATTTACATGATGATCCAATATTTTCCCATAAATTTTATAGTTGTATACTATAGGGTTATATTTCCGAGTAAATGTTAAGATCCTACATTTATCGATATTCAAGTATAGTTTATATTTTTTACTCCAATCAATTATGTTATCAAGATCCATTTGTAACTATTTACAGCTTTCCATACCTTCAATTGTTATATATATTTTTAAGTCATCCGCATATAACAAAAACGTAGCATAATTTATTGCCAAAGACAAGTTATTTGTATATAATAAAAACATCAATGGATCCAGATTGGAGCCCTGCGGAACACCTGATGTTGCTGAAAACATCGAGACTGGTATCCACTTAGAGCAACCATTTGTTTGCGTTCTATTAAATAAGATTTGAAAAACTTTACTACATTATCACTAAAACCGTACACTTTGCTTAAGACTTCTAGTAAAATTTCATGTGATACCTTGTCAAATGCCTTAGTGAAATCAGTGTAGATAACGTCCACTTGCCCCCCCCCCCCCCATCTATTTCTTTAGAGATGTACTGTGTTATGTTACTCAAGTTTGTTAAAGTAGATCGTTTCTTGACAAATCCATGTTGGTAAGTAGTTATTCTTTGTGATACCTCCGTGTATATGCGCTTGTAGACTATTGTTTCAAAATTTTTTGCTGGTGCCGATAATATGGATATTGGTCTATAATTTTTTATGTAGAATTTATCCCCCTTTTTAAAAATTGGTATAACTTTTGTTAGTTTCCATTGATATGGAAAAGTACAGGTTTTAAGACTCAAATTGTAAATCGTTTTTAACAGATAGCAGAAGTAATCTATTAGTGCCTTCAGAACATATGATGGTACATTATCAGGTTCAGTAGCCAAGTTACCTTTAACTGTCTTGCTGCTTCTAGTATCTCAGAATCTTCTATAGAATTAATTGTCACCAGTCTTGCATTCATTTCATAATTTACGAAACCAATACTTGAAGTATGTTTCTCTGAATCATACACTGATTCAAAATATTTAGCAAATGCAACTGCTATAGTTTGGCTTGCAGAATACTCACTTTCATTATAAAACATTCTATTAGGAATTCTAATTGATTCCTTTTTAGCTTTGATGTAGTTCCAAAATGACTTGTAATCATCACTAATGTTATTTTGAATCTGTAATAAGTACTGTTTGTATGCTACATCGATGTCTAGCTTTATTTTTGCCCTCAAGTTCAGGTAATGCTTGTGTACTTCGAGTTTATGTGTATTGTTTAATTGCCGTCTTAATTTTTCTTTCATTTTTATATCCTTTATTATTTCGCTATTGAACCACATTGGATATTTTTTAGTTGCTTTACTTGCCGGTACACAAAAGTCAAATATTTCATATATTTTTGTATAAAATTCGTTTACAGCATCATTTACATCTGTGCATAGTTCCAAGCTATGCCAGTTAACTTCCTTGATGGCGGCATTCAATACGCTAAAATTTGTCCTGCTGAAATTGTATTTCTAACCAATGTTGGTCAATTCTTTTGTTCTATCCACTTTTACTGATATTTCTATTAGTAGGGTCGAATGATGAAGATCCTCTTTCACCAGACTAAAAACACTAAATACAAATAAAACTCTACGTTTATCAAAATCAAAAACAATCTGTTAAATTTGTAAAAGAATATTAATCAGGTTATGCAATTATTGGTGATAGAATGGTATGGAAATTACAAACACCAATAGCAGAATTGCAAAGTATGTTTTTTGCATTCTACATATTAAGGTTGTAACAAACTTAATTTCCGATGGTAATTATTATATATTTGTCTGTTAGAGAGTTCAGTTATTCTGCCTTGGCATATTATTTCATGTTCATATATGAAAATGTAGCTTCATTAATAAAATTACTAATATGAAGTAGTTATTTAAAAAAAATTTACCTTAAAAATTCATGTTTTCGTTGTAAAAACGACTAGTCTCTAATGCAATATTACAGTATGTTCACGTACTGTAATAGTATTGTTGTTTTGTCTATAGAATAAACGTAAGTGTTGCTTCATGGCAACTTTAGTTTTTTAATAATAAAAACAACAGATTTTTAGTGAAATTTTAATGAGTTGCACTACAGATTACCTGTACATTAACTAAAAAACTGAATAATGTCTTACAACTTTCAAGTTGACTCCTTCAAACTCGAAACTTATTTCCACGACGACCCTGTTTGCTCTCTTGATACTGGTCTATAAGTTAAATAAAATTTTAGATAAGGATTCGTTATCTTGCTGTCCGTAATAGCCCCCCACGTATGGCAACCTTATTGTCAGATCGACTTACTTTTCACTATGTTAAGAACAGCTAACTTTACGGCCAGCCTTTCTAGTATTCCCATAGATGTCTGAACAGTTGCTCTACTTACTTGTCTATCTTTGTCACTCTTTAGCACTAAGACACGACCCTTTGGCCATACATTTCGTGGGTTTTTGGCATCTACGATAACCACGATGTCACCTTCTGCGATTGATTTAACTGGTTCAAACCACTTAGTTCGTCTAGTTAGAGTCGGTAGATATTCTTGTATCCATTATTTCCAGAAGGCATTAGCATATTGTTGTGATTTTAACAAGTTTTTACGAAGCACATATCCTTCATTAGTGATGATACCTTCTGACCGTTCGCCGTTAGATAATCCTAGAAGAAAGTGATTTGGGATTAATATTTCGTCTGTGTCTTCTATAAGCAGGATAGATATGTCATCATCATTAGGTCTTCAGTCCTGGAACTGGTTAGACGCATACCATCATCGTTTCCTATTCTGAACTAACCTACAGATTTTCCTGAAATTTGCAGTCAGCAACTATCACTATCTGATCTAAGTCTACATCTACCTCTTTTTTCCTATCTCTGCTTGTAATATATCCCATATAAGTGGGCGTGAATTAATTATTCGCTCCACTTCAACCAACATACTATAGAGTAGTTCGTCCGACGGATGTCGAGTAGGCATAATTTGATAAAATGTAACTTTTATAGATTGTACGAGTCTTTCCCAGCTGCCGCCCATGTAAGGGATAGCAAGAGGATTATATACCCATTTTGTAACTGAAATCGAGAACTCTTTCAGTAAAAGATCTCCTGTTTACGCAATAAATATCTGATTTCCTTCTCTGCGTCATGGAGGTTAGTACCGTTGTCGCACCAAATTTTGAATGTAACCCCTCGTTGACTAATAAATCGTTTTAGAGCCATAATACAGGAGTCTGTCGATAAACTACAGGCTACTTCAATATGGATAGCTCTAGTTGTTAGGCAGGTTAATAGTACACCCCATCGTTTCTCGCTGCTCCTACGATGCGTTAAGTAAATAGGTCCAAAGTAATCCAGGCCAACATATGTGAAAAAGCGACAGAAAGTTGACAGTCTTGCTGTTGAAAGTTCTCTCATTTCCGGTGGGTTTGGCACTGCTGACTGATTTTTATAGTATTAGCTTTTTTTTCGGTCCTGACTGTCACTCTTAGATTCGAGATATAGAATTTTTTATGGAATTTCATTTAACGCTGTATTATGATGGCAATACCGTTCATGAAATAATCTGATTATTAGGGAGATGATTGGGTGCCCCTTTGGCAGTATGATTGGTCGTTTCGTGTTGTAGGGCACTCCTACCACCGCATCTATCCGGCCACAAATGCGTAGAATACTGTTTTCATCCAAGTACGGCAATAGCTTGTAGATAGTACTGTTCCTGTCAACTTTTTTACGATGTTCCAGAGGCATACTTGCATTGTATTTCAATGTAGCAATTTCCTCTCTATAGTATTCGTATTGTGCCTGTTTGCACAGATATTTTTCTGATTCTACATACTCGTCTTTCATAATAAAGGTGTCGGTACGTTTCCTTTTCTTATTCAGCGAAGTTC
The DNA here is from genome assembly GCA_036346225.1 of Platerodrilus igneus. Lineage (NCBI taxonomy): Eukaryota > Metazoa > Arthropoda > Insecta > Coleoptera > Lycidae > Platerodrilus > Platerodrilus igneus. The sequence continues at coordinate 4,773,930 of JARFIW010001392.1, read as the reverse complement.
TGACGTTCCAAATAAAGCGTGCGATAAACGCTTGTGTTATGACTAGTTTTTTCCAGTTAGAAAAGTGCTGAACTCGTATTAAGGAATGAATTGCTGCTACTTGATGGAACAGAACCGATGTTTTAAGTTCTTCTGCTGTTGCCAGAAGCCTGGTGTTTCTTATAGGCCATTCCTCCTCAGGTTCTCGCAAAAAGGGTGGACCTACAATCCAACGACTAGAAGGGTCTAACTATGGAGGGAGTTTCCATCTGATAGCTTCGTCACTGACATTCAATTTTGTTGGGACATGGCGCCATAGATGTAGCCCTGTCTCTTCTAGTATTTCATTGACTATAAAACCCACAATTGTCGATAGTCTCTCTGGTCAGAATTTAGCCAAGAAAGCACCATTTTGGAATCTGCTCAGTAGAATTCTTCTGTGAAAATTAATGTATGACATTTTTTTATATTTTACCTAGGCATGCACTGAGTCGTGCTGCTTTTAACTCGAGCCGAGGACTTGACATTAATTTCAGTGAGGCAACTCGAGACTTTGCGGCAATGATTTTGCATTGTATTTGCTGTTCTGTTGCTAGTCGCGACTGCTGCAAAGGCATTTAAACTAGCATCGACAAATACGTGCAACTGCGGTCTTTCTTTTCCCGTTGTGGTACCTAAATAGTCTTTAAAGTAGAGCCGTTCAATTTTGACGTTATGCAAGTTTCTTATTAGGTTTACCCATAAGCACCATTTTTCGTTTAGATCAATACTAACTGGTTCATCCCACTCCTGTTTGGTTCCCTACACTTCTTGCGTTAGAATTTTAATGCAGACTAGAATATGGACGATTAAGCATAACGGGTCGAAAAACGTCATCAGAGTCTGTCGTTTTGTAGGCTTGTGATCTGTGGATAGTAAATTAGCCGTTGTTGCTTTATGAGTAATGGTAAAGCTTAATGTGTCGGTAGTTGTACACCACCACATACCTTTGTCCACGTTTAGGTTAAGTTTATTTGCTGGTTTCTCTTGATTTTTCAAATTGTACGAAATGTCATTTAACAAATTCAATGAAACAAATACATATTTAAAACCATCCTATAAAAATTTCCTGAAATATTTGCTTATTATTAAACAACTTCGCTATAAATTCATCGAAACAAGCAAGCAGCAGTTTATTATTTCTAATAGTCAATTCGTTGAAACACATTCTAACAGCTGCAGCAAATACTATATGACTTTCTTTGAAAGATTAAAACTTCTTGTCTCATTAAAATACTTTTAATGGGTTGGTTATCTACTCTGGTCCTAGGAAATAATCAACGCAGAATTTCGTTATCTGCAAGTGTGGCTGGTTCAAGTTTACGAACAACAATAAAAGCGTCCCCTTTATTCCATTCTCGGTATTCTCAGTCAATAATATAACAAATTGCATTCGTTGTTATAACATTTAGGCAACTTGTTATACATTTCTCACCATTCCACTGCATAGGTGGTTGCTAACCCACGGGTCATTTTAAATAAGTGTTGCTTTTTCATGCGAACAACACACAAAATTCTATGGAAATTATTATAGTATGTTTGTTGCACTAATTGGCAATTCTACCAGGAATACTTCACAGCTGCCGTCTGGAAAAAATAGTTTTACAATTATTCACAGAATACTTCACACATTGTCGCTGGGAATTGTTTTATGTAACTTTCCCCCATTGGTCAATATAATATAAATACAAGCTGGCTTTTGAAAGAGTCCTATTCTATTCCATACAACGTGTTATTCTATACAACATTCTTTTAGCAAAAAGAAATGTTGCGAATCGTGATACGAAGATGCTTCGTGGTAGATTTCTAACCTACTTAAATTGGTTGATTTTGTACCCAATGCATCGACGAGTGCAGCCCGCATTTCCAACTTCTTTAAGGTGGTGCCAGAGAGGCAGACAGCAGGTTTACTAAGATACAGTTATTCGGTTTACTTTTCTTTTGATGCTGCTATAGAAGATAGATACTTCTTCCGCTGGTTCTGTAGTTTCGTACCATGATTATCTAATAAGTTACAGACTGGACATTATAAGGTTACGTTCACAGTGCACTAGTAATTGTAATTATTCTCCAAGCCACAATTAGTCAAACCAAAACTTGCATAAGAGCACTTTTTACCGTTTCCTTTTTCTTTGTACATTAATGTTAATGTCAACAACTTGTTACATGCATAAAATAAAAGATAAATCGACTGCTGGTCTTGATCAAACATCTTCATTTCTCTTAAGAAATTATGCACCAGTATTAGCTTACCTGTTAACTTGCATTATTAACTTATCATTGTCTACTTCTACTTTCCCATCTGTTTGAATTTAAACACTGGTGAATCAAACTGTATCGAGAACTACGGCCAATTTCAATTCTTTCAAATTGTGCTAACGTATACGAAATGGTGCTGTATAATAGAATATTTGCTGCTATGGAACATCTGATCTCACTGTATTAGCATGGTTTTTCCTTGCAAGGTCTACTTTGACTAATCATTTTGTTTAACATAAACTATTTCCAATACTCTAGATGCTCATGGACAAGTAGATGTTTTTACTCAGACTTTCGGAAAGCATTTGATAAGATCGATCATTTTATTTTGCTGCATAGCTTGCCTCATTTGCTTTTGATGATTAAGTTATTGCATTATTCGCATCCTATTTAGGGGATCGTGCTCAATATCTTATATATAATGGACTCATATCGTCCCCATTCATAGCAACTTCAGGTGTCCCACAGGGCTCCAATTTGGGGCCACTGCTATTCATAATTTTTATAAACGATGTCATAATCCATTTTCATGTTATCATCTACTCTATGCTAACGATTTAAAACTGTATATGAAAATAGTCTCCTCTGCTGATTGTCAAAATTTACAATTTCAAATAAATACTTTACACGAGTGGTGTGTGAAAAACAAAATTGCTCCTAATGTTTCCAAAAAGAGCAAGTTCATAAAGTTTGAAAGTAGATGTAAAAAAGGTTGTATTATATACATGTTATATAAATACTTACCGATCAGTGATAAAAATTGCTCTTGATATAAAATTTGTTGGCGTAACACTAATCAACTGCTCAGGTAAATATTCAGCTCCTGTAACTAAATTTTCTGCACTAATTCGTTGCTTTCCACACACAACACCTTTAAATGTCTTATTAGCATCAAAGATAACTCCATGCAGCGACTGATTTAAAGCATAAATTCCACCAAACACAGCACTTAACCTAGAATTTAGTTTTTAAATAAAATGTACCTTACTTCAAAAATGCTCACCTGCAAAAAGCTTGAGTAATTTCTCCACTACCATACATCGAATATAAGAAAGGGGTTTTACCATATCTGCCAAGACTAGTAAGAAATCGTTTAGAATTTTCAACTCCTTCTAAGCATGGGGTTGTTTCAGTTGAATTAGAAATTGCATACAAAACAAAGTGAATAAGATTATCCGTAAGTTTGCAATCTTTTAAGTACGTCAAAAATGTTTTGCCTTCATATTCTAAAAAGAAATAATAATGTAATCCCAATCTACATATGTTTAATGCAATAATCAACGTGCAGTTAAAACATTTCAATTAAGAACATCATGAAAAATTCCTGTTTTTATATTTTACGTAAGTTGTTATCTAAAAGAAAAACCTTTCAATATAGAACTTGTAATGCAGCTATTGTATATGATAGTATTGTGCACAAATTTTGAATTGCGCACCCATATTGATAGGAAGGAAGTGAGAAAAGGGGAGGATGGTGGTTGGAGGTTAATCTTAGATAAGGCATAGAGCGGTTACGATGGTGAGTATGATAAACAATACTTTTGTCTATGGCTAGCATATAAAATTGTATTGCATAGAATGTAAGTCAGAGTTTTAGTTGTATTCTTCCGCAGATTCAACACATCTACCAATTTGACTCACGATCTGGGAATATTTCACATTTAATATATTTCTGGTCTTTTATCGTTTTTATTTCAGATCTGTAGATATCTATAAAAGCATCCAATAGAGTCTGATACAGAGGGAAATTCGTGCAACGCAACCAAATTGAAAACAATACCAAGGTCAACTAAATTTAAATAAAATTGCAAATTACAGGTAGTTTGGAATGCCACATCACATTTGTTGAACTATAGCTGCACAATTTGTTGGTCAGTGCCAACAGGTTTGATATTGAACAATTATTATTTTCTAATGAAGAAATTTGAGTGCTATATATAAAGAGTGATCAAAACGTTACCATAATATTAACGTCAAAGGAGGCTATTTGCAGTTACATGATTACTAGTCTTATAACAGTTATTATTTTATCGATTAGTGGCCGCATTCTAGTGGTATTGGTAAATTGAGAAATTATTTCAAGTCCAATTATAGGAAGCATAACATCCTTGCAGATAAAATGTCTGTCCCATATTGTTGATTTTCTGCAATTAGGAAAGTGCTAAGGATATTAGAGTAGTAAACAGTAAACCGATAAGGATAGAAATGTTTGAAAGTGCATAACCTCGAATTAAACATTTATGTATATATAAAAGTTGAGGTTACAAAATAATGGAGAACTCTAAAGAATCCAACAAAGCATCCGAGTTGCAATTAATGATAATGCATCTAACAAATAATATGCTTCAAATGCAAAGCAGTATTTCACAACAGCTAGCAGAGTCAGTAAGGGACAACGTAGAAAATAATCCACATGTAAGCATACGATTGTTAGCTACAGATGCAGTCACACACCCAGAAAGTACAAATTATACAGCAACATGGCAAGATTTGGGGTGTCCAATACCAAATTTCAGCCGAATGGGAGTTTTCACACAATGCAATTTTTGAGGAAATTAAAAAGATGTTATATGCCAAAATTGGCAATGTACATGCCATAGGGTTAGTTATAATTTGTAAATAAATTCCCGCGGATATTTTTAAATAAAGTTGTCAATTTCCGTCATTCCGGACAGTTGTGTTTGCACGAAAAAAATGCGCTGGTGCAGATAGTGTGAAAGGACGCCATTAAGCTACGAGACCTGAAGCCAAGAACATCTATCTGTGTGGTGTTGTTGTCTTTTCTCTTTTTAGGGAGGTAGGTTCCTTATCTTGTCTTATCGTTCCTCCTACCTGTATCCTTGTCGTTCCACCTACGAGCTTAGAATACCCAGGATAGATGGATTGGTAATTTCACTCAGCAATGGCGTAATCTACCCACAAACATGGATCCTGAGATTTAGCTACAAAATACCATATAAGTGAGTTGTTCTACCTATATTGTGTAGGTAATTTGGTTTTAAATGTGTATGAAAATTTGACTATTGCACAATACTTAAAACGTGTTATAGGAACTACGCGGCTTTAACGATTGCGCAATAGTAGAACAAATGTCTGCAATAGTATAGCTAGTGACCGGGTTTACAATAAAGATTGTTTTCAGATAGAGGGATACCAGATTCGGCTATACTAAATATGGCTGTACAAAATTTAGAGGGGCCAGCAGCTCAATGCGCCACAGCCCGTGAAAACAATTTTGAATTGCAATTTAAGCAAAGCTATTTTAATGCAGATGAAGAACATGAGTTGTTTTATAGACTTAAGTGGGATCAGTTTAAATCAGGTGACCGATCTAAGTACATTCTTAGATTAGTAATGAAAGCAGAATTTTTATCTGAAGTCATTGCCGAAAAATTCTAGTAGATTGATTATCAACTCATTTTACTTATACAGTTGACATGTTTGAAGCATTCCTTAAAAAAATAGATAATATTTTTCAGAGGGGTAGCAAAAATGAGCCGTGATTTATCAGAAAGTAACCATAAAGCGGAGGCTCAGAATAGAATCTGACACACTTGTAGTGGAAATATGGGCAGTTCTAGGGAAGTTAGGCATAATAAACAAGGTAGGAATGAAAAGGGGTTCGAATATTGACATAGAGACGATAGAAATTACAATGACAATACAAATAATTATTCATCTAAGGATAAGCTTAAGTGGGGAGCTAAAGGGCGTTCGAACGATCGAGATTATAATACAAACAAGGTAAAACAAAATCAAAATTATCATTCAATTGTGATAAAACGAAAGATTAGATCCTGCCTACATAGGAATCGTGCCCGATGATTTGAGCGAAGCAGAGGAACCCTCAAAAGTGGATAATATTTCCCCAATTATGTTAGGTGTTGTGCAGGGCAAACAAGCGTATGTCCTTATAGATACACGAAGCCAGGTATCCGCTGTTTTTGAAATTTATTTTAGTTTTTTGGCCAAGGGGTTACCAGTTCTACCAGTAGCAAACATATCACTGTTCACAGCAATAGGGGATAAATTATTGCATGAAAGACAAGACACTACTCCCTGTAGCATTAGCCAAGACAGTCATTGATATAGTTTCTGCGGTAGTATCCAAGCTTAATCGAGATATAATCATCGGCGACAACATGTCTATTCGGCTGCTGAACTGAAAGTTGCAGCTGATAAAGCAGAAACGTTCAGTGACAGCGAAAAAAGTGACTTACCTATATAAACTATTAATCTCAAATGCAAAAATTTTCTAAAAAATTCCAGGTAAAACCGGGGCATATGAACATAATATTAATAATGAAAGATACCAATCACTCTATTTTATTATAAATCGTTTCCGATCTCATACGCCTATAGGGATAAAGTTAAGAAATAAATAGACAAAGATAAAATAATTATTTCCCCTTGCCAAACGGAATGCGTGTTGCCCTTGGTTACAGTAGTTTAAAAAACGAAACAATTCACATCTATTTGGATGCTCATTTATTAAATTCGAAATTGGCTAATGACCATGTACTACCACCTCATCCTGAGGAATTATTAATCCAATTTAAACTCTGTCAGATTCTAAGTGCACTCGATATGACTGCTTCGTACTGGCAAATCCCAATAAGATAAAGCGATAGGAAGTATGCCGGCTTTGTATTGGAAACAGTACCTATTGCTTCAATATACTGCCTGTGACCTGTCCATGTCCCTGGCCAGTTTGATTCGATGGCTAAACAATATTTTAGGCTCGGAATTTGAAAAATCCACGATAATCTATGTTGATAGTATTCTTGTATTTTTTCACACGCCCAAGGAACATCAGATGAACGTACCAAAAATAATCCAAAGGTCCAGGAAATGCAATTAACAATTAAATTGTGCAAGTCACATTTTGACAAACCTGAAGTTGAGTTTTTAGGGCACCTCATTTCTAGAGAGAGCATTTCTATAAATTCTTCTCGAATTTGAGAGTGTACAAAACTTTCCAATACCCCGTAGTGTGAAGGAGTTGCGATGATTTCTGGGTTTTGTTAATTATGAACACAGATATTGCGAAATATACAAGCTCAATTTAATTCTGTATACTGAATAAGGAATCAGAAGTATAATAAAGAAGTAACCAGAAATAGATATATTTTATATAAATTATTAACTGCATCAAATTTTATTGGAGCATTTGAACTAGCACTTCGCAGGCATGATCGATCCAAGTCATTGGATTAATAAATGAAAAATAATTTGTATTGTTAATTGTTACCTTTTACGCACAGCATAATTACCCCCCATTTTGTAACATATACCGACCATGTGTTACTGGGTGATCCAATCGCTATTTAAGTCAAATTTACATGCACATTTAAGTAAAATCAAATTACTCACGTAATGGGTATCTCGGAACTTAATCCATTTGTAGGTTGGGTTACGCCATGTTGAACTTCAAATTGTCATCCGTCCTAACGAAACTTCTGTTGCACTCGTAGGGGGTCGGAAGGAATAGGCACCAGGTACACTAAGGCAAGGTACAGGGAACCTACATACATATTTCTAAAAAGAAAAAACACCACTCAGATAGTTGTTGCCTCCTTCAGGTTTCGTGTCTTAATCCTCGCTTTCGACACACACACCCGCATTCCTTCTGTACAAATGCGACTGTCAGCAATGACGAAAGTTGGCGTTATTAATTTAAAAATACGCGGCAATTAACTTATAAATTATATCTAAATATAAAACATGCTACATTGCCATTTTGGCATGTAACATAATACAACTAGTAGTTCAGATTATTCATGTTTATCAATTATCCATGTCCGTTTTCCTCAGCATCGGCCTCGATAATCAAGAGCAGAGTGTATTGGTTTTTTGTAAGTTGAGATCCATCAAATGAGAAATTTTTGTATTACATAACCGAAATCACAATCAGCGAAAAAAATTGACTGGTGTTCTATTTAATCTTAAATTATGTTTATGAAAAGCAGTTTGAAATAGTTGCTGCTTTGAAAAATTAGATGCACAATAATATTAGAAACTGTCATATACAAATAAACAGATATAATTTAAAAAGATCTAACCATATTGGCGTGGCTAGAGACATTTACTTTAACATAAAAAATTTCATAGGATACTGTCGAATTAATTTAAAATCAAGCAAGGTGTGGTTGCGCGTGACTTTAGCAATACGTATTATTTATAAACCCTACATTTGATTTTTCAATGCTCCAAGTGAACGTACTACATTGGCCAGGTAGCAAGTTTTTTTTAACCTGAAAGTTTTGCTATACCAAGTAGGGTAAGAATCTTGAATGTGCACGACAAACACACGTAGGATCTACATTTTACCTCTTACCTGAACAAGGGCATATATTTCTGAAAAATGCTCATCTAACATTTTTCAAGTGGTCAGTGTCGGGACTGTTAGAACAGCAGTTATACACAAAACTGTCTGATCCATGGAGCCACCTGGTGTGATTTATAAATTCCAAAAACAATACAAAAGATTGTTCTGTAACGAATTTGCACTTGCATGTGTCTCTTCCTACTAATAAACTTACATGTGTTGGTAACTAACTGACAATTAATAAGCTTGCTTGTAAATATTTAAATTCGGCAACTAACTGACGTAAAATCACACTTTTTTAGCTTGATTTTGTGAATGTAAGCGTCTTTTTGCCAATAAAAGCAATTTTTTATAAGATTAATAAGCATTTTGACTTTACAACACTGATCCTTTTGTACCAAAATTACAAAAATTAAAAATCTACCACTGACGATTGCCAAGTTTTGGAATAACGATAAAGTTAAAATGTTAGAAAATACACAAAATTGTTAATCGGTGTTAAATTAGTGAGTACCCTGAATCGTGTGCCGAATTTCCTAGTTCTGCATTTTAAAAAATGCACTATCTAGAAAGTTTTGTGCAACTAAATACCTTAATTCTATTTCAATATGTTAAATTTGTTTTTTGAATATTCAGATGCAACTTATTTACACTGTATAATGCTCATAATTAATAAAATAGACACAGAAGAAGTGGAAGAGATACAGAACACCGTAACTTTATATGATTAAAATCACCAACTTGAAACCATAAGCAAATTGAGTCCATTAAAAGCATTTGCTAACAATTGTATCACACAAATGTTACCAAATATTTAAAAATAACTAATTTATAAAAACACTATAAAACATTACATTTTAGAAAATAAAAAGTTCTTTAATGTAAGTTAATATTTCAAAGAATTATGAAATGGAATCAAAAGTACCAAATGATCATAGCATCGGTAAGCCATAATTATTTTTTAGTCTCTGCATACTTACAGATTTGACCTTAAAAATCTGTCCGGTAATATACAGAAAAACCAGGTGAAATTGCTTTCTAAAAGAATCATGTGTTTTGTTAAAGTACCGAAAACCTCAACTGCACCAACAAGATACAGTTGCCGACTAAATTAGTGGGAAAGGTGGCATAAGTGAAGTTGGCAAAGAGGGTCCCGACATACTATCCTGTGGGAAATACCAGTCTCATATAGGAATGATCTTGGATGCAATCTAATAGAAATACCGAGATTTCTAGGGAACCTTCAGAAGGAATAACAAGAGGATACCAAAATCTAATATCGGGAAAGCGATTCTGGCCTAAATTTCACATTAGTAATAATTGATTACACTAATTTAAAACAAATCTAAAATAACTGCAGTGATAGAGACACTAGTATAACTATTTAAAAACTGACAACTGTATGGAAGGGTTCCCAAAATCAAATGCCAAATTACCCTATATATTAATCACGCCTTTATGTAATGACAGTATCTTTTGTACCAGGGCTGGAAACTATTACCTCTACATTAGTCGTGAAAACATACAAATGTATGAAACTTTTTACTCTATTGCACAATTAAGATTTAAGCACAAGTACATACAACATTCTTAGCAAAAGCCAAATGTATCAAAAATACTTATCTTAATCGGAAACGTTTTCGGCAAACAAAGTTATTTTCTAATTTCTTAATAACTAATAACAAGGATCTACTGTAGTTACGTTTATTAAATTACACAGTTAAAATGTTGATTATTTGAAGGTAGCTGATAGTTTCAAAATTTGCATTACAAATACCTGAAGTAGATACCTTGTAATCAATTATCTCCTGGACTCAATTCAGTCATTTTAACAAGATCCTACTGGAAATTCTGAAACTTCGTTAATGAATTCGATATTTCTCAATTAACATATCTATTCCGATATGAAGTTGACACTACTTCAGAAAACCAAAATTCTTCCTAAACGAATTCACCAACATGGTAGGATATAATTCCGAACTTTATTGACTTATCACATTAATCAAGTTCGATACCTAATTATTCAAGTTAACTGTACCTACTCAAGTGTCCATCGTCTCTTTCAATGCTCTTGACGAAGTGCCCCTAGTATAAGCATATTTTTTTTTTACAAAACCACTCGAGATCATCTTAGGTAGAATTCGGAAAATGAATTATGCCTGCAAATTGTTGTGTATCTCCATCTAACATTGTCTTGATAAATAACTTAAACCTAAGAAGATACTTTACCATTACCTGAATTGGTATAATTTAGTGTGTGCACATTCATCGTCCCATGATGATGTCATACGTGTCCAGTTATACGTTATTAATCAAAACAAATGAATCGTACAACTGCAATAATTTAGAATATAAAGCAACGATAATATGAATCCTAATAGTAAAACCACCATAAAGAATCTGACAACCTTACGAGTATGAACAATATAGATTACAATAGTAAACTAAAATAATACTTCCTTAGATCACAAATGCATGTAAATTTAAAACTGCATTTTCTAAAAGAGGTAACCTTAACCCTATTGGTTGGATTTTTAAATGAAATTAGATTAATAAACATTTCAAAGGAATGTTAACTAAATCTCTTCCACTTCTTCCTTTATAAACCATCAAAATTACCTGTAAATTCCATTTCACCGCCCTCAATACACGATGTCATTAATTTCATCAGTATGCGCTTTTCTACAACTGATACTTTAGTACTTGAAAACACATCTGATCTAGAACAGGGAACCACTTCAAGTTGACCATTGACCCAGGTTAATATCCGACTAACGCTACGAAATTCAGCATATCGGGCAATATTAGAAGAAATTAATAGTTCTACAAATTCACCTCTAGCAAAATGTAGCTAAAAATTATACATGTTAATCTAAATGCAAAAATGCAACCCTTACCTTAGGCGCAAGATCTATATTGAATTTTCTGGAATGTTGTAAAAGCTTTTCTTGTGAATTAAATACTTCCTTTTCAACTTGTTCTGTTGAAGCTTCATCTGTTATTTCTTCTACTTTCCTAATAAAAAAAAGGATAAGGAGACGCTGCCTTTAATAGATAAACTTACTCTGGTACATGCCAATTTTGCTTGTAAATATTTAAATCGAACACTGTATTGTTCAACAACAGCATTTGTTCGCCTGCAGTTAAATATGGACTTGAATCAATCTTTGGAGTACTTTTTAACGATCGCTTTGTATCAGAAAGCTTATTAAGTGTATCAAGATTAAACGATGCCCATAATCCTCCATAATAATTGTTACTAAAAAATGATATAATTTAAAAATAAGGACATCAAAAAGTAAAAATAGCTTAATCCTACAATTTGGGGAATCAATATTTTGTCCAATTATTTATGGCATCTTATAGATTTTTGCATAGAGTCCACATATGCCATTCACTTCTCGCAAAAACATCGGGGACTGTCCCAAATCTGGGGATAAAGATGGTGATTGGTCCTATTATCGTATTCTCATATAATAAAAAGTTCAAATTTTCATATTGTTACGAATAATGAGGTTAGTCATGGCAGCTATTAGCTTCTATCCACTAGTTATCTTTCAGTTTTAAAGTTATTTATTTTTGTACTTGACGATAAGATTATAAACCTATATCTTGATTTATGAGAATTTTTACCTATGTGCTAGCTCATATTCTACCTGAGCCAGTTCGCAGTTAGATACATCTTACATCATTCCCTTCACACAAGGGTATTTCTAAGTTGATTCACCCTTAGCTGTTTTACTAAAAATAAAGTAATCTTGTGAATACCATTATAACTGCATGTAGTCAATGACAACATGCAAGGGGGCGTTGTATTATTTAGTTGCTAGATCTCTAAACAACTTTGAGGACTTCAATAAAATGAAACAGAACATGGTAAACTGAAGTATTTTTAAACTAACTTCACTAATGTTTAATACACATATGAAATAAGCAGGTAATAAGCCTACCGATAAGAATATATAGATAATGTTTCCAAGACCGCACAAAAGATTTGAACTTCAGTGGAACTACTTTTAGCCAAATTTTTGAGCTTTAGGGTGTGGCCATATTTCATAATAAACTAGGCCATTTTTATTGATAACCGTTTAGGAAGTATAGCGCCATTTAATGAAGAATATACGCATTTAACAGATTTCTATTCTTCTATTAGTTGCCAGGAATAAAATACACACAAATAAAGGTTTTACCTACCTATCAATATGAAGAACTCTCTTTCCAATTCTACTTGCAGCAGCAGCCACAACCGATTCCACAATCCCTAGGATTAAAATAAATAAAATACAATAATGAGAAACATAAAAGGAATACCTGTTCCAATAACAATCAAATCGAATTCTGTTGGTAAGTCAAACTCCATCATTAAAAAGTTTAGGTCAATGTAAGACCAGACCTATTCCAAACGTCCGTTCTTATGCAATAATTAAAATTTTACTAACAAGTACAATTTTATCGAATTACAGGATTACAAGAAAATATCTTTAGGGTTATGGCGAAAATGCCACTTGTCAAACGTCAGTAAAACAAAGTACGACTACCGTGGTTCAAATACACTCAAGCTCAAGGTCTCCTTGCTTACTCAATGACAAGCAACGGGATTTTAATTGATTTTTTTGGGTATATGTATCGGGGCATTGATTTGCAGGTTAAAGTAGTCCAAGAGTTTACAAACGCATAGATATTAGTGGTGATCAGATCGCCGTTTTCGAGATAATTACATTTTATCTCTCCCTTATTTCTGTATGTTTTATTAATTAAAGCATATATTTTATATAAATGGTAAAAGCGAAAATGTTCAGTATACTATAAATAAATTGCAATAAAAAATGCGAGCTAGGAATTAATTTCACAAGTATTCAACGAATTAACCTTATGCCTATTCTTTAACGATATTAATTTAAAATAATTCAACATGTACACAAACTTATGAAATTCCCACATACAAGCTTCATTTACACGGATACATTCCCAGAGTATTGCCATTTGCGGTTATAGTTTTATTTTGTTTCTTTTAGAAAAACACACATTTTAAAATGAAGGTTCGTTTAAGTTAAGATTTTAATATTGTCTTAAACTCATCATACAAATACATGTCAAGTCCAACTTTGTATCAACTTTCTCATTCTTAAGCTAAAAAATCTGTAGCTAGTTTTGTGTTATTGAACTCCAAGGTAGATGTTGCCCATCACAACAAATATTGAGATGTGTTTTGGAAGGATACCGAAATATATATAGAGCATATAAATTCACCTTTACCAATTTTTGATGGGCGGTGGCCGTCCAAAAACTCACCAGAGAAAGCATTCTTTAAAGAGCCCAAACATCGTCAGTTTATCTTTATAAATAACAAGTTGAAAATGCAAGGCATTGTCGCAACGAACTTCCAAATGTAGTAGACTTACTTTAAAACAATTTAAAGAAATTAAAATTATTATGTTGTAATAATTATAAGTATTCAGATAAAATACAAAAATTTATAAACAACAAAAGAGACATTTTAATATATTTTATTTTATTGAATAAATATTTTAAAAGCTATATATTAGTTCTCATCAATAAGATAAGAATTTTTTTTTTTTATATAAATCTAATTATTTTCGGTAATCAAAATTTAAGTTTAAACAATGTCTATAATTGGCATAAAATGCCATAAATTGTTCAAATATGTGTCGCATATTGATTTTAAACTTATTTAAAATTTTAATTATCCCTGTGGATTTTCCCGGGGGCTCGGCGTCCCCGTGGCCCGATTTTAACTGACATCAAAACTTAAGCTCTGGACACCGAGCTGAATCGATTGATGTATCACACATTGATGTCCGACCATTAAAAAGGCCTCGGACACACAGACAAATAGATTTCATAAACGAACGAAGTTCGTTGAAAAGTTATACAGGGTGACTTAAATTGAAAATACATGGAGTAAGTGGAAAAATAAATTACTTTAAAGATGACGTCAGTGACATCATCAACCATGTCGCTAGTGGACGTGGTTATTTGATGTAATTAAAATGGCATTTGAATAAAAAAAGAAAACACGCAGCCGTTTCGTGCTCTAAACAATATTCAAAGAATGCGCTAGATAATTTAAATCTCACATCTTATTAGTATATTTTGGTGCTGACACCTTTCGATTCAACACTAACAAAAAACAAGGGTTGAATGAAATCCTTCGTTATTCAGATAAAAACTAAATATTTTTATGTACAGAATTTACAAACAGGTTCGGATTTAGGACGCTTTAGGACATTGGCGAAGAAAAAATTTAATTCGCATCTATCAAAGTGTAACTTTGGCCATATTGCCTAACATCATTTAAACATTAATCAAATATAATTATTTATATAATGCACCCGGTATATATTTAAAAATTATAACACATTTACACAACAAAAGCTTTATATAAAATCAAGAATTCAATTGTGTATTGGACCGTGTACAAATTACCACATAAAATTTAAAATTGCTTATGAAGCAGTGTATGAAATACAAAGTGTTATTCATTTTCAACAAAGTTTTAGCATTCATGGACCTCTCTAAGCGCGTCGAAACCTGCAGAATACGCTTACAGCCCCGGGACCCATTAAGTTAAATCGATCATAAAATTAATATGCAATTATCAGTAACTGAAAGTTACACGCGTTTACATTTGTACTAGTCGCAAGTTCTAAAGAAGGCAGGGATTTCAATTAGATACTTGTACGCGTCTACTAGAAAGTAGTAAATTTAAATATGAACAATTTAATATTTAACATTAATTTACTATTTTGAATAAATATATAAACGTTTTTATTATGTAACCACAGTCGTCCTGTACTATATATAATATTCAAACGATCCTTTAATAAATTAAGTAGCTCATCTAGTTCTTTTATTACTATGTGTCCTCGGTAGTGTAATGGTTAACGCACGAATCTAACACTCACGATGTCTCTGGTTCAAACTCCAAAACTGACCTTTTTCTACTACAATTGTGTAATGTAATTTAAATGGTATTTACAGAAAGGGTTTGAATAAATTAACCTTGAGACGTCAGATTTTCCTATTAATTCCCCGTAAAACATGGATGACACACATTAACAAGATGGCCGGCGTTTCTTGTATTCTTAAGATTTGCCAAGATGGGTATGATCTATTAGGGCGGATTCTAAGCGTAAAGTGGTGATAGTGAGAGTTTCCTTCAACGCGAGTTAAGGTTCGTGGCTTCGAGCAGTCGTTTTTAAAAAGACTCTTTGAACTTTAACACATTTATTTAGTTTTATACAGAAGTTAAATATTGAATTTAGATAATCTTGATTTAATTATTCTAAGTTCCAAAATTATTAATTAATTGTACAGTGAGTTATCTACGAACTGCAAGGTAAAAGCTGAACGTTTGATGAACTGACTGGGAGTGGAGCTCCCGGCCTTTTTATAATCTCCCTACCTCTTTACAATTCTGTGGGAACCTGCGGACCTATGTCCGCTTACCCTTGACTCTATTCATAATACTTAGTTGCTATCTTAAAAGTTATTCATAATTACAATGTTGCAGACTTATTCTGCGTAATCTCGGTACGTGACATACTACGACCGTCTGCGACCTGACATCTGCAGTGTCACTTATCCTTGTGCTACTTTGTAGCGTTTCCACTCGTGGGAACTGAAATCATCATAATAAATTGTAATAAATTGTTGCAATTTGTCTTTTATGACATTGTTGCACTGTCCTAACATTTCCTAATATTTCCTAATATCTTTATTAGTTTTATATGTATAATAGATGGGGGATCCCATAACTCGCGTTTATGAAAGAAGGCGAAGCCTATTTACATACTCTTATGCGAATAAAAATGGTGGTAGGAGGTAATTGCACGTCAGAAACCCCATAATAACCTCACTCTCTCAGGCGGGAGTGGCATACTTGTGTGTGGGCATTTTAGCATAATTGCAATTATGCTAAAATTTTAGTAAATCACACACACACACACACACACACACACACACACATGCCTATACACATGTATGCTACTCTCACCAGAGAAAGAGTGAGGTTATTATGGAGTTCCTTGAACATAAGTAGTCCGGATACATGAGCTACTGCTGAATTTAATCGATGGCAAACTGATGGAGATTTGAAATGGAATCAGGAAGTGTTTGGTACCGTTAATTACGATTTGGATATGGTAAGGATTATTTTAATAAATAAATAACTTTTAGGAATAATTTTCTATATGAAGTTAAGCTGTAAACTTTTTTTTTAATGTAAGAGATTTTTTTCTATGCAAGAAATATGTTTTTAAATGCATAGATGTATCTTGAGATTTCTGTTTCATTTTATTTTCGTAAATACCAGAGCTTAATTTTTGTTGAGCTAGCCCAGCAAGGAAAGGGAAAGTAAGATAGTAATTTCCTATTTTCTATTGTATCCTCATTAATAAAATTCGCTGTACCCAAGTCACAGCATTAATTTAATAAAGATCCTCAACTTATAGGCATATTCACAGCAATATTAGTGGTGCACGCTCCAGCACGGAGTTATCCAAAGTAATTTATGTTGATGATTGAAAAGACCTGACGTTGGGAGTCAATAAAAGTGATGAGGTTTGATGTGATTCTAAGTGACCCTAAATAAAAGATCTCTTCTGATGAATGCTTCAAATTTGCTCGCTGTCTAATTATTTCTACTAGTTTTTCAAATAAAACCACCAGAATTATACATCAGATTTATAATAATAATACGAAATATTCCTTTACAAACAATCCTTCAAATGCTAATTACTACAACCACAGCTTTCTCTTAAAAACAATATCATAAATATAACATCTATGAAAAACAACTTCCTCTCAACACATTAAAAATAGAGCCTAAAATTTCTATAACAGCCTTGCCTTACGAATAATATCTTAAATATAACATTGTGTATATATATATATATATATATATATATATATATATATATATATATAGTTATTGTATTTTTCTCGAACGAAAGTAGGTATAAACTTTTAATTGTGATGTTATTTCTGGGATGCACTCGTTCGTAAAGCAATAACTAATCAGTCAATTGTAATTTATTTTCTAACGTTTCGGCATTAAATTTATGCCTTAATCATAGACTAGAAGTGGTAAAATTAGTTAACAAAATATAAAACAGTATAGATATACAACTTACATAATTACTATGACTTAAAATTGCTATTAATTGGAACACTTATTCATGACACAGTTTTGAGTGATTGCAAATATTTTGACAACAGGAATGTAGCAGTTAACAAAAGTAAACTAGATGTAATAAATCATTTCGGAAAATTTAAAAGTTAAAACGTACGTATTAAGATAAACATAAACTAAATTAACTATAACTAAATTTTTATACTAATCCTGAATACAAAAATACCAACGATACAATCAGTCGTATGTATTCTATAACTAAAAAATTCTTAAAAAACAACCCTAATATTGTAGTCACAAAAGCAGACAAAGGTTCCGTCACAGTTTTATTAGATAAACAAGATTATTTTACAAAATCTAACTAGTTACTTGATGATGAAGCTACTTACAAAAAACTTAACAAAGATCCTACATTTACCATTCAAAAAAGAGTCAATGATCACATTAAATTTTTATATGATCATTCTATGATTACACTAGTAGACAAAAACAGCTTAATAAAAAACAACTGCATTCCAGGGAAATATTACGGTTTGCCAAAAATCCACAAACCTTATATACCTTTAAGACCTATCATCTCGTGCATCAATACTCCTTCTTATAATTTATCTTCTTTTTTATCCAAAATTTTACAACTGTCTTTTCCTTTAGAAGGTTGGAACCTCAATGATACCTTTTCTTTTGTCGATAGGTACAGACACTTTCAATTACCTACTGACCACATCCTTATATCCCTAGATATCCGCTCATTGTTCACCAACATTCCGATGGAGTTAGTATCTGATATTATTACAAAAAAGTGGAATCTTATTCAACCACATTGTAATCTTGACCTAAATTCTTTTCAATCAACCATCCGATTAGTTTTTAATAACACATATTTCACGTTTAATTCAAAGTATTATCTTCAGACATTTGGCACCCCAATGGGTTCACCACTCTCCCCCATCATTGCTCAAATGGTCATGGATCATTTGTTAGAGTCGGTCCTTATTTTACTACCCTTTGACATGCCCTTCATTGTCAAATATGTAGACGACATCCTGTGCTCTGTTCCCGAACATTTAATAGAATACACTTTGTACATTTTCAACAGTTTCAATTCCAAATTAATTTTTACTTGTGAAAAAGAAACCAACAGTAGCATCCCATTCCTAGACACTTTAGTTCTTAGATCTTCCACCAACAATCTAAATTTTGACATTTATAACAAACCTACTGACTCGGGTAGGTACATAAATTATCATTCAAATCATTCTTTTAATCACAAAATCAATACCATAATATGTCTAAAACACCGGATTCAAAAAATCTGTGAACCGCGTTTCTTATACAAAAATTTAAAACAATTAGAATATACTTTACTAAACAATGCATACCCGAAATCTCTTTTAAAAAGGCTATTATTTTTTACCCATTTACTAATCACATCAGACCGACCTCAAGTCATCAAGTTCAAGACATTACCATATATTCAAAATTTAACACCTCAAATTACCAAAATATTAAAGCAACCAGATATTCTTATAACTTATACCTACAATAAATCAATAAGAAATTTATTCACTCGACTTAAAGATAGTACTGACAAATCAATGTGCAGCAACATCGTCTATAAAATTGAATGTAGTTGCAAAAAAACTTACGTAGGTCATTCCAAGCAGTGGTTAAAAAATCGCTTAACCCAACACAAAAGTGATGCCAGGATAGGTAAATTATGTTGTGCACTTGCGTCTCACATTAGTTCAACAAAACATATCGCAAACTTTAATAATGTAAAAATACTAGACATTGAAAACAACTATAATAAACGATTATTTCTAGAATCCTTCCACATTCATCAGCAACCTAATCCTCTTAACACCAAACAAGATATTAACAACCTTAGTGCGGTTTATTCCACTCTTTACAAATTCAAGTAACCACAATACTTACATTCACAACACTTTTATAACAATTACTTATTGCTGTTTAATCTTTAATTACTTCTTTCCATTTTAGTTATAGTTAATTTAGTTTATGTTTATCTTAATACGTACGTTTTAACTTTTAAATTTTCCGAAATGATTTATTACATCTAGTTTACTTTTGTTAACTGCTACATTCCTGTTGTCAAAATATTTGCAATCACTCAAAACTGTGTCATGAATAAGTGTTCCAATTAATAGCAATTTTAAGTCATAGTAATTATGTAAGTTGTATATCTATACTGTTTTATATTTTGTTAACTAATTTTACCACTTCTAGTCTATGATTAAGGCATAAATTTAATGCCGAAACTTTAGAAAATAAATTACAATTGACTGATTAGTTATTGCTTTACGAACGAGTGCATCCCAGAAATAACATCACAATTAAAAGTTTATTATATATATATATATATATATATATATATATATCTTAATTTTCATTCATAAACAACTCCCTAATTAAATCTTATAAAGTACAAAATTTATCAAATTGTCACATAATTTAATAATCTACCACTTAAAAATCGTACTTACACATATCTCATCAGCTAGATTTAATTATTTTCTTATAAACTAGCAAAAACCTATGTCGAGGGCTTGTCACGCTTCAAATCAAATTATCGACTTGTACACACATCTCCTCTAAATTCAAATACTAGCACATAAAAAAGTCTTAACTAACTACTCTATAAATATGTCCTTTCAAGAATATAAACTATATAATTTTAGTTTACCGTGACAAATTTGATTTGTTGCCTTTGTCTAACACATTAACAAATCCATGTTCCAAAATTGTTCAAATCGTTTTAAAAATACCAGCAAATACCATTAAAATCCTATATGCTGTTATTCCAATTAAGAAACTTTATCTTGCAGTAATACAATTATTTACTTTCCATTTTAAAATCATTGTAAAAATTTAAAATAATCTACTCACTTCTGAGTATCCTAAACACTTTTCAGTCACTATTTCAATAAAATCGTCTATTTTCCATAATAATCTTCACTATTAATACAGTACATGTTAGATCGACCTTTAACTACGTAACGTATAATATGATTAGCATTGTGACGTTTGAATCAGCACTGAACTCCCTTCTCAACATTCATTGGGTTATATAAGTGCCAGCCTCAATGACGTCAACATCTCGATCCTTCTCAGCTCTTTTCCAAACCTCCTAATAGATTTATTCTCAAAGGCGTGTGATGCAACATTCGAAGATTTATTGTGTTATTTCCTTGTGCTAGACAGTAATTGATGTCGTTTACCTATCTTATGAATATTAAAGATTTTATCGTTATAATTAGCCTTAGTTTGTCTTTGCGTTATCTTATCTTCTCGTTGTTACGAACTTTATCGTCCCTCAGGGCAATTTTACGTCATTCATTTTGCCAATGCACACTTTCCTTATTACTTAGAGAAACGATTTAAAACTTAATACACTTTCGTCGTACGTTTGTTATAAATTGAAAATTCATTTTCCATATAAATATTATACACGCGGCTTTCCATAAATTGAGCATTTACAATCCTTTTTATTAATCGCAAAATGAAAATCTTTTATATGTCCACGCATTTACGCGTAATTTATACGCACGTCTTTGATAACAAAATGTGGATGGAACTCTTTAAAAAACGCCCTCCCACGCGCGGAATGTAGTAAATATCATACTCTTATCGTAAAACACTACTCCTTCATCATTAAGTTAATAATAAGACTGAAAATGCTTTTCAATCACGGTATCATACATTTATATTTTCTATAATACCGGTCGTTTTCACTAATACGTTTTTCTACACACATAAATATCTCCATAATTGGGCTTCCTCTTAAATCTTCTCGGGGTTTACGACGTTGAATGATGCAAAATGACCCCTCCATGACCTCTAATCATATCAATATTATATATATATATATATATATATATATATATATATATATTGTTCAAAAATTAATGGACTGCTTGGTGATATTTTAGTAAATGGTTGTTTAATATTTTTTGGGTATATAGTCCAAAATGATTAAAATAGATGATTAATTTGAAATAGGTTTATTTCAACTTGACGTTTCGGCACATACTTGGTGCCTTTTGCAAAAGCTATAAAAGAATGGAAATAGCAAAAAATATATAAATATACAGATGTAACTTACTTCAAGTATTAAACACGAGGATTCTAAAAATCTAAAAATCTCTTCACTAAACTCAAGGATCAAACTTTAAAACCACTCCATAGTAAAATCGTTTACAAAATTGAATGTAGCTGTCACAGCTGTTACATTGGTCAGACTTGTCAGTGGTTGAGAAATCGTTTGACCCAGCACAAAAGTGATTGTGGTAAGGATTCCAATAAATGTGCTTTAGCTTCCCACGTATATACCACCAAGCACAAACCTCTTTTTGAAAATGCTGTCATTTTGGATAATGAACCAAATTACAAGATTAGGCTATTTTTAGAATCCTATCATATTAATAAAGAACAAAATCCAATTAATAATAGACTAGATGTAGACAATATTCATAAGATGTACTCTGCATTGTATAATATGAGTCAATTTAAACAACACCAACATCACCTACATTAATTCAATATCTTTCTGTATTTTTTAAAATTTTTGTCCATGCTGTAACATACTCCTGCAATTTTTGAAACTGCAATTCTATGAATCCTAGTTACCAACGTTACATTTTTGTCAGAACTGTATAATTTTTGTATATAATTTTAAGTGTCAATCATTTTTTCGTTTTAATTTCAATTACTTGTGTTTAATACTTGAAGTAAGTTACATCTGTATATTTATATATTTTCTGCTATTTCCATTCTTTTATAGCTTTTGAAAAAGGCACAAAGTATGTGCCGAAACGTCAAGTTGAAATAAACCTATTTCAAATTAATCATCTATTTTAATCATTTTGGATTATATACCCAAAAAATATTAAACAACCAGTTACTAAATATATATATATATATATATATATATATATATATATATTACTCATATTTAGACCAGGGTAGAAAATTAAATAATCACATCAAATAATTTTAATCACCGTGTAGAAGCTTTGGGAAAAGGTACGCGTTATTAAAAAAAACCGTGAAGCATAAAAATTCATTCGTTTCATTAAACATAAGAGATTTAAATCATGTACAAGACGCTTAATATCAAAAGGAAGCAGTATTAAAAAAAAAAGCTCTACGTGTAATTTAATTATTCCTAGTAAAGAAACAAAGAGAAATTACGTGCAAAATTTATATTAATTAACTCTATTTTAAGTAACCGGTATTAAACAAAATGTACTGATAATAATTGAATATTTAATTAGGATTCACTAAAAATTAAAGGGTATTATTTTAATTGGAGTTAATTGAACCGTTAGTAACATATAATATCTATAAAAACTTGTAAAAACCCAATAAAATGCAAATCGTAGAAGTGTTATTTAGAAGTATTATGTTTGAACACCTGCGTATTTTTAAAAGGCTCATTCTGCGTAAATTTGGCAGATAACAAATGGTTACAGAGAATGTTGGAGAAACCGTCGCATAATAGTTACGAGAAATGCTAAAGGAGGGTTATTTCACAGTCCACATGGACTGAAATAATCGATAATAAAGAATATCAATTTGCACCAATAAGAACAGGGTAGATAGAGACAGATAATATGCGCAAGACCGAGACACATATAGTAAAAAGGCGTGAGTGGAGCAACGTCACGGGGTTGCGATTGGTTGAAAGTAAAAAGGCAAAATTGAGAGGTAAAAATTACATTTCTGTATAAAATTCAGTTAGTTATTTCCAGACGTTGCGAGCCGTGTTGAAATTTCTGAGTTTTAACTGGGGCGAGTGCAAATTTCGTAAAAATCGCATGCCGGGCTGCGGAATGGGAACATCGCATGCGAAATTCTTTAGAATTGTCCGTTTTGGGGACTCGACCGACAGACAGGCTAACCTCTATATATACCCAGGTGAATATGAACAAGCTCTCTTAGATTTTCGACTTGATTCAACGCGTTAAACAGTGCTTTTTAGTTTTCCGGTTTTGATTAAATAATTTAAACAGTTTGCTCGAATATTTTTGTGATTTAAAAACAGCTTGTTCTTTACGGGCTACAATGAATGTACTTTAGTGCACTTAGAAAAGAAGATACAAGGTAATAAAGTTTAGTATCACTGTACCAATTGGTAAAATTTACAACGACAAATGAATACACAAAAGTAGGCAGTTTTGGCGTATATTGGTGAAAGAAGTATGAATTTCTTTGCTATTTTTCGGGGGTATTAATAATTAAATGGTGCATAAACGTGTCTGGATCCACAAAACAAGGTTCAGATATACACAGATGAGTTCCGGAAAAGCCCTGAAACAACTTTAAATAAATGGTGATGGAGAAAATTTTAAAAGCGTTGAGAATCAGAAGCCGTAAATATAACCCAGTTGGAATGGTGTGATTAACAAAGGGACGATGTACATTGAAGCTACGAGTGCAGTAACCTTCAGGTAACTTATGCTTTGTTGTTGGATTTTATATTTTGGTGTGTGTTGAATAACTTTATAATTGATTTACTTAAAATGGACAGTAGTGAAATTGTACTAACAATAATATTTTAATTTTAAGGTGAAATTTGCTTGTTTAAGTAGAAAGGGGTATTTAGTATTGATGTTCTGGATTATGATGAAAATTTGGGTATGTCTTTGAGCTCAATTAGACGAACCTGGTTAATTAACGTAAAGGGGTGGTAGATGCTCCCTTTGTACTCAGACTCAGGTCTGCATATATTGTTATAGTAATTAGTAGGCATCCTACAAGGACTTTAATTCTGGATGCACATTAAAATGATAATAAATTTCATCTTGAAAATTTCTGATACTGAAATTTATGCT
The DNA here is from genome assembly GCA_036346225.1 of Platerodrilus igneus. Lineage (NCBI taxonomy): Eukaryota > Metazoa > Arthropoda > Insecta > Coleoptera > Lycidae > Platerodrilus > Platerodrilus igneus. The sequence goes on along the minus strand of JARFIW010001392.1, from coordinate 4,749,317 downwards.
GAATTTTAATGTTGAAATTTTAATGTATTGTGAATATTGCTGTAAATAGAGTTAACGTTGATGTTTGTGATAGGAATGTGTTTGTTTTTTTTTATGATTGAGGATGAAAGTTATCTAGAGGAGCAGCCGAGGCGATTAACAGAAGAAAATCAACAGACCAGGTAATTCAAGAGGTTTCACAGCAATATATATATATATATATATATATATATATATATTGAAATGTTAGTAGGGGTTAAAAGGGTTCTAAGGGTTGTTTTGTTGAAGGTAGTGTATGCCAAATAAAAAAAGCCAAATATCAGATCCCGTAACTGAGAAATTTATCTTTGCCGTACTTTACAAATGTTAAAGTATTTGAAATATTAGTCAAAGGATAAGTGCCAAGACGAAAAAAAAACAATGACTTGATGACGTGATAAAGCACAGTATTCAAGGATTTACACTGAGTTGTATGTTGAATAAGCCATAGAACGTACATTTGCTAATCGAGAAACCGGATGCGTCTGTAGAAATTACACTATTCACCACGCAGATTCAGGTTTATATGTGTAACATTTCGGGATTTATTTTAATAGAATCAACCTTTGGACAAACATGTAATATCAAAATTATAAGTAAAATTATTGTCAAATATAATTGAAGGGTTGTGCGATATTAAGGACCAATGATTGAACATTTATATATGAAAAGGGAAACTGTAAAAGAAAGATTATAAGGTATGAGTGACACGAACTTGTTGGGACGATATTATTGGATGGAATTTGTATAAAATGTATTAAAGAGTAGGCATATTTGAATTGTAATAATCACCAAGGAAAAGATAAACAAGAAGTCGATTTATAATAAATTTGGTAGTAAGTTTGATTAATATATAAAGAAAAGTATATATAAGCAAGAGTAAGAATAATTAATAGCAACGACAAAGTGAAACGGGTACGAGTGGATAAAAGTAACAGTGAAAAAGGCGTAGTAAATAGTGGGATATCGGAACGAAATTGAGAAAGGCAGAAAGGCATTGAATGGTATTTATAAAACTGAAGGCGATATTAATGGAATAGATTAGGATATGGTATTAGGAGGATTAATGGTATTGAATGGTAACCAGAGGATAGCAGTGAATTGGAAAGAGTGGACTTAGGAGGAAAGCATTGAATTTGGAACGAGCGGAATTTGGAACAGGAAAGCAGTGGAGTAGCAGGAGGATTAATACGAGCAATCAAGAATAAACATCAGGAAAATTAGCGCAGGGGAAGTTATATAAAAAGGTAGTCAAAATTCTAAATTTGGGTATATTTATTTTAGATTTGGGGACATCAAAATTCATTAAAAGAAACCTGGAAACTGGATAGCAGATCTTTCATAGTGATAGTGCCAGCATTGTAAAGACGCATACGGCGAGTGAGATTGTTGAGCCAGTTTTTCAAAAAGGCCGACGACGAGGTGTAAAATAGGTGAGTACTGTGTGTTTTAACGTCAAAGTCAAAAATGTTGTAATATTAATTAATTTGGCACAAGGCTACGTGGATCTTATATAAAAATTTGGCATATACAAGCGTAAAATATCACAGGTACAAAAACAAAAGGTAGTGCTGTTTGGTTGGTGCATTGCACATCTACTTACCACTGAACCCACGGTAAGTAGGTGGATACCCTGGGAAGAACGAGTTTTCAAATAGTCGAGGCATATTAACACAGTTTTGTTTTATAAACCAACCAAACGTAGCTAAAGCACGTAACATAAAATAAATATTTGCACATTATATAAAATTAAATAATTAAATTAATAAAAAAAGGCGCGACGGGGTGGAGCATAAGAAGGTGGCAAACCCAACGTGGGGCTAGATAGCTAGACAGAAGTAGTGGTAGATTAAGGGACACCGAGGTTAGGTGGGGCCCGTAGTTAAGAATTGTCTTCAGGAAAGAAGAGTTGAAAAAGGCAGCAGAGATGACGGACGCGGACACGAAACGGATAACGAGGTCAGGAAGAATGTACGGAATTGACGCGGAATTTATGACACAAGACGAGGAGCTAGACGCAGGGAGAGATGTCCAGGAAACGGAGGTGAGGCAGGTAGATCCGGAGGTGATAAACATGGAAACGGACCAAGCGACGGTACAGGAGGTCAAGGTAGCAGAAACCGTCGGAAACCAGAAGATTATGCGATTCCTGATGAGTTTGAAAGACGATGCGAAGACTACACATACGGAACTAAAAAAAATTGCAACTTCACATACGGATTTAACGAACCAAATTGCCGAGTCGCGGACGGAACTAAAGACAGTACAAACGGAATTAACTAACAAAATTGAAGAGTCGCGGACAGAGTTTAAGACATTACACACGGATCTGAGAAATGAGTTTAGAACGGCGCACGCCGAACTGACGGCAAAATTAGACTACACCCAGGACTATTTACTCACGTCGATACAAAATGTAAAGGACGAACTAAAGACTGAATTACAAGAAAAGGTAGACCGAGTAGACGACAAAATTGAAAATACACGGGTACAATTTCAGGGAGAGTTGAACGCAACAAGGACGGACATACGAACAGAAATAAAGACACGCGTGGAGGCAGTCGAGGAGACTATGATCAGCGGATTTACGACTTTAAACACTGAGATACAAACAAGTGACAAAAAGCATACGACAAATTACAGGAATTTAGGACAGACGCTAGAAACACTACAACACGAAAATGTGAACGCTAGGACACAACTGGACGAAAAACTTGAAGACAAAGTTACGATATTGGAGAACAGGGTCGGTAACGAAGTCAGACATATACAAGACAAGTTAGACGACCTAGAAAGAAGACGCGGAGGACTAGACTACGGACAGCAGTTTAAATTAAACCGAGACGCGCTACCAAAATTTGAAGGACGACGGACTGAACAACCGATGGGGTTTTTGGACAGATTAGACGAAATCGTGGAGACAGAGAACGAACGGACGAAATTACAGATAGTTGGGGCGACTTTGACGGGTAACGCGGAAAAATGGCACAACATTATACGGAAACAGTACGACACATACGCGGAATTTAGACGACTGTTCATCGAACAATTTTGGAGTAACACGCACCAGACAAACATAAGGACAAACTTAATAACAGGACATTACAGTAAGATAAACGGATCACGCGAAGAATACGCGATCGACAAATACAACCAGGCACAACATCTGACACCGAAATTGGGCGAGGACGACATAGTATTACTACTTGCGGGACACATGGAACCGGAGGTGACAAAGGTGGTTGTAGTACAGAACATAAAAACCCTGCGGGAATTTTTAGGAGTAATGCGAAATTTTGACTTAGCGACGGCACTGGAGGCAAAGACGCGTGGAACTTACTGGGAGCAGAATCGGGGTTATAAGGACGAAAACCGACGACACGTATACCACAATGAACACAGACCTAGCTACAGACATGAAGGTTTCAACCACGGACAGCGTAATTATTGGGGACACGACGGAAACAGACGACAGTATTTCAATAAGGAATACCGGGGAAACGAATACAAAGGACAAAATAGGTACCAGCACGGCGACAACGAGGATGACGGCCGTACGACGGGAGGCGGAACGCGTGACGGATACAGCCGGACTGACAGGGACATAAACGTCCAACATATAACGACCAGCGCGGCGACAAAGGACACGGACAAAATCGAGGCGGTACAAGTACACGAGGCACCGACGATTAAAAAAAAAACGTCAATTTTCGGAAGACAGAGTTGTTAGGTTTAGATATAGATTTATGTTATAGTTTAAGTGATTTGTTGTTGAATAATTATACCGTTAATAAAAAGAATTTGTTGTTTATTAATATTAGATTAAGAGATTGTTTATATGTTGCTTTAGTTGATAGTGGTTCACAGTTGTCGCTGGTAAATGAAAGTGTGGTGATAAAACATGCAGAATTTTTAAAAGGACGAATAGAAACAATTGATGGGGTTAATTTATGGTTGGCAATGAACAAGAAGCTAACGACGATTTATAGGGTAATCCGTGTACCGATATTTGTAGGGAATAAAAAAGCAGGAGATGCAGAGTTCTTGATAACAAAGGGGTTGCAGTTAGATTTTATATTAGGAATGGATTTTATAGAGGATTTTGGATTGAATATAGATGGAAATGATAGGTCGATTCGGATATAAGATAAAGATAAGTTATGGGTGGTGCCTACGGTTAGTTCGGAATATAGGGATGGAAATGATATAGATAAGTCAGGATTAGGAGTGAAAAGGGCAAGTAATTATAGACAGGTTGAAGTGAGATTATGTAATATGTTTGCGAGAATAATTGATGATGGACAGATAGAAAAAGTGAGTATTGATATTAAAGAGAAGCTGGGGGAATTATTTAATAGATTTATAGGGTTGTTTAATGAAGAGCCGAGATTTGCGAAGCGATATACGCATAAGTTAGAGGTCACGGAAGACAGCGGATTTAGTACCAAGGTGTATCCAATTCCGTTTGCAATTAGAAATAGGGTTAAAGCCGAGATTAGTAAAATATTAAAAGAAGGAATCATCGAACCAGCGAAGACTTCATATGTGAACCCGGTAGTTATTGTACCTAAACCTAACAAAAGAGATATAAGAATTTGTTTGGATGCGAGGAAGTTGAATTCAATTACGAAAGCGCAGTACGAACAACCACAAGGGTTGGATAATTTGTTATATAAGGTGTATGAGATGAAGATTTTTAGCAAGTTAGATTTAAAAAATTCATTTTGGTTGATTCCGTTGCATGAAGATAGTAAGAAGTTTACGGGGTTTAGTATTGAAGGGGAGATTTATATGTTTTCTGTAGTTCCATTTGGTTTAAGTAGTTCTTCAGCAGCACTTGTTAGGGCCATGCAGAAGCTGTTAAACGAGTATGAATGTTTCTGTTCGCACTATGTGGATGATCTATTGATTTTTTCCAGGAACGAGCAAGAACACATGGAGAATTTAGAAAAGGTGATCCAAAGGTTGGACGAAGGGGGGTTGAAGTTGAACGTGGAGAAATGCGAATTGTTTAAAAGCCAGGTCACGTATTTAGAATTTGAAATTAGTGAACATGGTATGAGAATTTGTAATAAGAGGCTGAACGAGTTGAAAAATATTGCGCAACCAAAGAATGTAAGAGGATTGCGAGGATTTTTAGGGGTTTTAAATTATTATAAACGGTTTATACCGAGATATTCTGAGTTGTGTGTGCCGTTGGTGAGTTTGTTAAGGAAAAACGAAAGATGGAAATGGACTGCTGAACGGGAGAAGGCGTTTCAAGATTTAAAACGTGCGTTTTATGAAGAGTTGTCGTTAAAGTATCCAAATTTCAAGGACGAATTTATTTTGAGGACGGATGCGTCGAAATATGCGATTGGGGCTGAGTTGGTGCAAATCCAGGACGGAGCTGAGGTACCAATTGTATTTATTTCCAGGGTGTTAAAAGACTGCGAAACCAGATATGCGACGGCAGAAAAGGAGATGTTGGCGATAGTGTATGCAGTAAAAAAGTTACGATTTTATCTGCTAGGAAAGAAATTTTTGATAGAATCCGACAACACGGTTGTAACATTCATGAAGAAAAAGGAGTTTTTGAACAGTAGGTTGTATAGGTGGGCACTAGTATTGCAAGAGTACGATTTTGAAATTAAACATAAACCAGGAAAGGAAAATGTGACGGCGGACTTTCTAAGCAGACCGCAGGTAGAGGCGAATAAAGAAGACGTAAAGGATTGTTTAGTTGCTTTGCAGGAGTTCAGGGATGTTGGTCGGTGGACAAACGACAAGCTTATGGAGACGCAGAGGCACAGTGAGGTGAGCTCGATACGCGAGAAATTAACGAGGGAAAATGTAGAGGAGTACCGTGGATTTACCATTGTAGGGCAGTTTGTGGTAAAAAGGATAGGTGATGCAGAACTGTTAGTGTTATCCAGAGACACGGCTGTGGAAATTATAGACGAAATTCATTTAAAATTTGGACATATAGGCATTAGAAAAACATTTTTGGTATTTAGAGAGGCGTTTTATACAAGAAACGATATCACGGTGGTTAAAGAACGGATTAATCGTTGTAAGATTTGTATTTTAGGGAAAGACAAAAACATGGTGTTGCAGAACATACCGATGAATGTGAGCGTGAGTGGACCGTTAGAATTGGTAGCTATTGATTACTTGAGCAACCTAATTACTAGTGAACAGGGGTATCGGCACATATTGGTAATGGTGGAGGTTTTTTCGAAATTTGTTAAATTATTTCCGGCAAGACGAAGTAACACGGTGCATGCTTTACAGTCGATTAGAGTATTTGGAAGTCAGGTTGGGAAAATTGATAGGATTTTGGTAGACAACGCGACATATTTCAATAACCAAAGATTCAGAAACGGGTTAAATAGAGAACATATTAAGGTATCATTTAGCAGTATACGGCATCCGAAAGCAAATCCATGCGAACGTTATATACGAGAGGTCATAAAATATCTACGGTTGGCGACGCAAGAGCACCACGATAGATGGGTTAGATATCTGCCACAGATAGAAAATTTTATGAATTGCGTACCGAGTTCTGTTACAAAAACATGTCCGATAACATTGATTAGAAAGATTATACCAGCTAGGCCATGGAGGGAAGAAGTCGAGGTGCAAGACATCACAGAGTTGTTGGGTAGTGTTAGGCGTAGAATCGAAAGGATGCAGCGTAGGGACATCGAGCGAAGGCGTAGTAGGATTAAAAAAAAGGACGATTTTTGAAATAGGAGATATGGTGGTAGTAAAAAGATTAAGGGTTTCAAACCGCGAAAGAAACATTTGCGCGAAGTTGTTGTTTCTTTACGAAGGGCCGTACAAAATCACGCGTATTTTTGCTGAAGGAAATAAGTTCGAATTAGATACTATGACAGGGGAATGTCGTGGGCGTTTCTACTTAGAAAATTTATATCCATATAAAATTGTACAAGAAGAGGGTTTAGCATGATGAAAGCTCATGCGACGGAAAGTTTAAATTTGTTTTATTTTATAGTGTAAGTTATTATATAGCGTAGTTAGACAGACGTGAGAGAAATGAAATTAAGGGTTGAGTAATAATTAATATGTAGAAATAAAACTAGAAATTTTGCACAGCAAGATAAGAGTTATAAAGACAGACGAAATTTCCACTTTTATTCAAAAACAGTGGGGCCAATGAAATGTTAGTAGGGGTTAAAAGGGTTCTAAGGGTTGTTTTGTTGAAGGTAGTGTATGCCAAATAAAGAAAGCCAAATATCAGATCCCGTAACTGAGAAATTTATGTTTGCCGTACTTTACAAATGTTAAAGTATTTGAAATATTAGTCAAAGGATAAGTGCCAAGACGAAAAAAAAACAATGACTTGATGACGTGATAAAGCACAGTATTCAAGGATTTACAGAGTTGTATGTTGAATAAGCCATAGAACGTACATTTGCTAATCGAGAAACCGGATGCGTCTGTAGAAATTACACTATTCACCACGCAGATCCAGGTTTATATGTGTAACATTTCGGCATTTATTTTAATAGAATCAACCTTTGGACAAACATGTAATATCAAAATTATAAGTAAAAGTATTGTCAAATATGATTGAAGGGTTGTGCGATATTAAGGACCAATGATTGAACATTTATATATGAAAAGGGAAACTGTAAAAGAAAGATTATAAGGTATGAGTGACACGAACTTGTTGGGACGATATTATTGGATGGAATTTGTATAAAATGTATTAAAGAGTAGGCATATTTGAATTGTAATAATCACCAGGGAGAAGATAAACAAGAAGTCGATTTATAATAAATTTAGTAGTAAGACGTATTTTTATAAACTGCGCTAAATTTTGAACATTTTAAGAATTAATAAATGAATTTGAAAGTTTAAGAGTTTGATTAATATATAAAGAAGAGTATATATAAGCAAGAGTAAGAATAATTAATAGCAACGACGAAGTGGAACGGGTACGAGTGGATAAAAGTAACAGTGGAAAAGGCGTAGTAAATAGTGGGATATTGGAACGAGATTGAGAAAGGCATTGAATGGTATTTATGAAACTGAAGGCGATATTAATGGAATAGATTAGGAAATGGTATTAGGAGGATTAATGGTATTGAATGGTAACTAGAGGATAGCAGTGAATTGGAAAGAGTGGACTTAGGAGGAAAGCATTGAATTTGGAACGAGCGGAATTTGGAACAGGAATGCAGTGGAGTAGCAGGAGGATTAATACGAGCAAAGAAGAATAAACATCAGGAAAATTAGCGCAGGGGAAGTTATATAAAAAGGTAGTCAAAATTCTAAATTTGGGTATATTTATTTTAGATTTGGGGACATCAAAATTCATTAAAAGAAACCTAGAAACTGGATAGCAGATCTTTCATAGTGATAGTGCCAGCATTGTAAAGACGCATACGGCGAGTGAGATTGTTGAGCCAGTTTTTCAAAAAGGCCGACGACGAGGTGTAAAATAGGTGAGTACTGTGTGTTTTAACGTCAAAGTCAAAAATTTTGTAATATTAATTAATTTGGCACAAGGCTACGTGGATCTTATATAAAAATTTGGCATATACAAGCGTAAAATATCACAGGTACAAAAACAAAAGGTAGTGCTGTTTGGTTGGTGCATTGCACATCTACTTACCACTGAACCCACGGTAAGTAGGTGGATACCCTGGGAAGAACGAGTTTTCAAATAGTCGAGGCATATTAGCACAGTTTTGTTTTATAAACCAACCAAACGTAGCTAAAGCACGTAACATAAAATAAATATTTGCACATTATATAAAATTAAATAATTAAATTAATAAAAAAGGCGCGACGGGTGGAGCATAATATATATAATATATATATATATATATATATATATATATATATATATATATATGTATAAAGGATTGAATAATTATACTCGAGGCGTCAGATTTTTTTATTGATCCCCTGTAATGCATGAACAACATATACTGACAAAATGGCCGATGCACCAACGTGGTTAAATAGTTTCGATTGCTGAACTCAAGGAATAGGTAATTCAATGCACCAAGATCGCCTTTCGAAAGTATTAGGTAGTGGTTGGAAACGTTAGATTCGGCCAAAAACACCTACTTATATACACTAAATCGTGTTGCAAGCAATTTCGTTATTAAATAAAAATTCAAAAGTGTCAATGTGTAAGGATTTTTTTAATCCCTATCTAATTTATTCACTTTATAAGTGCAAGACTAAAGAAAAAATACTTTTAAATTACAGCTTCGGCCAGAGTGGCGCAAAGAAACTGTGAAAAATCAAGAACAATATAACATCATTGTAAGAACCAAGTTACTCTACTCCGATCGCAAAGTTGATTTATAACTGTTATATATTGTGCCAAGCAAAATAAAATTGAAATTAATAAATTCGGTATTTAGAGTAGCAGAGACCATAGGGGTTGATATGGCAATCTAAAACACACCACTGCAATGTGGAAGGCAACGAGAAACCACCACATTACCTCCCAAGTACACAGCGTAGTTAAATTATTATTTAAGATGAAGAAGGGACCTGAGCTGTATCTAGGCTGTGGAAAGTCCAGCGGAAAGTGTAGGCTGACTCAGAATAGAAATCAATATGGGCGCCCATCCAATCAGTTCCAAGGGAGAAAACCTAGTGACGAAAAAAATAATGATATTTAAACCTGATGATTATTATAAAAAACTACAGGTGTCGGCTTTGCAATATTTTCAGTTAATGTTGATTGTGCGAAAAGATTTATTGGAAAACTATTAATTCCGTAAATGTCTAAGTGTTGGGGGATCTTGGTAGCTGCAGGTTGCTTAGTCCCCTTCACATACCATTAAATATTGGTAAAATAGGGTATATATTTAGAAAACAATAGAAGGTGTACCAAGATGTATCTAACAAGAAAGAGCAGCCGCTATGTTCAAAGACAACAAACAGAAATAATTGTTGAAAGCATATGTGTGAAACACAGCATTGTAAGGGTATGAAATGCAGATAGTAAGAGAAGCAGACAGAAAAACGGTAGAGGTAAGGAAAAAAGTTCTAGAAATAGTAGGAGAAGAAAGATGTCTGTAAAAATAAAAAAAATAGAAGGAATAGAAGTAGCTGTTGGTGAAACAAAATCCCCGACCAATCGAGCTATGGTCGGAAACTTCGTCTGGTTGCCCGTCTGCCGAGATAATATATCTACTTATCTGTTTTTCCTTAAACATCTATCTAGTTCATCGCCAGTGTGCACCTTCTCGTATAGGAACAACATTTTGAGATCATCCTCACCCTGTTTGTGCTGTCTAGGGTGGATGCAAAACATCCAGTTCCTTTTCCTGTTGTATCCATTTGGTTTTCGTTTAGTGATTCATTATATTTTTGTATAGTAATTTAAATTTTGCCTTGGTTTCAGACTTCAGGGAACGGCCCCAATCCAATAATTCAAATGTTACATTTTTTGTATAGTAATCTAAATTTTGCCTTGATTTCAGTCTACAGCAAAAGGCCCCAATCCAATAATTCAAATGTTACAAGCAGATGACTAGGATCGATGACAATTGAAATGCAACACACCCAATTTTTCTTGTTGTAGTGTTTCTAAGGCATTTAGAGAACCAGATCAGACTATTGCACGCAGATAGTAAAACATAGACTGTAGGAATTTCATGAAAATGAGTAAGTTAGCTCAGAATATGAAACAATGAAGGTACACGTCTAACTAGTTCCACGACCGAAAACCTAATGATGATGATGACGGTTTTATATCCATAAAATTTATTCTAATTAGTTTGTATGCTTCGTCTGCCTTTCCTATTTCCATCTTAGTTTGTACCTCTGCACTTTTCATCAATCCATTGACCTGTAGCTTTCCTGCATTTCTTTGTTATCCATGGTTTCTTATTTTCTTTTTCTGTATACCCCAGCTGGATTTAATGATATTCCATTCTATTTCTACTTCTTCAATAGCAGAAATTGTCTCGATGTCTTCCAGCAATTCATTTGACTTTTTCTCATATCTTTGATGGATATCTTTATATTTTAGTTTCTCAAAGTCAAAGTGCCATTTTCCGTTTATTTGTTTTCAAATTTTCTAATTTAAACGCGACCTTCATAATTACGATGTTGTGGTCAGTGTCTGATAGTTTATATGTTTTACTTGATTCCTAAACTGTTGTCTAACAAGAATGTAATCTATTTGATATGCTCCTGTCTCCTGGCATCTTCCACGTGTATTGTCTTCTAGCATGATGTTGAAATAATGTATTTGTCATGGTTAAATTGTTTTTGTCGTAAAATTCTACCAACCTATTTCCCCTATCGTTTCTCTTGACTAATCATAATAAACTTACTACCGCTGCTTCCCTACCCTCACCTACCACTGCATTAAAATCCTCCGTAATTATTAAATTTTCATGTCCTTTTACACATCTTAATATGTCTTCGGTATCTTTGGAAATCGCTTCTACCTCTTCCTCACAGTAGCTAGAGGTGGGCATGTATACTCGTATTATTACTGTGACTACCGGTTTAGATTCTAATCTAGCCATGGGTACTCTTTCTTTCTTTTGTAAGTAATTTTTTTCACAGAGTCATTTTTTCGTATAACTATCCCCATACTCGAATTTCCTTCCACTGATACTGTATAAATTACCCTAAAATCTCCACTCTTAAAATGCCGTACAACCTGCATAACAGTATTTCAAACGTTGGTAGCTTTCCCTAACTACCTTTAAGAAACTGTATGATAATATGAGAGAGTATGGTTCTTTCTGTAAACCAAATATGACTGCAAGAGATATTAATAAAAAAGCATAGGTGAACGTATTGGCACGTGTAATGCAAAATCCGTCAATTTTAGCCCGAGAAATTGCAACAGAAGCAGGTAAGTCACAACGTATTTTTTCAGGTTATAATTTTAAAATTTCTTTGGCTCCTTTTCTTTAAAATGTGGAGTGACGATAGGATTCTTGATCGTTTAAGATATTTTTAGGATTTCTTTTAACAATACCTTGCCAGAGTGAGGCTAAGAAATATAGTTTTTTAAAGGAAATAAATGTAGTTATATTGAAATTATTGAATGTTAATACAGCTTAAGTTTAGGTTGAATTTTGTTTGAATTTATTTAAAACTAGGTAAACAGACCCATCTGTAAAGGCTATTCGGCTAGCTCAGTGATGGAATCGTATTTGGAAAAGGTATTTTGTTTTCAATTTTATTTAATTTGACCAAAATTCTATAATAAGTGTTTTAAGGTATTTTAGAGAACGGTAACGAATTATGGGAAAGTTTAGAAACCCAAAGCGAAGGAGACGTATGTGGAATAATCGTCTTCCATGTAAGGATAATATCAAAGGGATTGCTGTGACAGATGGTTTGGTTCCCTTAATTATGACAATAGAAAAAGACTTTCAGGGTAAATGATAATGTAACATAGTTGGTTTCATTGCAGCGATTTTATTATTTTTATTTCAAATTTTCTATTTTCTTTTATAATTTTTTCCATAGGAATCCACTCCTACACCACTGCAGTTAGACGTCGCACCCTTGTATTGGAATCCCTGTCCCTTCAAAGAAAATCAAAATTTATTAACCTAACGCTCATTATACCCATAACGAGTGCATTTATGATTTAAAAAATTTTATTTGGATCAATATATTACCGTTAATCATCATGGCAATTCTATGCTATAAAAGCAGTTCCTGATTCAATTCTCACACATACACCTCTGAGAAAATGTAAGGCAGCTGTTAATATTGTGACCTGTTTCAAATAAGAAATTAAGTATCGTGTTGTTAAGCATATTAACACGTTGACTGCCACTCCAAATTTATAGTGTCCTCCCAGAGGCCATACAACTTTTTTTGTGAAATTCTATTTGTTTTGATGTTATAAGCATAGTCTATTACAAAAGTTTTTTTTTTGAAACAATAATGAAAATACAACTATGACGCAAGGTATGTGCCATTGGCCCCTGATATATATTCTTAAGCGCAAGGGCCAATGACGCAACTGTTGCGTCACACACAATATAACTAGAAAGTTTATTGAATAAGTAAAAACATCTAAACACTCAAAACTAAAAAGCAATAAAATACAAAATTTGAATATTACACATTGCATATATATATATATATATATATATATATATATATATATATATATATATACTGAGTCTTCTTTAATAAGCGATATTTAATAAATACCAACATCTTATTCAATATTTATTAAATATCGCTTATTAAAGAAGACTCAGTATATAAATAGTATGGGCTTTTTCCAGCACATCCACGAACATTATGGTGCACAATCAGTTAAATTGTTAAAAGATTGGACAAAATCAACATCTAAACTAGCAAACTTTAACAACAGATGCCTATTTTTAGAGAACTGTCGAGGCACCGAATAAGTCCAAAACATATCACACAACAACTACATCAAATCAACAAATTGATGCTCAATAACAAGCTAGAAATCAATATGAAACTCCAGCATATCATAAAAGGTTAGAACATAAAATTCTCTCTCTAGAAATTAATGTATGTCATTCTACTATATTTCATGTAAAAACGATATTATAAATTTTAGAAATTGCTTCAAAACTTACTCCCAAAATTCATCATTGATGAATTTCACAATAGACAAAAATATTGTATCACAAACAATTTGAACTCCATAAATACATTTGCATTAATAAACTTCAAAATTTAAAAATAAACAAACACAATTATCATCCTTGTTTGTTGATAATAAAAATGGATAGTCAATATGAGCAATATTAATATACCAGAACCCTACTTAAACCTACTCTTTAGGACCTAAGTTTAATTTAGAAATTAAAACTAAAGATATCAATATGGGTAAGTTATTAGCTTCTGTAGAATCAATTATCAACAATGGTACAGAAGTTGAACAAAATTCAAATATCAAAAGAGCCAAAGTAACCAATCACATCACAAATTTTATCTTAAATCCTGTTAACAACAATAAATTAAACCCCGAAACCGTATCTTTTTATGAAACCAAAAGATTTTTGAAGGAACATCCTGAATTATTTGTCACTAAATCCGATAAAGGTGAGGTAACCGTTATTTTAAATAAACAGCAATATTTTGACATGTCAACTGAACTTTTAAACGATAACAGTACCTACTCAACATTATCTAGAGATCCCACCCAAAAATCCAAAATAAGGTTAACGATCACATAAAAATGTTATACGATAAAAATATGATTACCATTGACACCAAAAAATCACTTATCACTAACTCCGTTGCTGGTAAATATTATGGATTACCTAAGATTCACAAACCTATTTTATCACTCAGACCAATCATTTCTTCAATCAATACACCTACATATCAAATATCAAAATGGCTATCTGATATCTTAAGTAAATCATTTCCAATGGAAGAAGGCTTCAGTATCAAAGACACCTTTCAACTCATTGATAAATATAATGGTTTCCAAATTCCCGTGAACTATAGACTAATTTCACTAGATGTTACTTCATTATTTACAAATATACCTTTAGATTTAGTTATAAGTATTATAAAATCAAAATGGAGTAATATTAAACAACATTGTAATTTAGATATGGAACTGTTTTGTAGTTCATTATCACTAGTTTTTAGTAACACTTATTTTTCATTCCAAAATACCTTCTATCTTCAAATTTTTGGAACCCCAATGGGATCACCATTATCGCCAATAGTTTCACAGATTGTAATGGATGAACTTATTCAAACCATAATACCAACATTACCATTTGTTTTTCCCTTTATAATAAGTTATGTAGATTAGATGACATATTATGCTGCGTTCCTTACAATATGATTCAAACAGTTGTCGAAGCCTTTAATCAATATAATCCACATCTCAAATTCACTCATGAAATAGAAATTAATCAACAAATACCATTCTTAGATACATTAGTAATCCGTGACAATAACAACCATATTTTATTTGATTGGTATCAAAAACCTACTAACTCTGACCGATATATAAATTACTTTTCAAATCATTCTCTTCAACACAAGATTAATACCATTTCAGCATTAAAATATAGAATTAAAAAAATCTCACATCCACAATTTCTCCAAAAAAATTTATTAAAATTACAAAGAATTTTCATTAATAATGGCTTTCCGAAACACCTTATTAATAAAATTTTATATCAACATCAAGACAATAACCATACACATCAAACACATCCGTTAGAACCCAACACTTACAAAACCATTCCATTTATTCAAAAATTATCTCCACAAATTATACACACATTAAAGAAAGAAAATACAAAAATAACTTATAAATACACAAAATCACTAAGTCTTTTATTTGATAAGTTGAAAGATAAAACTCCAAAAATGCTACTTAACAATACTGTTTATAGTATTGAATGCTCTTGTGGAGGCACTTATGTTGGACAGTCTAAACAATATATTAAAAGAAGACTGACCCAACATAAAAGTGATGGAAAGTTAGGCAAAACATCATGTAAACTATCCACACATATATATACAACTGGCCATCAACCAAATTTTGAAGAAGTTACCATTTTCGAAATTGAACCAAACTATAAAAGAAGATTATTTTAGAATCATATTATATTAACAAAATTAAAACAGTTTAAACTCAAAACCGACATAGATAATTTAAGTAACATTTATTCCTTATTATACCAATATTAAACATTTTTAATTTTTTTTTTAAATTTTAAAGAATTCTTAATTCTAAAATTTATTTTATCTTTATAATATTAAATATATAGTTTATATAGTTACCAAACATTACTCAATCTAATTATAAATAGTTTTATTAATAGTATTACAGTTCCAAAAATTATCTAGCAACAACATTCTAAATATGAC
The DNA here is from genome assembly GCA_036346225.1 of Platerodrilus igneus. Lineage (NCBI taxonomy): Eukaryota > Metazoa > Arthropoda > Insecta > Coleoptera > Lycidae > Platerodrilus > Platerodrilus igneus. The sequence goes on along the minus strand of JARFIW010001392.1, from coordinate 4,733,462 downwards.
ATATGTCATCATGATTTCCAAATTTCTAAATGTCAAAAGAATGTACACTTTTAAAATGTTAGTCTTAAGCTTGATATGTTTTTATATTCATTGCTAGTTACTTTTAAGGTATTTTTACGCATTTACTAAAGTAAGTAACTATTGTCCAATTATTAATTTAACTGTTATGTACTATTTTAGCTTCTGATGAAGGGGACAAATTCTCCGAAACTAGTAAAGTAAATAAAGTAAAATTGATTGAAACCTTTAGTTATATAAGCAATTCGCCCAAAAATACCAACATCTTATTCAATATTTATATATATATATATATATATATATATATATACCGGCTTGAACAATGTTATTTAATTTTTATGATAGTCTTCAAAACACTTTTCTAGACAAAGACCTGGCTTATCTGAACATACCGGGCAAAAAAAGACTGTATCGTTACGCACATTTGATGGATAACAATTCTTGCACCTCTTTCTCATTTGTCGTCCATGTATAGCTCTGATACATGCCAAAATTTGGCAATGTACATTTTTAGAGTTAGCTTTAATTTGTAAATAAATTTCCGTCATCCCAGAGTCGTGCCTGCGCAGAGTGAATGGCGGAGTGCACGCGGTGTGATAAGAAGCTATTAAGCCACGAGACCCCAAGCCAAGAAAATCTCTGTGTGTGTGTGTGTCTTTTCTCTTTTTGGGAGTGTAGGTTCCTTACCTTGCCTTATCGTTCCTCATACCTGTATCCTTATCGTTCCACCTACGATGGAATAGAAAAGACAGGAAGAACGGATTGGCAATTCGAAACTCGGCAATGGTGTAACCTTCCCACAAAACATGATGGACCCTGAGATTTAGCTACGTAATACCATCCACGTGAGTACCGTGTTTTACTTATATTGTGAATAAAAATTTGACTATTGCATCATATTTAAAACGTGGTGATATATGTTTATAGCATTATGGTCGTTTACAACAGCTCTTTGATATTTTTGTGGCGAATGAGGCAGCTTTCTATCACTTTCCTAATCGACTCGTTGAGTTCCACCTTCATTTACAAGGGCTTTTATTATGATATGGCGGAAGTCATAATAGTTCAGTCGTTTCTGGGTAGTCAATTTATTATATAAGTGAAAGCTGTTTAGCAACATGATTGATTAAAAGTGCATGACCAATTTCTTATACCCTCTTATAGTATTTCTTTTTCGCTGATATAAGCCAGCATTTGGTCTTGTTTGTCAATTCCTGACATATACTTGTTATACTTTATTATACTTTGTGTTTTTCTAACATCTTGCCCTCTTCTATTATTCGTTGTTTGTAATGTGCTATCCAGAATTCTGTCGAAATAAATATCACATCCCGTTATTCTATCCACTTTCCTACTGCTACTCCATTACAGTATTTGGTTAGAATATCTCCTTCTTTTAATTTAGCATTTACAGCTTCCTTTGGATTGTTTCTTCTATTTTGTCGCAGAGCTCCGATTACATACGTGCCTTTTTCTAGAAGTTCTTTGCTTAAATTGTAGCTATTGTAGTAATTATCCATAAAAAGTGGTGACCTCTGTTTAGATAATTTTGTGCCAAAGCTAAAACAACCTTGCTCGAATGATCTTTTCAGAAAATGTCTTCATTGGTACCAGTATATAGCCGTACTTTTAGAACCAATCCATTAGGTTCAGCTAAAATGTATAGTTTTAACCCATACTTATGCTTTTTATTTTTGATATATTGTCGAAATACAAGTCGACCTCTCCACAACATCATCGACTCATCCACGCACAAATTTTTACCCGGAGAGTAAATTTCATGCATTAGTGAGTTTAGATAATTCTGTATAAATCGAATTTACTGAATACAATCTCCATAATTTGCATCGCCTCTTTGAGGATCTTCTGAAAAATGAAGGCACCCAAAATTAGTAAAAATCGGTTTCTACTCATGCGTCTCTGAAAAAATGGAATACTGTAGAAATAGTCTGTTTTCCAATAATTTTGTATTCTATTTATTTGAATGTGCCCCAAATGAATCCGTAACTCTAGAAAAACTTTAAATTCTTGTATTGTTAATGGTTTCCATTGTACTACACGAGACTGCTCGGTTGTATTTTCACTGCAAAAAACTTCTTCTGCGTATACGTTTGCTTCATTTACGTGTTCAAAAAACTTTCAGTTATCATCAAATTAAAAAAACCATAGGGAGAATCGTCATTGATATCCAGTAAAAGGTGGCATTTTCCAGGAAAAGGAATAATTTTTAAATTCTGGTCTACAGTCCATTTAATTTCAGAAGAATTCAGCTGCAGCAACTACATCTGCTTCTAAAACATAAATAATAAATTAACAACTACAATAATTTATTTCTAATACCTGTCTGAATGTCATCCTTTTCCACCACTGCTCCATCTTCGTCCCTTTCTTCCCCTTCAGAAATCTTGTCAGGTTCATATTCGCTCTCGCTATCTTCAAATGGCTCGAAATCACTTTCTTAATTTGCGAGTATTTCTAATTCCTTGTACGTTAGTGGTTTATTATATACATATCGTAAACGTTTCGGTTTGGAACAACCCAGATTTTGATCCTCCATAATTAAAAACCATATTAACAAACATAGAAACCAAATACCTAAAAACACACCCTTTACAGTACTTAACAGGCCAACAAACACAACAATCTCAAGCAGCAGCCGGTTTAATACTGAGGCAAGAATCGCTTTATTACATTTGACGACAACGGGTCATCATTGGCCTTTGCGCAGAAACTCGCATAATGCAAGTGCATCGTCATCGGCAGTGAACGTGTTAAAGAATCTTTCCTCGTTTCTTGAGCTGGTGGATATGGTGAATTTTGTCTAAGGAGAGCGATTATTCATAGTAGAAATATTATAATGCAAAATAAACAAATAAATAAATTAACAATTGTGACACATAAATAGCTACCAAGATTTATTAATCTATTCAAATATATTAACTCATTTTATCTATTAAAAATACATCGATAATATCAATGTAACATTAAGTATTTGTACTTTGGTGTAAGCAAATATTAAAAAAATTGGTTTCACTGACACTGAACTTTCTATTAATATCCAGAGGCAATACAGGAAAATATGTTATGCAAAACATGCAATTACTAGATATTCATTTATCGCCATTTTGTTACTATATAACCAAATAAATATTAATACAAAATTCATGGTAATTTCTTAAAGTTGTGAAGGTAGTGCAGTTTTAGCTTATAATACATAAAATATCATATTTGATAAAATTACAAATTTAAATTAGCTGTAATCAAATGATGCAGGTTTCCAAGGCTATTTATATAAAAATCGGGTACTTTTGATAAATCTGTAGAAGCATCGATATGTTGGAGCTTTGCAATTCCCGTTAACACTAAAAGTGTTTGATATCCAGATTTGGATGCAAATTCTATATCACAATCTAAGCTGTAATAATAAATATATGTATTGAAATAGCATAATGGAATGGTAACGTACTTGTCGCCAATAAAAAGTGTTCTGGATGGATTATCTATCTTACATTTGTTGACAAGAAACTCGTTGAATTGCAGTCCTGGTTTTCCAAATACAAGAGGTTTTCTCTGCGAGATATCTTGTAAAGGTTTAATAAAATAATCAGGTCCTAAAAATAGTTAATTACGTTATACAAAAAAACTTAATCCCATATTATACATTTTCTACAGCAGGTCGTTGGAAATTTGTAGTATAATTATTTTTCAATCACCTGTTATTTGTTTAAAACTTTCGAAAAGTATTAAACTCAAACTATTTGGAAGTAAATGATTTTAATTTGTTCAATTTCTCGGTTTTAGTACCTGTTATCTTGTTTATTATTCAAGTGAATGTTGTATTTTTGTACTTGTGTGGTTTGCTAGATGTCCCTTATGATTATGATAGTTGTAAGTTAGTCATCGTGCTGTTTAATTGTTGTTACCTGCAAGAATAGTGAATGGATGCTGCCATAGTTTGGTTCAAAGTTACATAACTATTTTGGATGGGCGATAAGAATGGTAGATAAGTATTCTTATTATGCATCTGGCGCTATATATTTTTATAATGTGAGGTTCCCAAAAAATTTTACAAATCCTTTTTTTGCTGGAGGCTGTGTACAATTTGCGCTTTACACAAGAACTGATTATTTTATATAAACATGTATGCCAAAATTAGATTACCTGTTCTGTATCTGATGCTTGTCGTATAAGACTTTTAAACCTTCTTTTTAAGAATTTATTAATGTTATAAAAATTGGAACTTTAGTTGTTTTAATTAAGTTTTTTACGGCTACTAAAATAAAAGCTTGCGAACGAAATGCGCATCTCCTGGCAATTTCTTTTTTGTTAAAAAAAACTTAAGCTCATTAAGGAAATGAAGCATTTTAATTAACAGTTTATTTGTTTTTTAGACAGAAAGATAAAAATATTAACTTATAATCAAGGCCTTCAGCAAGTTAAAATGTAGTTTGCAGTTTCTTCCTTATGTAAATAAAAATTTTAATTTTGTTGTTAAAGGGGCGCTGTTCATAAAAATACATATTTTATTAGCTGATAGACATAATTTAAATATAAACATTAGCAAAGACCCCCATTCAATTTCATTATCTCGTACGAGTTATCATGCAGTTTATATCCGCACATGTTCGTCTATGATGTCACGTTGCTTCATGTATTCACCTCAGTAGTGCACAGAGATAATTTAGTAAAACAATAGCTTGCAGGTGCGAAGTCCAATTAACATTCCTAAGTAGTAATTTGTTACGTGCCAAATATTTCGGCACTAGACATTTTTAATTAAGTTTTAATATGTGAGGATTTCGCGCCATAAATTTAAAAGACTTGTTGCACGTATTTCCGTCACTTCAAAAGTGCGTTGCGCGAAATTCGCGCCGATGCGTGTGGACGAGAGGAGAGTGGGGAATTTCCGAAAGACGCGTAGGAACTTACCTCCGAAACGCGAAGAGAGTGGTATCGTATCTTACCGTGTCTTTTTTCTGATATGTAGGTTTCCTGTGTTCCCAAATTATCGTACCTTTTACCTGTCTATCCTACCTTATTGTCTACATATAGGAAGAAGACCAATTAAATTTGAACGCAACCTGGCTTAGGATTTTCCACACCCGAGAAAGAGCCGCGAGCAGCCCATACCCGAGAAATATTAGCGAAGCCACGGGCGACCATCATGGAGTAATCCTGAAGGAAGCTTTACTTGTTCACATGAGTGCCCCCTTTGGGGGTTTTCTTTAAAATTTATTTCCTTTAAAAATTTGTGCAATTATGTGCCATAAATTGCATATTGTGTGACGTCATCTAAATTTGCGCGTCAATTTTCACATTATGTAATATCGCTACCAACTGTCATTAGTGGCGCGCGTACCGCGTTTACGGGGTTATAATAAATTCAGTGAAATTTTAATTCTCAATATGCCTATTTGTTCAGCATATGGATGAAAAAATACTAGTAAAACATACAACACGAAAATAGAAAAAATCGCCATAACAATTCTAGATGTGGGTAGATAACATGAAGTGCAAAGATTATGCACCTAAAAGAAATGTTCTATTGTGTACAGTGAGCATTTCAAGATACTGATTTTAATAAATCTGATGTTTTAAAAAATGCATATTGTCTGAAGCAAAATTTAGATTTCCTAGATTAAAAAACGGTGCACTACCAAATAAAATTGTTGTCTTCTAAAAATCTGATAATATGCCTAAAATGAAAGAGCAAAAAATAAGTTAGTAAGTGGTGAAAGGAGATCAAAAGCAATTGTTAAAAGACACCATTAAATCCGATGCTCTTTGCAAAATATTACCTTTATTTGATAATGGTAAAAATGCAATTCTTAGCAGTAGTAGTGATATTGCTTCTGAATTCCAACCCCCTAAATCTTTAGACAGCAGTGCAATGTATGTGAACTGGAAAATGATATTTACAGTAAACATTATTTTGCCAATATGTCATTCAACGATAATAACGTGTAACGTGTTGTGTTATGCTAGATATACAAATTAATTGGGTATGGAGGAACTAATCTTGAACGAACACACTTATTATTGAAGCACCCTGTATAATTTTGATATCATGTATAATGTTGTTCAAAATTAAGACATTGCAGAAAAATTGTTAGTTATATTTTAAATCGTAAACTTGAAACACGAAAAATAAATGTTTTATCTCTGTTAAATACAGATTGGAATGCAATTTAAGATTATAAATTATTTTAAATTGCAAAAATGTAAACAAAACATTTATAACTGTAAACCTTGGTAGTGGAAGCATGCCATTTTTTAAAGAAAGCTTTCAAAATTATTAAGTAAGTAGTACTGAACTCTTTAAATGTATCACCAATATGAGCGGTTAGAAATTTTAATTATATAAATTCTATGCAAACGGACACAGTTTTAATAGATATATTTGTAATTATCATAAAGAAACCCCCAGCTATATTTTAATACATCGTAAAAACTCAGACACTGACTAAGGACAATGCATAGATATTAAATTGTAGATGATGTAATCATTTCATTCGATACACTACAGTGTATTCATTTATATTCTGTAAAAGAAGAAAAACTGTAAACCTAAATAAACCACAAGATAACACGTACTTTAAGCGTTTCATTTCATAAACTCGATAGTGAGATTATGCAAAGACAAAAATCCTCGGACATAAAAAGTACAGTGGGGAAAAATTATATGTGTGTTTTTAAATGTACTTGACTGTCGTCTGAATATTACTTTACTGTATATGTAAAGTATGTATGGTTGTATAGTTTGTACTTTTCTAATTATTTTTCAGCCCTATAAATTTAACTTTTGTTCTTTTAGACAAATCCGAAATGTCTATTTCATCATCAAAATTTTATGAAAAAAAAAGTTCACATATAAACATATTTGATGGACTATTGCATCCTAATGAATCGGATATAGAGCACATAGATATTATTGATTCACATAATGAAGATACAGAGGAATCCAATTTCGACACAGATACGATAGTGAAGACAACCTACCGCTCAGCAATCTAAGAAAAAGAATACAAGCTGAACAAGCACATCATTCAAGAGTGTGGTTTGCAGAAAAGAATAATTATTTTACGGGAAATCAACCACCTTTTCTTTCCTCACACAAAATGCACATTCATTGTTAAACTCCTCTTGCATTTTTCATGGATATGTTTCCGATGAGCTATTTGAACATATTAGAAAAGAAACTATCAGATACGCTATCCAATCTGGCAGACAATTATAGCTAGCTCTTATCGAAATCAACAAGTTTTTTGCAGTTAATATCATTATGACTTATATAAAATATCCTACATATCGTATGCATTGGTTTTGAATAAGGAAATGCGTCTTGAAATTATAGCAGACAGTATGCCACTGAAGAGGTATGAGGAAATAATCTGGAGATATGCTATGAAAATGATGATTCTTTTATAAAAGAAAGATCGTTATTGAATACTTTTTCCAAAACATTTGCCAAGGCTTGTACTCGCACTGAGTACTTGGCGATAGACGAATTGATCATATCGTTCAAGGGCCAAAGCAGATGTAAACAATACATCAAATCAAAACCACATAAATGGGGATTCAGAGTTTGAGTAGGAGCATTGAAATGAATTAAGGTTCGAATGAATTAGGAATTGGTGATACAGTAGTCGGACTATGTTCAGATACTGAAGGAAAAAATCACAAATTATTTCTTAACAATCTTTTTACATCTCTAAATGCAGTTTTGTTTTTGAGGGAGAACGGCACAGTGTGGTCAAACAGAATTGCTGATGCAAATACCACATTGATCTGAGAGAAAGATCTAAAAAAAAGAGCAAGGACGTAACAGTGCGTAACCACATTATCAGACAATATAATTATTGCTCGTTGGATGGACAATAATGCCGTTCATATGATTTCATCTTTTGTAGGCAAGGAGCCACAGCATATAGTTAGAAGATGAGATAAATAAAAAAATGGTATGTAGAGAGATCGCGACCCCATACTGTGAAACAATATAATCGCTTTATGGGAGGTGTTGATATGGCAGAGAGAATGGTGGTTCATTACCCACATGTTATAAAAATTGGAGAATTTTATATCAGAATTGCTTTTTATTTCATAAATGTCGTAATAATAAATGCTTGGATACTTTTCCGCAAAGTTCATGAAAGCAAGATGCCCTTATTAGAATTTAAAGCAAATATTACCAGCTCACTTATCGAAACAAATATAAAAAAGGGGAAGGTCAAGCAGAGATAGAAATAATTAAAAAAAGAGCTTGGACAAAATCAATCCAGAGGTGCGATTAGATGGAATTGATCATTATCCTGAATAAAAAGGACTTAAAAAATTCACCCAGATGCCACAACTGAAATTGTGTTAAGACGGACGAGGTATACATTCCAGAAGTGTTAGGAACCCGTTTGTCCAGATTCCGGAATGTAGGGAAGCATTTTGCAATTAAGTCAATACTACGTTGTATCCACATCTGTGGCCAGAATTTTTTTATCATATAGTTTTTGTTAAAATCAAAAATTATTTGAAATTACATTTTTGTAACATATTTAATAAAATAAAAGTTATAAAAAAATTTTACATTTTTTTAATGTTGAAATTTTGAGCCTGAAGTCAGCCGTAGTGTTGAATGAAATGAGCTTCAAGATGTAATGTGGCTTTCTCTTTAGGAGATAATTTTAATGCAGTGCACGAGCATTTTTTAACGCCGCTTGCAGTTCTGACAATGAAGTTTTTACATGCATGGGATTTTTAAAACTCGTGTGTCTTAAGAAAAAGGCTATCTGCATGAATAGCTCCAATAAGTGGAGTACTTTGAGTTAAGCGAGTTGGTCGGGTGAAATTGAAACACTGGTGTGGTCTAGACATTCTGGACTTTATAATATGCGATTCAAAATGTAAGTAATATTATAGTCTTGTTTACGCTTCTTTATTAATTTATATGTGAGTTTTAGACGTAAACATGGTTGGTATCTTTTTAATGTATGATATTAATTGAAAATAAAAGTGACAATATTTTTATTGATTAAAGATTTACTGATGGAACGAGTGTTAAGGAAATTTAAAGCCTAATGCTATTAGTTTAAAATATTAAGGAATATGTGGATGTTGATATGAAAGTATTTTGAAAAGAACAGTAAACAGATTGTGAAAAGCCGGTATTTAACTGTTTTCAGTGTTGTTATTAAAGGCATTTCCACTAATGTGGATTTATAAATGTCATTTAACTGAATATTAAAAATAGGAAAAATGCAGAGTGATGAATAGGTTCATCAATGGTTTAGATTTTAGTTCATTTTAAGATATTTTTCTTTTGGTAATACCTGGCCAGATTTGAGGTTAAAAATTTATTTTTAGGAATGTATATTTGTACCGTTACATTGAAAGTAGTTTATGTTAATAGTGTTTAAATTGGGTTGATTTTTATTTCAATTTATTTGAAAACTAGGTACATAGCCATATTTGTAAAGGATATCCAGCTACCCCAGTGATGGAATCTATTTAGAAGAGGCATTTTGTTTTGAGAATTTTCTTTAATTATGACAGTACACCTATCCCCCGATTTACACGGTACTTGTTTTACACGTTCTCGCTTTTACACAGTTTTCCAAATAAGTTTTTTTTTGTTTTTATCGGACTCTACTAAATGCTACTGTGATTGAACACGTGCGCTGTGTACACATCTCACGGAAAATCCCGAGCTTATGTTCTGACTTGCTGCACATGCTCACTGTGTCTGTATTTCTTCGCATAAAATTAAAGTTTTATTTTTTGTTCTTCTGTTTAATGTATTGTAATTAAATAAAAAAACAGCGTTTCCGTAATATATTACATATTTTAACCTGTCGATGCATTTTATTTTTATTTTTGTGTACACCTAAAAATATTGAAAAAAATCACAACTGTTAAATAACAAAATTATGCATTTTCTGCAAGCTTTTCGATTTACACGGTTTTGACTTAAAAATTTTTAATTTTCGATTTACACGTTTTTCTCAGGAACGTATCTACCGTGTAAATCGGGGGATAGGTGTATTAATGTTTTAAGGTATTTTTGAGCAAGGTAAATACGAAGTAAAAAATGTAGGATGCCAAAGCAAGGGAGATTGACGAGGAAAAACAGTCTTCTGTAGAGAAATAACATTAAAGGCATCACTGTGATAAGACGGTTTGACGCCTCACGATTTTGACAAAGAAATTTTTTCACTGTAAGTACTGCTGTAATGTAGTTGTTTTTGTATTTCAGTTATTTTATTTATTATTTTTATTCCTTTATTATGTATACTTCGAATTTGTATTTTCTTTTTAATTCTTTCAAAGGAACCCACTCCCACACCGCTGCAGTTAGCTGACACAACCTCCTATTGTTACGAGGTCCTGGTCCCTCGGGACAAACAAAAATTTCCTAATTTAATGATCCTTTTACCCATAAAAACAGAAACTGATTTGAATGACCCTATGTTTAATCTGGTTGAGTGCAGTGTATGAGAATTATATGAGCCTACATTGTTCAGTGATAATGGCGATCTCGGTGATGTCGATACTGATTTTAACAATACGAAAGTTAAAAGAATATCTGCAAATTTGAAAAGTCCTGCATTTTCCGACTTTTAGTGTCTCATAGTTGCCTATTGTCTATTTAAATTATGCCGAGAATGTTCGGCACCTATATTCAAAAACAAAATTGCTATTAAAGGTGGTGACTTAACAATTACATCTACGTGTGAACAAGGGCATACGGTTTCTTGGAAATCTTATGAGAATCAAAATTGTGATGTTTTGTGCTGCTGGGATGTATATTTGTGAAGTTTTGTACACTATCTTTAAATGATTTGCCTCTACTGTAAAATTATTGTTTCTGAGTAAAAGTAGATTTTATCACATTGTGAAAAATCATATTGGACCTGGTCTGCATGCATGTTGGAGAAGTAAATGCAAGAAAAATTATGTTGCCAATTTAAGCGACTCTGCACAAATTGCATGCAGTGGCCAATTTGATTCACCAGATGATTCAGCCAAATATGTTACATATTATGTTATAGATATAAAAACTAATCACGTTTTGAATTTTATTGTTTTATAGCGAAGTATGGTACAAGGTAATTTATAAAAAGTAGTATTTTTACAAACTTTTCCAATAATGCACAACAAGTTTGTTAGTATACAGCTACTTTTAACAGACAGACACCATAGTATTAAGACATTAATGATAACTAAGTATCCATCAATACACTACAAATTTAAAAGACGACATCTTTCTAAAAATTTAACGAAAAAGATCCAAACATTGGAAAGTAAATCCTCTGTGTTGACTTCAATGAATAAAAGCATACAGAACCATTTATGGTGGAGATTAGAAACACGAATAATACGAAAACTTCAAGTCTTGTTCACCTAACCTATGTTATCAAATATGTTTATCACAGTAAATAACAAAAAAACTAAGCTCCCTAATTAGCCAAATATGTGTGCATCTAAAAGAAAAAGAACATCTCAAATTTATCAATTATAGAATCCAATCAAATTAACTGGTACATATAAATTATGCGGATACAATTGTCATGTTTTTCCATATACAAATTTCCGAGTTCACAATATGATTTAAATAAGGGTGCACTAATGTAAAAGGTCCTCTTAATAATAAGTTTTATTCAATTGTATTATTACAACCAATCACAATTACTAAATACAAAGCAGCATAAAATATGTAACAGGTGCAAAACAAAAATTCAATGACTTACAGGCTTGTTGGTCTTGTTCAAAGTTCAAGCAACCTTATAGTGCAGAGAAACGATTGCAAGTAATCCAATATTCCAACTTAGCATTCAATGAAAGACTTCATCACAGGGCCGTTTTCACCTGTACTGGTATTTTTAAATTCCACGTTTACACTTGCATTTGGGTACTTGTTTCTCCAATAATCCCGGGGTTTTATATACCGTCACGTTTGCTACTCGATTTATAACATTATCTGCATGACAATGGTTGCATAACTCTGCATTGTTGTTTGGTCTTGAATAACTGAAGATAAAAAGCTCCCCTCCCTTATGATCCATCGACTTTAATAAGGTATAATGTCATGGGCATTATCCGATTCTTCTTGTTCACATGAATTGTGCGTCTAAAGCTGTCCTATGGTCTAGTTCGATATTCCGTTTATGCCACGGTCATATTGTTCTCCACTTTTGAAATCGACATTGTTTGTTATTCATAACACCTTTATTTATGACCGTAAACATGAGTATATGATTATTGAGGTGATCACCATGGTTTCAGTTTGTTTGAATTTCTCCCAGGTGTACTTGTAACGCTTTAATTTTGTATAGCAGGTATTATGGCTAATGCTGTTGAAGAGTGTCGATCCAATTCAATGATTCAATGGTTTGTTTTTAAACTCGCATAAATGTTTATGAATAAGCTTTCCAATGATTGTTATTTACTGAAATCTATCTATATTTTTCTAAATTAATACAAAGAGTGTAAAGTCCTGATCATTATCACTGGTTGTATTTAATATATGTTAGGTGCTTTCCTGTTTATTTCAGTGTCCTAATATAATATTATAATGAAATAGCCACATTATTAGTGTAAATTACCAAAACTTCCATAAATATTCCACTGTATTTTCATGATAAAAGCTTATTTAACTAACCGAAATTAATAAATTCTTTCATATTACCTAATTTTTGCTTAATTAACGCACTAGACTTGCAAAAGTTCAACTCAAAAGGCTGCATAAAGATTTTCATAAAATGAGAATCAAAATTTATAATGTATTAACTGAAGTACTAATACAAAAAATAGCTTCCCATTTTCATATTTCTAAAACTATAACATAGGTTTAACATATACGATTATAAATAGGCATAAAACAATAGGCTGATCTTTCCTTTGTAAAAGTATACATTGGAAATATGTTACTTTAAAAGAAATTTTCCCATATTATTAGGTTGTGGAATCTTTTGCACATATTAAATACTTAGAGATACAAAAGAGGATGTATTTTATAGGCATATTCTGATTAATTAATTTTGATTATCATTGGCATATTTTGCATACGTACTGTAAAGCAGATTAATAAATTCAACTTCCTAATACTATTGTTATGACTAAACTAATGAGTATACTTATGCTAGCAGAGATGCTATAATTAATTCTCTCTATTACAAGATGTTGAGGAATACGGTTTCAGTGCCAAAAACGCAACATTTGCCTAATTTAAATTATTTGTTTTATACATTAATTCTCTATAGCTCTTTAACCTACAAGATAGTTATTAATTTAATTTCATATTTAGTCTGCTCATAATGCAATCTATTAATTTTCACGTATCTTTCAACTATGTTTCAAATGGATATTATTAATTTTATCTTTATAAGCTGTATACTTTAAGCATATTGTTGTTAGAATTCTGTTCTACTGGTTACTGTATTCAATAAATAAATAAAAATAAAGTTGAAAACTTTTTAATTTTAGTTTACGTAGTTAACTTACCAATAGCTGTAACTTTTCGTCCCATAGGAATTATTTTATCGGGACATGTAAATAAAAATAAAACATCAGGATTCTGAAGACAAATTGCTGCTTTTAATAGTTTAAGATAATTTAAGGTTAAATCCATATCGACGATCACTGCTCCAATCTTATCTAAATTCTTATGCAGAACATCCAAAAAACTAGAGTTACCAAAGAGGCATCCATTTTCCATATCTGGCTAATTCAGTAAAAATAACAGATAAAAATAAGTAATAGTTGCACAGGTTTTCTATACTATTCTACCACCAAAACTACAATGCCAATTGTCAAAAGTAGTGGGATACTGCTACTGCTTGATCAAATATTTTACTATGCATGGTGATTCAAATTAGAGACTAGTCATCGGGTTCTTGGAAAGTGTAAGAGATGGAGAGTGAAATAAATTAAGTCTAAGTTTACAATTTTATCTTTTGTTAATATTTAAAACAGAAATTTAACTCATTTCTTTTTATTTTTGTCAGTTACTTTAAGTTTTCAATGTACACATGTAATTTGGTTGTATAATAAAGCACTTGATTAATATACAATGTATTTAATTCTTCCTTGTAGAATACTATAATCAGAAAATACAGAAAAACATATGCTAACAATAAATCTTAATAAGGGTTTGAAGAAGAAGAGTACTGGCTCTAAGGAAAGGATGGCCATAAAGTTGATCTCTCATCCGTGGAGCGTAGCGAACGGTGTATTAAAGCTCGAATTTGGAAGAAACATAAGATTTTAGCGTGACTGTTAAAATGCAACGGAATTCTATATGATATATAGCAAGGCATGACGTACATATTAGAATGGAAAGTAGGATCAAAGAGAAAGTCAAATTAGAAAATGAAATGATAATCGATTCAAGTTTTTGAGTAACATATGTCAAAAGAACACTTCCAAAATGATTGTAATGCATAAATAGATAACGAAAACTGGAAAATTCGAATGCAATTGTATTTGTTAATCACATTTCGAGAAAAGTTACGCTATTCAAACTTTATTTCTACTCATAAATAAAGCGAACATATTCTATCGCAAACAAAGATCGTAGATAACCGAGTACATTTGCGACATTTATCAAACAATAAAGACAAACTGAGGTACTTTGACTTAAACTAAATCTACTAATAACATTCTACAGAGTGTTGAACAAATAATTGTTTCAATTGTATTAGGAGAAGTTTTATGGGAACAAATCGACTTATTAAAGAATAAAACGTGATCAAGGGCGTCTCCTATAACCGTTAGTTACACAAAATATCGAAGCGGAAGCGTGTGGATATTTAAAAAGAATCCTATTTAGCAGGGCACAATTGAAAGTAACACAGTGAAAATTTCTTATTGCACAAGTCAACATAATGTAGTTTCAATGCACTTTCACACGCTATTTTTATCAATTTACTCAAAACAAATGACATTAACAACTTGAATTTTGATACTACTCATTCTTGCACTAAAATGCTCTATGCATAGTTTAAAACGATACTTTTGAAGTGTACATTGTAATGCTTTGGCATTAAGATAAATACAAACCTGATCCAAAAAGAGGAAAATCATCTTTAAATAGACAAATAAATATTGAAGCTTCCTGTAAAATTTTCTGATTTCATGTATAGGAGTGTTCATTAAGTAAGACATTTTAATAAAATTGTTAGTTCTATCAAACTCATAAACTTAAAAACAACAAAAGCCTTGTTTTAGTTCTGCTAAATACATATGGGAACAAAACTTAGGTACATAAATCAATTTAAACAACAAAAGGATAAACAAAATATTTATTTCAGTCAAGTTTGACAT
Source organism: Platerodrilus igneus (assembly GCA_036346225.1). Taxonomy (NCBI): domain Eukaryota; kingdom Metazoa; phylum Arthropoda; class Insecta; order Coleoptera; family Lycidae; genus Platerodrilus; species Platerodrilus igneus. Next base: position 4,718,132 of record JARFIW010001392.1, on the reverse strand, counting down.
AGAATTCATGTCATTTAAAGAAAGCTTTAGAATTGTGAAATAAATAATCGTAAACCAACTAATAGAAATGTTTAATAGCATAACTATTCCGGTACGATAAAATCTCAAAGACAGTTTCGATAAGAAAGATAGATAACAAACCATTTCCAGTTCAAAACATTAACCACTTGAGATAAAATCTTGAAGATATTATTCGAGAGAAAGCTGAGCACTAAACATTAATGATTTAATAAGAAAAAGAAAAGATAAAAGTGGTCGATGGGATATTTGGAGCTTTATAGCAATCAGGTAGAAGAGAGAAGAGAAAGGGCTCCCATTGAGTAATATCAATAGAGAGCTCAGACAACCTTCATTATCAAGTTCATAGAATGTAGAAAAACTACAGACGTTTAGTAACTAAACCCACTAATATCCAGTTTCAGATACTTAATTATAACAATAAATACAAAGTGACAAAATTTCAATGTATCTATTTTAAATGACAAGAATAATAAAAAACAGCATGGCACATAGCTTTTGCATAGCAGTACTATATTAGTTCGTTTCTGATTCACGTGACATCAAACCCCCGCCCAATTAAACATATGCAAAGTAGAGTGGCACAAACGAACACTAGTAAGTGAACAAACGACAAATGGGAATTAATTTCCGTGAACCCTCAACAAGATCGCATCTGCAAATGAACGTAAACTAGTATGTTGCATCTTTTTTTACAAAGGGCCTCACGTTTTATTTTATTATTTAAGTTCAGGAGATTTTTAAACCCCGCATGGGAAAGTTTTTCTTTAACATTTTTAATTTAAGCTTTTATGTGTGAGTACCACACATATTTCTTAAGCATTACAGGATATTAGCCTACGATTTATGGTATAAAAAACCACAAATGTTGCGTTCCCAGGCCAGAAAAATGCAGTTGCATTAAGCAGTTTTAGCTGTGGAAGCATGAAGGTCATAGGAGGGAGGAGTGTGGATATAGTTGGTGAGAACTAAGCCTCTTAAAGGACGGTGGTCACGCCATTGTTTATTTGGTTTTAAAATTAAATTAATAATATATTATTTATTTGTACAAATAACGATTATTAAAGTTAGATGTCGTTATCCATATTGTTTTCAATAAATTTAGTTTTAGTTTGGATAAGTCAACTTTCTAAAAGGGACAGGTTGTACGATAGAGAGATTGCAGTTTTATATGTGTACATGTAAGGAGGTTTGGTGATATTGCGGTAACTTTAATTTAATACGTGAACTTAGTGTTTATAACAAAGTTAGCCTCAATTCCTTTATTATCCTACTCGCCCTTTCCTGTTATCCCCAAGTGAGTCGAAGAATTAAGTGCTACTTCCACATTTGGATTCGGTAAGTTATAGTTTAAAATTATTGCTCATTTTGTTTGGAATAGATGCAGTCCTTACGTTTTTTTTTTAATTTTTATATTTGATTGTTTTTTTTTGTAAAGTATGATACCAGAAATCAGCAATTAGCGATTACAGACTGGGCTTGACTATCGACTGTAGACAAAAACGGACGTGCATTGTAAAATTGGAGTTAGTAAATTTATCCTTCCTCCCTGTATGTTTGTTGTGGTTTGTTTAGTATTCTTCTTAATCTTCTTTGGGTATTAAACCACTCATAGTTTTTAAAATTATCTTTATTAACGTTTCGATCCATAACCTAGGATCGTTTTCAAAATAATAAAAACTTCAAGTTTGACATTTATGACACAAATTGAAGGTGACTTTGATTTATTGATGTTTGAAATATTTGGTCTGAATACACTAAGCAAAATTTTTAAAGTTTAAATGAATAATTGCCTTCAATTTGTGTTACGGCCTGGGACCGACTTTTTTAGGTAGCCAATACGCTTAACGTGAAATCAGCTGATTAATTTTATTGTAAAATTCAATAACTTGGGAATTGGAAAACATTTTTTAACATGTTTCTATTTATACAATTTAGAGGATGGTTATTAAAGAAGTGTGCAATTGCATTATTAAAAGGCTTAAGTAGTCGTTTTTTTATATTTATTTTGAAGGGGAAATCATTATGATTTAGGCTACCTCTTTGGTAGATTTTAACATTGTTCTGAAATAACCTTATGGTGGGTTTACACTTGTCAGATACCAATGTTGTTCTATGAAGGTTGTATATGGATCTGAGGCGACCCTATGGCGGGTTTACACTTGTCAGATACCAATACTGTTTAACGGAGATTGTATATGGTTGTGAGGTAACCTTATTGCGGGTTTACACTTGTCAGATACCAATGCTGTTTTACAGGGGTTGTTAATATGCTTCATCATTATCTTCATTGGATCTTCATCTCAAAACTGGTTGGACATGTACCTGCACTTATTTATATTCTGAGCTAGCTTCTCTTCTATTGTTTTCTAATTTTATGTTTTATTTCACCTAGATTCAGTGAAGGAGGTTAAGCAACCTGTGGCTACCAAGATCCCCCAACACTTAGATATTTGCCGAAATAATGGTTTTCTAGTTAATATGCTTATTGTTATATAACTAGTTATTGTATGTATAAATAGAAATCATGTATGTAGGCTGTATTTCATGTTAATATCGCAAGGAAAACCCAGGAAAAACTTGCAATGCTACCTAGATATTGGGGCATTTGATTTTTATTTGTTATTTCTTTTGTTATTTCTTTTAGTAATGGAATCCATTGTTTACTGAAAGTTACGGATTCGTTTGCAACGCAGTTATTTTTATGTAAGGTTGTATAAGCAGCTTCTTTGATTTTGCGTTTTGGTGGTTTTCTTCTTTGTCGATAATTTTTGCGCCTCCCATTTTATTTTATGACTGGAGTCCCATGCATGTTGGCAAATCATGGATTTTTCAAATTTTCTATTTTAATATATGATTTATGTTCTTTTAATCGAACTTCAAATGGTCTGGAACTTTCTCCTATATAAAACTTATTACATTCGCACAGTATTTTGTAGATACAATTTTTTGAACTTTGTATTGGGTTTTTGGGTTTTGTTTTTGTTAATTGTGCTCTTAGTGTATTGTTGGTTCTAAACACTGTTTTAATTTTAAATTTGTTTCCTATTCTTTGAATTTTTCGGAGAATCCTTTTATGTATGGTATTGAGAGCATTTTGTTGTGTGTATCATTGTTTTTGTTTTCTTTTTCTTTATTTTTAAAGTTTTTATTCATTTCTTTCTCTATTATTCTTTTAGGATATTTGTTTTCTATTAGTGTACATCTGATTAGGTCTTTCTCTTTTTTTAAAATTTCTTCGTTTGATGATATTAATTTTGCTCTATCATACATGGTTTTGATAATTCCTCGTTTGACACAGTGTGGGTGGTTTGAATCGAAGTTTAAGTATCTGTTTGTGTGCGTTGGTTTTCTATATACCGATGTATTAATTGCTGTATCGTTTTGCTAACGAGAATATCTAAAACGGAAGTTTTCCATGTTGTTCTAATTCATATGTGAATTTAATAGTTGGGGTTCTATTTCGTTAATTGACTGTACAAAGTTTTTAATTAGTTCTGTATTATGAGGCCAAATAGCATAGACATCATCTACGATCTCCACCAGATTAGTGGTTTCAATTCTTGTGTGAATATTACATCTTTTCGAATTCCTCCATGAATATATTACTAAAGATTGGTGATAGTGGACTTCCATTGCCATTCAAGCTTTGTTTGTAAAATTGATCATTTATTTGAAAATATGTGGTATTGACGCATAAACCAAGTAATTCCATAATCGATGTTATACTTAGTTTTGTTCTTTCTTTAAGATTGTCATCTTTTTCTATTTTGTTTTTATAATATTAAGCGTTTTGTTTATAGGGACATTTGTGAAGAGATTTACCACATCAAAGCTTACCATTGTGTGTGTATTTTCAATTTTATGTTTGATAATTTTTCTAAAAATGTTGGTTGTTTTTAATGAAAGAATCCGTTTTGCCTGCTAATGGATTTATAATTTTAGTAGAAATTTTGCTAAATTATGGCATGGTGAATTTATGGAGCTTACGATAGGTCTTAAAGGAATGTCTTTTTATGAATTTTGGTAGACCGTAAAAGTGGGGTGGTTTACTGTAATGTGGGACCAGTTTACTTCTTTCTTTGTCTTCGAATTCATTTTAAATTTAAATAGGGTTTTGTATATTTTATTTTCAATCGATTTTGTTGGGTCCGTTTCTAAACTGGTGTAATTCTCAGTGTTTAATAGTTTGTTGACTTTTGTGTTGTAATCGTTTTTATTCATTATTACTGTTGCATTGCCTTTGTCAGCAGGTAGAATTATAATTGAGTTATCGTTTCTTAGATTGCGAATTGCTTGTATTTCGTTACTACTTACATTTGGCTTTATTTTGTGATTCTTTTCTATTTCGATTTTGCATTGTACTCTAAATTCGTTTGCTTGATCTTCTTCAAGTTGGTTTGCTGTTTTCTCAATACAGCTAATTATTTCAAAGGTTGGCATTGATTTTGGCGTTACTGCAAAGTTAAGGCCTTTTGAAAGAATTGATTTTTCTGTGTCGTTAATAGTTCTGTTTGATAAATTTATCACGGTGTTTAGCATGGTGTTGCTGTTTTCTAACGTTTTAGTTTGAGTGCTATTTTCTCTATAAATAAGTTATTAAATTTCTTTATGTGAATTTCTTTTGTTTGGAAAATACTGATTCGTAGTACGTTTTGCACTAGCGAGAATTTTATCAAAATCATATTTTGTTACCTTTATTCGTATGAAATTTATAATGCCCTCAATATCTTGTTTTAACTTATAAATAATGTGTTGGTGGTTTTGTAGTCTTTCCTCATCATACTGTAGCTTGTTCTTTCGAGAATCCTTGATAGTTTATTGCTTGTCTTTCCAAATTTGATTCTAAATCCTTTTGGTATTATTTCGTTGTTTCTGCATTTTATTAGGAATGTGAGTGAATTTTTGGAATGCGAAAGTTTTAGGTTTAGATTGTCCAACTGTCTAAAACAAATACAAATTTCAGGCCCATACCTGACTTGTAAATACTCCCTGTATGTTTGTTGTGGTTTGTTTAGTATTCTTCTTAATCTTCTTTGGGTATTAAACCACTCATAGTTTTTAAAATTATCTTTATTAACGTTTCGATCCATAACCTAGGATCGTTTTCAAAATAATAAAAACTTCAAGTTTGACATTTATGACACAAATTGAAGGTGCCTTTGATTTATTGATGTTTGAAATATTTGGTCTGAATACACTAAGCAAAATTTTTAAAGTTTAAATGAATAATTGCCTTCAATTTGTGTTACGGCCTGGGACCGACTTTTTTTAGCTAGCCAATACGCTTAACGTGAAATCAGCTGATTAATTTTTATTGTAAAAATTCAATAACTTGGAAATTGGAAAACAAATATCCTAAAAGAATAATAGAGAAAGAAATGAATAAAAACTTTAAAAATAAAGAAAAAGAAAACAAAAACAATGATACACACAACAAAATGCTCTCAATACCATACATAAAAGGATTCTCCGAAAAAATTCAAAGAATAGGAAACAAATTTAAAATTAAAACAGTGTTTAGAACCAACAATACACTAAGAGCACAATTAACAAAAACAAAACCCAAAAACCCAATACAAAGTTCAAAAAATTGTATCTACAAAATACCGTGCGAATGTAATAAGTTTTATATAGGAGAAAGTTCCAGACCATTTGAAGTTCGATTAAAAGAACATAAATCATATATTAAAAATAGAAAATTTGAAAAATCCATGATTTGCCAACATGCATGGGACTCCAGTCATAAAATAAAATGGGAGGGCGCAAAATTATCGACAAAGAAGAAAACCACCAAAACGCAAAATCAAAGAAGCTGCTTATATAACCTTACATAAAAATAACTGCGTTGCAAACGAATCCGTAACTTTCAGTAAACAATGGATTCCATTACTAAAAGAAATAACAAAAGAAATAACAAATAAAAATCAAATGCCCCCAATATCTAGGTAGCATTGCAAGTTTTTCCTGGGTTTTCCTTGCGATATTAACATGAAATACAGCCTACATACATGATTTCTATTTATACATACAATAACTAGTTATATAACAATAAGCATATTAACTAGAAAACCATTATTTCGGCAAATATCTAAGTGTTGGGGGATCTTGGTAGCCACAGGTTGCTTAACCTCCTTCACTGAATCTAGGTGAAATAAAACATAAAATTAGAAAACAATAGAAGAGAAGCTAGCTCAGAATATAAATAAGTGCAGGTACATGTCCAACCAGTTTTGAGATGAAGATCCAATGAAGATAATGATGAAGCATATTAACAACCCCTGTAAAACAGCATTGGTATCTGACAAGTGTAAACCCGCAATAAGGTTACCTCACAACCATATACAATCTCCGTTAAACAGTATTGGTATCTGACAAGTGTAAACCCGCCATAGGGTCGCCTCAGATCCATATACAACCTTCATAGAACAACATTGGTATCTGACAAGTGTAAACCCACCATAATGTTATTTCAGAACAATGTTAAAATCTACCAAAGAGGTAGCCTAAATCATAATGATTTCCTTCAAAATAAATATAAAAAACGACTACTTAAGCCTTTTAATAATGCAATTGCACACTTCTTTAATAACCATCCTCTAAATTGTATAAATAGAAACATGTTAAAAAATGTTTTCCAATTCCCAAGTTATTGAATTTTTACAATAAAAATTAATCAGCTGATTTCACGTTAAGCGTATTGGCTACCTAAAAAGTCGGTCCCAGGCCGTAACACAAATTGAAGGCAATTATTCATTTAAACTTTAAAAATTTTGCTTAGTGTATTCAGACCAAATATTTCAAACATCAATAAATCAAAGTCACCTTCAATTTGTGTCATAAATGTCAAACTTGAAGTTTTTATTATTTTGAAAACGATCCTAGGTTATGGATCGAAACGTTAATAAAGATAATTTTAAAAACTATGAGTGGTTTAATACCCAAAGAAGATTAAGAAAAATTATCCTTCCTTTATTACCTTCTCCCTATGTCTAAACAAAAAATATCCGTACTTTTTCAACGAGTAAAATCGGAAACCACTGCCAAAGAATCGACAAGCCCATGGTTTCCACCCGAGACAAAAACAAGCCAGGCCTTTAGTGACCACCCAGTAAGACTTTATTATTAATTTGTGTATTTTACCCGCAACCCCATGTATGCAACCCAATTTGAGGGGCACTACTTTACGTCTGGTTATGCAGATTTGACGATGCGAGGAAGTTTGATCTTATATGAATTTATACGTTATTATTTAATAGATCTCCGTGTTTTATGAAATAACCATCGGGCATAACGTGATGTGATCCATGAATTTCTGACATACCCACAACAACTACAAAGGAGGACGAATTAGTTCCCAGCAATTTGGAAATAAGCATAAAAATGCAAATGAATTGATTTCTGGCTAATAATAGAATCCTTCTGTAAGTTTGTTTGCAATTGTTGTTTTGCTTGTACTGTAGAATTTATACATTATGTTTGGTTTTCTGAATTGATCAACTTATACAACATCCACTTGAAGCACAGAATAGTGTTAAATACTTAAGTTTATAAGATCCGGATGTTGCAAGTTGAATTGCAAATCATTATTATAGTTAATTATAAGGTGACGATTCGTAAAGAATGAACTGATAATGAAATTTTACCATATTTTTGTAAGGAATATCCCTAGGTTACTGACATCAATGTAAGTAAATTTAAAATTGTCATTTTTATACCTGTTCATAGGAATGATAAAATAATGTCAGTATAAAAGATTTAAATGATGTGAGTTGAAATTTGTTGTTTTTATTTACTTGGACATGTAGGTGACAGTGTGCAAAAGAAATTTCATTTCACCAGGAGGGTAAAGAAATTAAAATCCCCTGGAAGTACTCGCCGTCTAGAGGATTGTCACAAATTAGATTAGACCATACATATTGGCTCCCATAAATTGACAGCATAAAAAAAGGCTTTTAAGGAAAACGGTTGGGAACGTAAGTTGAAATTGCACCTAGTGTACCGTTACATAAAATTTCTATATATTTTTTGGTATTGGTGCCATAGGGACCTAAGGCCACACAACTGTAGTTGTCTGGTGCATCCTTATTTGTTAAGGGATTCTCATCCCTTCTGGGCAAAAAATCCAACGCTTCATTCACCCATAACAACGTTAATTATGTTAAATTAAAAAGTTGTTAATAAAAATCTTTTTCAGTCTGGTAAATTTCCTAATTTGAAAGACTTTTGCTTTTAAAACAAAGTTGTTTTAAAAACTCAACGTTCAAATATCTTTAAAAAGTATCACCAAGGCTATTTTAAAAATTTTTGAGAGGATACCCAAAAATATCATTTCATTTGCCAAAATAAAAATCCGATGTTATTTATTACGTTACAGTTGTATAAGTAATTTAATATATAAAGTAAACTGTAGAATATATAGAACACCTATTTAAATCTAAAAGCAGACAAGTCTATACTTACCAATTCGAACTCGACAACATTAAATCCAGAACGCGTTATTTCTTGTTTAAAGTCGGATGAGCCCAATACACAAATACCATGTGCAAACTTAATTTCCTTAAGATAACTGATGACTGCAAGGCAAGGGTTAACAATGTCCTCAGGTTTAACATTAAGATTGCACTTCCTTAAAGTTGCACATAAGTCTGTTATTGTTACATATGAATTATTTGTAACAAAATACACTTTTTTCCCAAGTGTCTGTAGCGTGGATATAGATTTATCAATTTCTGCTACTGGTTCTCCTAAATGCCAGATCACACCTACAAAAAGTCAAACAAAAAAAGATTAAAATATGAGTATCATTTTTATAGTTTAAGCAAAATAACATCAACAGCAATTACATATCATCAAATTTCCCATGTAATTTTAGCCCTAGATAACTTAGTATGTACAGTTGAAATCCAAAACTTGAGTAGATATTTCATACAGAGGTTGGTTAAAGTACATCGACAAAAATTCCATAACATAAAATTTCTCTCAATCGTAACGTGTTATGTATTATTTCATATTAAAAAATGTACTGCCTCATTACGTTAGAAACGATTCAGTTCCCAATCATTTAAAGTTACGTTTGCTACACTCCTATAATTTCAAGTCGTGTAGATAAGCAACCAACTTTACTTGCCATTCATTAAATTCACAAGCTCGTTTGTCTGTATGTTATTCCATATCTACACATGTAATTTTTAATAATTAGGGCTGTTCTGAACGACACTAGCTAGATTGTAATTTTTTGTATTTTAATAATTTAATATAAACAGATAAGAGGCATAATTGTTATTTTTTTTGTTATAAATTTGGTCCTAATCTCTTTGCATGGTCAAATAGATATCATTTACTAGCGTTGTTAAAATGTTTGAACTTATTTCTAAGTTTGTAATGAATTTTGCATGAGTATTTTCTTATCTATGGGTAACTTTTGGAATTGAAATAATTTATTTTTAAAACTAGATTTCACATTCCACTCTGTACAACTTTCTCAAATGTGCAAATTTCTGAAGTTTTGAAATAAAACCAACAATTTTCATGCCTTCGTCCTTTGTAATATTTTCTTAGAGAAATTGGTAAGAAAGGTTAAGTTTAATGCGTAACTAACTTGAACTTTATTTTCAGCTTGATTTAGTCTAAATTTCGCTCTTGGTTAAAATTGTGCGTTTACGTTGTAAATCCCCTTTACCGTTACATTTGGTTTTGATGATTAGGCTGTATTAAAAATTGCCACATGGCACTTGCTAATTCATGATTCTGGTGTTGATGATTCCTCTTTACTATAAACAACCTATTTTGGATAATCATTACTCATACATAGTAGATATTCTATGTTTAGCCGAGGCAAGTTATAGCGATCATATCTGCAAGTTTTCAAGCCCTAACCATAATAGTAAATTGTTGTCTTTGTTACTTATTGAACGAATCCCACTAGTTATTTATAACAGTGAACCACCAATGTGTATATCGAGTGGATTAGTATAAACGTTCGTCCATGTGTCGATAAACTGTTTTTTTGTTGTACAAGCCAATATTCTATGCGTACGATTTGGATATTTATTATTTTATATTATGTACCGGAACAAGAATTGCAGGTGATACGTAATGGTACTACGAGGGTCTGCATGCTTACTTTTAGTACGTCCTTTACAACTAGGTCAATTTTATTTGATTATTATTATTACCATGAAATTTTCATAAATTGTTTCATTTCAATCATAAAGGCAAATGTTTTATGGAGGTTTCGTGATAAATACAAAAATATTTAAATATATTGTTAGTGTCCAGCAAGATAAAGATTTGTATTTTAGGTTTCTGTTTTGATTCGTTACAAATTGCATATTTTTTTGCGTCCCTGAATGTGTTTGCGTCACAATAATTTACAGTAACGGAAGCACAAAATTAGTTACTTTAAATTTATTTGCTTTGTTTAATAAAGAATTCCATTGCACCATTAGTGCATGTCTTTATTTATGTAATTTTGTTTTATCATTGTTATTGATATTTATTTATCCTATTGGATAGATTTATAGTGTTTTAACATCCAAACGTGCTGTCATTTATTTTATTTTCCTGTTATTTAGTGACCTTTTTTCTTTTATTTCAGCAGGGCAAATTGGTCGTTTTTCCCTTTTTTACACCTCCCTGCCACTCTGCACCTGGTTAGTTAGTACGGCATTCTCCCTGTCCTTTTTTGTTACGGTAATTGAACATACTGCTTACGTTGCTTTTATTGCTCTTTTCCTTGTCCGCACAGTGTACCGTAACGAACTGAAAGTAATAAGGTGGATAGGGGTCTACGATTTTACAATGTGACACACATTAATGCTAAACTTAGGTAAACCTTCAATATCGTATCACGATTAATTAAATAATTTTACTAATTAATATGTTGACTAACAGAATATATGTTATGATTAATATCGCCTGTGTGGAAGAGAAAAAAATATTTTTCAGTCGTAGTGGGCCCATTATCCCCTAATTAGGGGCAACTGGACCATCTCTATCTAATTTCATAAAATTACCTCAAAAATCATTTGAGGTATCTGGGATCGTTGGTTAAGATTTAACTAACCAAAAATCACAGTCACACTGTATGGGCAGATTGTATCGACATCAATTAAACTAAGGTTCGAGTAAGCCACGGCTCAAACTCAAGTTCAATTCACTTTGCGTTGTATGGAGCAAGTTTAGTTAAACTACGATTTGTAGACATTAGCTATTCTGGTTAACATAGTTTCTGTCTGTTATTTAAGCCGCAAAAATTTAAAGTTAGGTTACATCTATCCTTGTGTTCCTTGTCGTGTGAAAAGTTTTGCTATCGTTTAGAATATAAATCGTGACTGTCTTTAGGAATTGGATAATCGTAGTATATTGTTCGTAGTATATAATCTCTTACAATGGAAGTCTATCAACTTGATTCATATTTTATTAATTGGTTGTAGTTTCAGATTTATTCCAAGTTATATGAATGTCTTACTTTTAGAAATAAACCAAGCAAATGCTGTAGACGGTCAAGAAATTGATAATAATTATTCTAACAAAAACAACGGTTTTAGCTAGTGTTCTTTTTTTATCCAAATTACAAGATCACTAATTAAATTTTAGTTCTTCAAGATTGGTTGAGTATTACACCAGATATGTTGACACAACCAAAATCGTCACAACTAAAAGTAAATCAACAAGCAAATGATAATGACCATGGTGTGAATGTTATAAATTATTTATTTCTCCCTTGTTTTTATTAGATACTCCAAGCCACTATATTTAATATTGTAATAAGTAGTTGAATAATTAAGTTCATAATATAAATCAAATATGTACATATTGTTATTATAATAATCATTAGCACTTTATTGTGTGAATAGAAATAATATTTCAAAGTTAGAGATTCAATTATTCGATTTAGATTATTCTATTGAACCGTTGTTCAGTGGTTGAACAGCCATCGCTTGGCCGTTCGAGTGAACTCTGCGTTAAACCATGGATCAAGATTGAATTGCAGCGATACAACAGAATTTTTAGTGTTGAACCAAGTTCTTGTTGAACACCGTGAACTAGATCCATACAACCCACCACCCTATGTAAATTGATTACTTAATTAGCACCATTTAGCCACTGTAAGTGGTCATTGTTAAGACCCATATCGATCCTGTTTAAGAAATTATTATTAAGCATAAGAAAAAAACTTTTTTATTGTATAAAATACAAAGAAAGAAGATAAGTTAAATTTACAAATGAAGAAAAGTTTATTTCTTACAAGTAAGAGACAAGATATAGTTGTTATAAATATTTAAATCCTAACTTAAAGAATATTTATCAAATCTGATAAAACAGTGTTAAAAGAAACTATGTTATTGAAACGAGCAGAACTGCCACTCACAGAATTTGAAAGTTTGCGTACAATATCAGTCTCTCCAATATTTTCATCGGTCTCCATAAACTTTATGGCTTGTCCAGGTATTTTAAAAAATCGTACTTCATAACCACTATTTTGCTTCATCATTTTGGTTACGTATAATGTAAATGAATCCTTTATTTTTCCAAAAATTTTTACCACACAGAAATCGTTAGGCAGGAAACAATCATCTTGATATTCTTCATCTGTGTCCCAGAAACTAAAGTTACAGTCATCACTGTCTTGTACTGAGTAAACATCACTATCTTTTTCGTCACTAAAAGTATAAGTGATTTTCTCGTGGTGTTTTTAAACCTTTTTGTTTTTTATTACTTTCTTATTCCTTTTCGTTGTCTGTAGATCCCTTTCCATATGTTTCTGCATTTTTTCAACATTTTTCTTTCTGCGTTTCTTCTGTTTCTTTCAACTTCAAGTACTCTATTGTTATAAATTTGCAATTAATAAGAAGTATTTTACGTGTTTGTGCTTTTTCTTGTTTTTTATTATAATTTTTTAAAAGATTTAAAAGCAGATATTCAAAGCTCTTATGATTAGACGTAGATAGTTCATCAGCTGTTGATGACTTCCCAGCTGTTGGTGGTTGCCAAATCAATGAGTTAAAGGCCGATGGTTTCTCAGATGTCGCTGGCTCTACAGCAATTGATGATTGGTCATCTATTAAAGGCAGTTCATTTGCTACATACATCGACATAACCTAAGACAAAGAAAGAATGCCAGGCTCAATCGGTGAGTAGACAAGGTTTTACTAATACAAAATAACAGAGAGACCTGCAAATAAAAATAAACACATTCATTTATAACTCACAAGAAAAAAACCCATAAAAAACTCTAATTAGAAACTATGTTACACATGAGCAGTAGTACAAAAAATGAAAATTAAAAATAATTAATAGCAGTAGTACCAAAAAATGGAAATAAAAATAATTAATACCCTCCCAAGGACCCTGTAAAGTAATTTAAAACAAAACTAGGATTGGCTACTTTCAGTCCTGTTATAATTACAAGGATTAAATTGTTATAGCCAAAAGAATTGAACTATTAATAAATACAAAAACGAAGGGTTACTTACACATTGATCCACATTACAGATAATTTGTTGCTGTCTGAATGCATTCGTCCAGCTGTGGTAGGTCATAACATTGTACCTAAACCGTATACTCTCTCTAAAACAAAACATATAAGAAAATAGCAGGTAACTAGGTAACAGGGTGAAACTTAATCGCTATAATCCATAGTGTGTCCCGACGATCAGGAGAGAAATGAAATCCCTTTCCAATACCCCAAAAGACAAGACAAAAACCCAATCTAACTCCAATCTATTGCTGGTAAAGTCATGAACGGTCGTAGCGAAACTATCAGCTGGGGATGATGTTCGGCCCCACTTTATACAATAGGAAAATTAGTTTTGTGGTTTTAGCGGTTATTCGCTATTCCATCTTTAACGTTCAGTTGGTACAGATGTACTCCACCTTTAGAACTGACACGTCAGTCTGGGATCAATACAATGGCCGATCATATCCCAAGGAGGAAGCTATAATAAGTGCAGTTACAGATTAGTCCCTTCACGAAGAAAAGTACTTTTTTTTAAATGACAAGTACTTACCACACCATGTGTGCATGCACATTTTGTAGATAACGAAAAATAAATGTAACGATGAGTAATTAGTGTCGTGTTCAGAAAGAATCAAATTAAAAATTCGTTCAAATAACAAGAATCCGAACTTCAATCCTCACGTTATCAAATGAGATTAGAAACTCAAAACACGCATATCAAATAATAGTATGATCCGTTATTTCGACGAATCTTTCCGCCGTAACAGTAAGAATATAATTGTACGCTAGAGTAATGTGTAGCAATCCAGCGGACACAGAAAACAAGGTACCGACTACTTAAATTATAGAGTAAACTTTTCGTTTTAAAGTAAATAGGTTTTAAGTTGAAAATTATTAGAAAACGTGCTTATTGTAGGAAGGTCTATTATACCAGGTGTTGTTGGGGAATTTGAGAAGAATCTACATAAATGAATAATGAAATACCAAAAAAAGGATAGGTTTTAACTGACCATCGTAAAATAAACGTAACACATCTATAAGTGTTTGTTCGGGTGTTGATAGCGGGCCAGTAGTTGCTGGTAGTGCAGCTATTGATGGTTTTTCAGCTATTAATAGTTGTCATGCCATTGAAGATGATTCAGTTGTTGATTACCTATCAGCCAGAATCAGCATCCAATGGCTGCCCAGCTGTTAAAGTTACTTTTGAAAGCTCGGTCAGTGAAATATTTATTTTGTACTTACAAAAATATTTGGAGTTGAAGAGGGACACTGGAATAGTCTCTTTCTTGAGTCCCTTTATTTCAAGGTCCTATACTTCTGTAGCCTTAAATACAATGATGCTTTTCTTGGAGGAAATGCTCTGAGCAGTCAATATGGCTATAAATTCTGACTTTGGAATCTTCTTTAGTGGATTTTGCCAATGCCATTTGCAAAGCTCTTTATCCCACTTTTCTTTTAAGCTCCTGAAAATAGTCACATCAAGTGGCTGTAACATGTGTGTAGTACAAGCCTTTTTTTACAGGTCAAGGCAAAATGATGTTCATTAAAATTATAAATTTGTCCCGGCTTTCCTTCTAGTTCAAGCTGTTTCACTATTTCGATCAACTTCTCAAAAACCATCTCGATCGATTTGGGTTGATTTGGTCACACCTAAAGTTCTCTATACCTTGTGGTTTTTAATGGAGAAACAATGTGTCTTCCTGAAAGAAATAAACCAGGTACTCCTCCACCTGTCTTTTTATGTTCTCGGTCAGTAATAACTCATCGAGGACTCTCCTTTCCAAACACTTAAAAGCCGTTTTAGTGCCATTGGGAAACTGTTCAGCAATTCCACATGATTATACCTTCACTGTTACTTACAACAAAAATGATTACATAATCCTCGCGTTAAATTTTTGAGCACCTGCGTACATCTTTGGTCATCATTTGACTGAATTGTGGTAGCTGGTTTGTTTACGTCTATATTTTCTATTGCGAAAAATTGTTTCATTAGTTCATGCATACTCCAGTCTATTTTTTCCAACCCTATCTAGTATTTGTGGAGATGGGCTGACCTGCTTTGCCTTCTCGTAATTTTAATACACAGCGTAAATGCTAGTTTTCTAAGCCAATTAATAGACAAGGGCATACATATTTGTATGACTCTGCTGGTATACCTTTGAGGTGAGGATATTCCTCCTTTAGTACATCCACAGTGAGTGAGTAAAATTGGCAATTGTAGTGCAAATGTTCTAACAGCTTGTAATTTACTGGAATTCTTAGAGTTCTAATATATAATCTTAAGTTTGCTTTAATAGAAGCATTTTTAATATGGCAGGTTTCACCTGTCCAATTACGATGCAATGGCGCTT
Source organism: Platerodrilus igneus (assembly GCA_036346225.1). NCBI lineage: Eukaryota > Metazoa > Arthropoda > Insecta > Coleoptera > Lycidae > Platerodrilus > Platerodrilus igneus. The sequence continues at coordinate 4,702,298 of JARFIW010001392.1, read as the reverse complement.
GAATACCATTCAACTTAAGTACATCTGCTGAACTGATCGATCAACAATAATGACGATCCTTCATCAAAGAGGCCATACTCTTGTATACCGATTCCATTAGCAAAAAGCTTACTGAAAATTATGCAATATAAAATTTTTGTAAATCGATCACAATGCATGTTGCATTCGGTCTTTACTACAGGAGCCAGTATAATACAGTCACATGCAGAATTATCACAAAGACGGTGATGTTTGAGCAATTGTTAACCCCACACATAGCTTTTCCAAACACGTACGACATACGTATTTCTTACGAACAACTGACCATCTGTTAGGTAAGTCCAGATTGGCAAACCTTTTACACTCTGCAATTACTGAGCACAATTCTTTGCAAGCGATGGATAATTTTTGCTTGCAAGTACTTTGTAACGATTCTTTAGTCTCTTCAAAGTGAGCATTAATACGAGCACTCAGTTTCTTTGCATCAAAAAAGAGTATGACTAAGACTGAACTAGCATCCAATCATTAAATTCAGAAAGCGTTACATTCTACAGGGTTCGTTTGTAAAGGCCACAAGAAAGTCTGAGACTAGTAGTCAATTTTCCAATTAGTTCCTGGAGAAGAATGGGATTCATGAAGAAATCTGGTACTTTGCATGCAGATACCATGAAGCATCATCAATAGGTCTTCAGTCCTGGAACTGGTTAGACGTGTATCCTCATTGTTTCTTATTTTGAGTTAACCTACACATTTCCCTAAAATTTCCAGTCTGCATCTTTCACTATCTGCATGCAATAATCTGATCTAAGTTTACATCTATCTCTTTTTCTCCCATCTCTGCTTGTAATATGTCCCACACTATTCCCCAAAAATGCCTTAAAACGTATCCTGCCCTTCTATTTCACCTATTTTTTTTTTGTTTTCCACAGATATCTTTATCCCCCTACTATTTCTAAAACCGATTTGTTATTTAACTTTGTCTGTCCATGCTATCATCCTCATAAAACTGCAGCACAACATTCCAAAAGGCATCTACATTTTTCTGTCTGCTTCTCCTACTGCCCCTATTTCATAGACGTACTGTGTTGTGCTCCACACATACACTTTCAACAATTTTCTCCTTGTTTCTATGTTTGTTGTCTTCGAACATAGCCGTTGCTCTTTTTTGTTAGATGCAGTTCGGTTCCCCTTCTATTGTTTACAAATTTATACCCTATTTCACCAATATTCAGTATGTGGAGGGGGGAGTGGTGGCGTCGCCGTGAATCAATGTGGTAAGCACAAGACTATGGATCCCAAGGTCCTAGATTCGAACTCTAACACGACCGCCTGCTTGAAAAATGGCAGGTGAGCATTTTTCACAAAAATTATGCCCTCGTTCGGATGAGAGGTCAAATGGAGGTCCCGTATGTGAGTGTTGTCACACACGTTAAAGATCCCCATCTTGCCTGGAATGGCAAGGGTTCAGGAAAATTTTAAATTTCCAGGCAACAAAAACTCGCCTCCTGGCCAATGTAGTACCTTCGGGTGGAGCATTGGAAATGTAAATGTACGGTATGTGAAGGGGGTTAAACAGCCTGCGGCTACCAACACAGACATTAGTCACATTACACAAAAACTCCAAGTTGATGCAGAAAGCAAAATAAAGAAAATTCTTAACTATGAGGCCATAAAGAACGAGTTAATATTGGCAGATTGGAAGTATGAAATAACCAACATCGATAAACTTTATAAAACATTTTACACAAACATTAAAAATGCAATTGACCATAATTCATATGACAAGGAGGTGTCACAAAATAGTTCAAAATTATGGTTTAATGGAGAAATACAAAGAGTAATTAATATACGAAATAAATTTTATAAAAAATTTACATTCACAAGAAGTATGAAAGATTGGAAAGCATACAAAGAATGCAGAAATAATGTGATATTCATGATCCGTATAGCTAAGATTAAATATTATGAAAAGAAAATAGATGAAAATAAAGGTAACCCAGTAAAAATGTGGAAGACTTTAAAACTTGTATTAAAAACCGAACGTATTCAAAATAGTAAGTACATTATATTTGAGAATACACTAGAAACTAATGACAAAACTATTGCTGAAAACTTCAATACTTACTTCATAAATAGTATAACAGAAATTACATCATCAATTGGTATTGAAAAGTTTGAGTTTCACGATCCAATACGTACATGCCTGAAGGAATTAAGTACTTTTAAATTATTAAAATACATGAACTAAAAGAATTGGTATATAAGCAAGCAAATAAAAGCAGCCCGGATGGTGTAAACAGTAGAGTTCTTAAAGAACTTTTGATATTATTGGTTATCCGCTACTAAACATAATAAATATGTCTCTTATGCATGGTATTGTACCCAAGGACTTAAAGATATCAACAATTACACCAATTCAAAAGTAGTATCAACAAAAAATGCGAAGAGTACAGGCCTATAAATATGTTGGCCACAATTGAAAAGGTATTAGAAACAGTAATATATAAGCAACTGAAGCAATTCTTGGATGAGACTAATATATTAACCACCTATCAGTCTGGTTTTCGAACGAAACACTCGTGTGAAACAGCGATTCAGCTAATTATAAATGACTGGAAAGAATCAATGGATAAAGGAAAGGCAGTGTGTGCAGTCTTTATAGATTACAAAAGAGCATTTGAGACTATAAGTAGAAATATTCTCATTCAAAAATTGGAAAAATATGGGGTTAAAGACAATGCGTTAGAGTGGTTTAAAGACTACCTACAAAACAGGGAGCAAGGAACGAGATGGCAACAGGAAACATCTAATAAATCAGAATCATTAGATTTTCCATCTTGGAACTCGTTGGACATATGCCTCCATTGATTTCTATTCTAAGCTAGCCTGCACATTTTCCTGAAATTCCCACAGCCTACATCTTTCACTATCTGTTTGCAATACTTTAACCTAGGTCTACCTTTACCTCACATTTTTCCTATGCTGGAAAGATGCATAAGATCCTCCTTGACTAACTCATATGCCTTGACCTTTAAGCCACTCTGAAGACCTACATCTTGAAGAAGTTCTAGAATGCTAGAACGGGTAGAATAAGTTCCATAGGTTTAACCATATTAATGGATTCTTTAGTGAAGAACAAAACTAAGACAGGTCCCAGAAAGAAGTCTTTCGCTACTTAGAGTGGCAGAGACCATATGGGTCAGTATGGCATCCTAAGAAACACTACTGCAATGTAGAAGACAACGAGAAATCATCACATAACCTCCAAAGTACACAGCAAACTTAAATTGCTTTTAAAATGATGGAATCCTTTGGGGTAAATGATTCCGAATTTAAAATAGTCTCCTATCTTAAGATGGAAGCAGGAAAGACAGACGAAGCATACAAACTAATTAGAATAAATTTCAGAAATATAAAACAGTATAGCAAATATATAAGGAGCGTGGGAGGAGACATCATTATAGTAAATATAGAGAAAGTAGATAAATGGCAAAAATATATACAGAATTTATATACAGGACGGGAAATCCTATACTTAAAAATGAGTTTGAATTAGCATTAAGGAGTCTGAAAAATAATTCGGCACCAGGTATAGATAATGTGCAAGTAGAAACTCAAGAGCTGCTGGACAAGCAGTAACAGAAGATTTCAAATGTAACACCATATACACTAAACAAAAAAAAAAGGTTTGGATAGATGTGCAAGTTTTCGAACAATAGTTTTGACAGCACATGTGCCAAAAATATTAACTAAAATTGTACAGACGGATGGAAAAATGGGTTGAAGAAATACTAGATCAATTTGGGTATAGGTGAAACAAGGGAACGCGGGAGGCTATTTAGGTTTCAAGGGTGATAATAGAGAAAAAAGAAGAAAGCATGTATATAGGGCTTGCAGACAATGTAAAAAGGGAAAAATGTATGAAATACTAAAAAAGATAGGAATGAGTTATAGCGATAGACGAATAGTACATATCATATACAAAGAGCAAACAGCTGTAATAGAATTAGAACAGGAACATAGAGAAGTAAATATTAGGAAAGAGGTGAGACAAAGATGTGCCCTATCGCCGTTAATTTTTATCTTGTACATAGAAGAGGCAATGAATACTAATAAATACTCCCTGTATGTTTGTTGTGGTTTGTTTAGTATTTAGTATTATTTAGTATTCTTCTAATAGAATTGATAATTTATTTGTCAAATAAAGATGAATTTAAATTTAATTCCCAAAGATTAAGAAGCAATGAATACTGTCAAATGCAAACAGACAAATGAAATTATTATGCAGGAACAAATGATTGATATACCTAGATTTGTGGATGATATAGTGATATTAACATCTAGCATGCAAGAGTTAAAATAGCTCTTAATGAAATTCAAACACTGCTAACAGAAATATGCAGTATGAAAATTAACAAAAATAACACTAAGTACTAGTATGAAAGTATGTAACGAAAAGATAAATAAATCAAAAACCGGAATATAAATAGGAAGAGAAGATTAAGAATTTCTGCTATAGTTCATTTGCTTTAACTTTAGGATGACGTCACAACCGAATAAAATACATTGCCAATGTTAGCTTAAATCATAATATATTTAATAAAAGATATAGAAATATTCCCATTGACAAGAAGAATTGGTGGCAACACTGTACAGAACTGTCAACCTTTATCTTGTTAAATGATAGTATTCTTCAAGTGCAAATCTAGATATTTATTTGCATATGGTTGCCAACACTTAATTACTGCATTTGACGTCATCCTATAGTTAATTTGAATAGACTATACCTAGGAAGCCAAATAATGCAAGATGGGAAAAGCGCAGAAGACATGAAACAAACATTAGCACAAAGTCGTGCTGCATTTAACAAGAAAAGGCAACTACTATGTTCAAAGACAACAAACAGATATGAAGAAAGAAATTGTTGAAAGCATATGTGAAGAGCACAGCACTGCATGGCTGTGAAACACGTACAATAGGAAAAGCAGACAGGAAAAATGATAGAAGCCTTTGAAATGTGGTGTTACAGACGTATGATGAAAATATCATGGACAAACAAAGTTAAGAACAAAGAGATTCTAGAAATGGTAGGAGAAGAAAGAAATATGTGGAAAACAGTACAAAAATTGGAAAAATAGGACACATAAAGGCATGAGGGAAAGTGCAAAAAGTATTAAAAGCATAGAAAGGAAGAAAACGGGATAAAGGTAGACCTGGATTAGAGTATCGCACACACACATAGTGAAAAATGTAGGTTGTAGGAATTTCAGGGAAATGTTTAGATTAGCTCAGAATAGAAATCAATGGAGGTATGCGTCAAACCAGTTCTAGGACCTAAGATCCAATGTTAATGATGATGATAGTTTGAATAGTCACACATTTTTGTAGTTTCAACAAATTCAGTAATAAACATTGATCAGTCGTGTGGTTTGCCGCTGAACCTTGGAAGTTCACGGAATGCTGATGCACGTGTTGCTAATCGACTTCGATTCCAAACACAGTTTTCTTGGTTATCAAAGATTGCTGTATGTGGATTTAGGTTGAAAGTTTTAGTTGGAGTATAATTCAGCAGGCAGCCTAAATACCCGAGTATCGTTCTGTCGAACGTAACTTTTTACAGAACTAGTTGGCGAGCCAATTTTGAATAGTTGTGGCAGAGTCGATTTAACATGAGTACATACTACTCTATGTGCTGAGTAAATAGCTAGTGACTTCAGCCATTTAGTGGTACGATGCCTTATGGTCAACCTACTAGAACTACTACTTGCTACTGTAGTTTCACATTCATAGGTTGAACTATCGTGTGTTGCTAGTTCTCAAAGAATCCAGTACCACTTCTCACGTCAAGCTTTCTCAGCCATGCGCATTCTTCAATTTTCTTCCTCTAATTTATTTGACTCTAATTCCAGTAACCATTATGTGAGGTTTTGGAGGCTTTTGACAATGTATGTGTCCTTTTAGATATTGATGGCTGCTGTTGCAATACTGCACAAACCCTGGTGTTGTTCACATCTTCACCTTTGTAACTGCTATTGTTTACGTAATTATTGCATGACCATGGCTTATTTTGAATAGAAATGACTCCAACACAAATAAAATTAAACCAGAAATTACATTCGTCACACTACATTGTGGTCATCATCAAAATTGTTGCATTCCTAGCAACTTCTTTGGAGCGTTAAACATTGCTGAGAATAAACTTGCAACAAAATAAAACGGTAATAATTCTTAATTAAAATGGAGTAAGTGGTTTCTCGTAATACCGATACATATGGAATAAAATACCAAAGCAAATAAAGATTCGACACAGTAAAAGGTTCAAAAAACAAAATATTCTACTTAAGAGAGCGATTATATACACTCAATGACTACTTGTGTGCTCCTACTGTTATATTACAACTTAGTTTATCATTAACTAGCATTTTTCTTAATTTCTTTTTTACGTTAAAATTTGACATTTGTTTTATATAGATATGTTATGCCCAAACATCGAAAACGCTCATTGAGCAAAAAAATTGGCCACAACGTGTTGTGGTCGGTGCTGAACGATCATACATTACATGTGATTTTCCAATGCTCCACCCAAAGGTACTACATTGGCCAGGAAGCGAGTTTTTTTTATACCTGAAAAATTTGGAATTTTGCCAAACCCTTGTTGTTCCAAGCAAGGTAGGGATCTTTAACGTGCGTGACAACACTGACACACGGGACCTCCATTTTACCTCTCATCCGAACGAGGGTGTATTTTGTGAAAAATGCTCGCCTAACATTTTTCAAGCGAACCGTGTCGAGATTTGAACCCGGGACTGTGGGCGTAGTGGTCACACACATACCACTACGCTACGAAGCTGCCTCAAACGACCATACACCAAAATGCGATAATTTTTCGCATTGTGGCAGTTATTCTTGACCACTATGCATTGTGGACAATGCTCTAATGGCCACGACGCATTGTGGAAAACTGAAAACGCTCCTAAACCGATTTATCTTGTCTGGACTAGTCAGTGTGCTTACTACAGTCTAACAGTAAAGTCCTGTATTGCGTCTATTAGCAACATCGGGTCAAATATTGAAGTGCAAATTAAATATAATTATTGTTGACAAAAAGCATCAAAATGAGACAGGCGTTTCACACATTCACTGCTGATGATGCCTTTCGACGTCATCCGCTTCTTTCGGGTAAGGCGCATGCCGTCTTTTGACATCATCGATGCATTTACTTATTAAGTGTTAGTATTCAGTTAGAATTTGAGCGTGGATGTTGTACTGTTTTCAGCCTCTCGTTTACGTATTATATTAGCATAAAATTACATTAGTTTGATTTTACAATGACTGATAGCCAGGCGGTACCGTCAGGTGTAAAAAAGGGCGCGGATGTGTAAGAAATCGTTACAATACAAGGTTCCTTTAACACAGGAAGAGTTAGAATATTATCTATATAATTCAGACGATGATTTTGCCAATCCAGATTTTGTAGATTCGGAAGATGAGTCGAGTGATTCAGATTCTGATGTTGGTGATGCTGCGGAAATAGATGCTTCGATAGACGATGATCCTAGTTTTGATAATTTAGATAATTCAAATCTATCTACAACGATAAACGTCCCAGTACCACAAACTCTGCCTGCCCGTCAGGTACCTGTTGATGTAGTATGAAACGAAGTGGAATATGCTTCTGAAGATTTTCCATTTACCAAGCAGAGAGAGCTGTTAGTTCAGCCTAATGGTAAGTTTATATTTTCTTAATATTATATTTACCCACTATGGATGGTGTTTCAGGCAATGCACCAAAAGACTATTTTGATTTACTGTTTGATGACAATTTACTACAGTTGATAGCTGAAGAAACAAATAGGTACGTGGAAGAAATTTTTCTTTCAAACACCACAAGCGAGCCAGGGCTCGGTGGAACGATCCAATCAGGACGTAAGAGACATGTTGGTACCATGGATGCTTGATAATAATACCAAACAATGGTCAGAAGGTTTGCAGTTTATTCAGAGCAAAACAAATCATGCCCTATATGAAGGAATAAAAAAAAGTCCTTACGAAGCCATGTTTGGTAGCAAACAAAGAATCGGACTTGCAGATTCTTCTCTGGAAAAAGAAACATACAAAACTTTGAAAACGGAAAAAGATTTAGAAAAAAATCATAGTAGAGATGGCACACGGAACAGACCACAAAGAGGAAGAAAATATCACCAGCAAAACATGCAGTTTAAAAGTACACACGACATGCGGTATTGAAACTGAAGACCAAGTCATATGCAGCCTATGCAATAGACTGGAAGCAATCAGAGAGCAGCGTGTAGAAGCTAAAGCAGGACTGGCAAAACAAGCTAAAAAAAGGTTAGCTTTGTCTCAAGAAAAATTGCTTCTGGCGATTGCGGTCAAAATGTAGTAGTTAGAGTTCTGGACGTCGACAGAAGGCATCTTGCTCCTAGAAACGTTCTAGCCGTAGTTCTAAGTGTTAATGAGTCCGATGTGTATAAGTTAGGAACCAAAGAAGGAGCACTGGAAAGACTTTATCGCCGTAATGAATTTAACTTCGCTGATTCCAATTTTATGAACCCATCCAATGTCCCGAGCTCTTCATTAAATTTGAGAAACGCTTCAGCTCTTTCGTCTAGGTCAAAACAAGGATTTGTCGTGCCATTGTAAACGTTACTCTAAAAAGTGCAAATGTAACAAAAGTGAGGTATTGTGTAATTCTAAATGCCACAACAACAGTGCCTGCAAGAATAAATGTTTTTTCATTTGCAGTAGTTTACTATACCTATACTTCAGTTACTTATTATAATAATCTTTTAGGTTCGTTTATTAAAGTTTCACGTAGAAACATACATTTTTTAAAATTTTTTAGTTGCTATCTTTCCTAATCATGCTAACCAGTAATCGCACAAACACATTGCTTTATGAGCGTAATGAATCATCCATTCACAGAGCGTTGTGGCCGTTAGAGCATTGCCCACAACGCGTAGTGGTCAAAGAAAATGGCCACAACGTGAAAAATTATCGCATTTTGGTGTATGGTCGTTGGGCACAAACCACAATGCGTTGTGGCCAATTTTTTTGCTCAATAAGCGTTTTCGATGTTTGGGCGTAACAGATATAAGAAATTATACTTTGACATACTCTTAATGTAAAACGGTCAATAAATCCATTTCTGTCTGTAAAATGAATATGATCCTATTTCTCATTGTATATAAAAAATTTTGACCAAAATATAAACAGGTTTGCTTATTTTATAATTCAATAGCACCACCTACTTTGTAAATAAAAGTTTAATTTCATGGATTTCCATTGTTCGGAAAAATTGAAAATCGTACACAACGGTTTATATGGATGTAGTATTTTTTCCTTAAAATATTTATTTACAATTTAGTTACAAAAAAAATTAAATGCACATGATATGCCGTCCAAGTCAAAACTCGGTGTATAAAAGCATGGCATTATATTTAATTAATATCAAAAACCTTTAACGAATAATATTTTAAAATTCTACTTCAGAGTATCATTTTATGTTTTCCTACCAAACCTTGGTTTATTTCCAAGTTGTTTATATTAGTATTCATGCCATATACAAAAAGCAACTTAAATAACTTGAAATTATGGCTAATTAAGCACTTACCATCACAATCACATAGCACATTATCAAAAGAATCTAAAAATGCGTTGAACTCAGGAGGCTCCAAAGTTGTTAAATCAACAAGAGCCATTTTTAAATATAAAGATTCTGTTATCAGATGTTCACTTTAAAATAGATGTCTTTTGTTTATTATACTAAATGTTACTGTAATTCATAATTTATGGATTTAATTTAAAATATCCCTTAACAGTTAACTACAGTAACTAAAAGCAAAAACGTTAGAAACAGAAGGTTCACATTGCATAAGTATGTAATAATTTAAACATCCCACTGTTTTGCAATTAGGATTACCAAATGTGATAAAGATAACTGCAATTATAGAGAAATTACAAGGCCTACTGTTATTGATTTTTTTTAATACCCTTACAAATCATAAATACTACCCTATATGATAACTAACCAATTAAAATTCATGCGCGGGCTTTCCTTACTGTTGCATAATATTTAAATTAAATTGAAAAAATAAAATTATCTAGTTCATAAATTGTTCATATGTTTAGAATACCAGAACTGTTAAGATAAGCAATGTTACAATCTACTTTGTATAGAAATCATTTATTTGCTTGTATATAAAACATAAAAAATATATAAATAGATATTATAATTTTTTTAAACCAGCAATACGTTGTATTTTAATAAAGTCAATGATATAAAGTATAAAAAGTGGATTGAAATTACTTAATTTTAAGCGCCGTTTTCTTAACTTAAAGCAGCTGCTTAACCAACAGCATAGACAAAACCAAGACTAGAATAATCACAACAAACAAGAAATAACACTCGGCGTTTTTAGGAAAACCAAATTTCTTTGCGGATGTCTAAAATCTGCCATTATTTTATTGATATATCCACGCTAGCGTAGTGTATTTATTATTCTACAGTATATTCTTCAACCTCCCTTTAGTTTATTGCACTGTTCTTGTTCTACGTTGTAATTTCACTTCAATAGGTTCCTTTATTAGCCTAAATTATGTAATTTTGCATACAATAATCCGTTTAAATATTTAAAGCAATTTCTAATCCAACGTTTTTAAATTTCCCGCTTACAGAATGATTTTTCGACGACCGTCTCACGCCAGTAATGCCGTGGCTGCAATAACAGGTTAGGTTACTGTAAGAAATAGATATTATGTTTAAAAAACACAAATCACTTAACATGCATATCAGAGCAGTCTGCAATAGTTTTAGCAACAACTGTTCTGATATGCGTGTTAAGTGATTTGTGTTTTTTAATAATATATATTTCTAACAGTAACCTAACCTATCATTGCAGCCACGGCATTACTGGCGTGAGACGGTCGTATTTTTCACGACATGCTTGAATTGTTCGAGTACGGTATGTTGAAATATCCCCCTACTTTTTAAGAAACATGTATATACCTGTGCGGCACCCCGAATACGTATGTTTATATAGAATCTACTATGTATTTGTTTGATGTTGAAAACATAACCTAACATTTGCAAAATGGTAGAGTAGTATTATTATCTTATGGCGGGTGACGTCACATGCGCAATAGGTTCAATTTAAACTTAAACCTCAAGATTCATAACGCTACAGTACAACCCACAAACATCTTGCTAGCAATGTGGCTTTAATACGTCGTCACGAATATCCCATGTATTACGATAAGTAAAATATTTGTCACGTTCTATTTACAACTTAGGTTAGGTTAGCTAAGAAAATAATCTAACCTCATCTAACTTCATCTCGAACGATTTAATAGAACGTACAACTTAGCATTTTGACTATTTAACCTATAAATATAATTTTGTTTTGTTTGGTTGCACTTGTGTTTTTAATAAACTGGAAAAACATTATTTAAAATAATGGGAAACGACTTAATTGGCTATTAAAACCGTCAATAAGTAAACAAATATGCTCCTATAACCTTACATTTCAAGTTAGCAATTTATCTTGGTAATTAAGGTTGCTCTTGCGGTACCTTACCAAGGGAAAGGGGAAAGCAAAGAATCTAAGTTCCTAAGTAGTAAATAGAACATGCTAATATCTTAGACTAAGTAAGATTAACTTAGTTTTTTGTCAAATAGAACGCAGCTATTGTTTGTAAGGACCCCGTTCATGCTGGCGGTATCTAGAAATTCTAAAATATATGAAATAAATCCAGACCTCCATATAATATCGGAGCTTTTACTTGTTTTTACTTATAAACAATTCTAGGTTCGTAGTTCCTTTATCCGTAAATATTTGCTGTGGCAACAGTGCACATACTCAGCGGATCCCAATACTATATATACCGAATGTGAACCGCAACTGTCATTCTCGCTCTTATCAAGGTCTTATTGTTTCCAGTTTTCCGTTTTAATATTTGTATCAAGTAATAGTCATCAAAACAGTTTTTTTCAAAACTAACTGATAGTTAATTTTTTCAGCAATGTAAGTATTTAAAAAGAATGTTCGTTCAATGATTAATTATGATATTTTTTAGAGTAATATTATGAATAAAAAGGAGGTGATTCAAAGTCTAGGACGACAGATTGTTTTTAATGTGTATAAGCAATATTGCTTTTGTTTAGTCAGAAAGGTTAAGATTATTAATTATTCAAGGAATTATTTTATAGCTAGATTATCGATGAATTGCGTAAAAAATATATTAATTTAGCAAATATTTCTAAACTATAAGTGAGGTTATGAAAAAAATATATAACCTGACAAGATGCAAACCTTAATTACCTTTCTTTTCATACTATAACTGTTCCTCTTCCTTCAATTCTACAGCACTGAATTGTTGATTCTATGATCTATTAAAATAAATCACGAAATATATGCAATTTATAATAATATTAATATAACAAATGATATAAAAACCTTTTGGTATTAATTAAAAATTGTTTTTGTTTTGTTTTTGTTAGTTACGACACCATGAGTGTCATTGTGTAAACATATTCTTAAAACGTTTTTGTAATAAATCTTAGCAATATTTTCGAGGTGGGCATTTGACATTTTTATAGTGTTTATAGTTTGCGTTTAAAACAAAAACGTCTATTGATTTGAAAAAAACGAATATGTAGTACTACCAAATTGTTTTTGTTCTACTAGTGACTATAAGTGATAAAATATCTTGTGTACACTGATCCAATCAATCAATAATCTAGGGTATCACATCTAACAATAAGCTCAGATCATTTTTATAGAAGAGCAAAAATCAACATAAAAATATTTTAAACACATTCCTTGGTTGCTCGACAATTTTTGCTTTGGCAACACTGGACGTGCAAGCAGTCGATGTTTTCTTGTCTCACTTTTTTATTTTGATTATTAATATAGCTCCTCCTCGCGCAGGTTTTTTCAAGGTCACCCGCCATGAGATAATAATACTACTATACTTCACTAATTTATGATGAATTTTTTAATACTAGCAGCGTAGAAACAATTAATCAACTGTTATCAGAAAAAAGAAAGCAAATTTTAGCTATTTGAAAATTGAGACAAAATTAAGGAAAACATTATGGTTTGTCATATGGAAATAGGAATAATGGCTGGCTAGATAAATATAATGAAATATTATTTTATTGATTTTTTTGCATGAGAAAGGAGACTTACTATGAACTATTTACTGTTCTAATGAAAAATAATACATATCAGTTGCTGAACAAAAAATATAGAGGTGAAAATGTTCCTATCACACCTAAAACAGACATCCCCACAGTATGGACTTAGCATCTGACTTTAATCTGATAACTTCACAAATAAAATCCCATAATAAAGAATTTAACCTGCATTTTATCGTTTTGTGATTTTGGAAAACGTGAAAAGTAATAATAATTTATTTCTATTGACTTTGTTATAAACATTGCACATAGTTTCTCTATAATATAGGGCTATAATAAGTAAAAATATGTAAAGTAAGGTTATGTCAATGTTATGTTTACCAATATTTAGTTTCAGGGCGTTACTTTCAAACCTGCTCTTAACCGCGCTAAGAAAATGTGTTGTTCATATGACATACATCAAGGTCAAGTGCCAAGTCCATACTATTGGGAGACTCCTCTAAAACAACTGTTCTGATATTTTTATGGTACTTGGGAGGGACAAGTAAATACTTTGCAGTGTATTGGATACACATTTAAAGTAACTGCAAGTACTGTATTTCACATTGTAAATGCTTGTTTATATATTGTCGTTGGGCTTAAAACAATGTATATATTTTGGCCAGGTACAGATACTGAATTTACACATGCTGTGAATGGATTTGATAATTACCCAGGGTGATACATGCAAAGAATATTGCCATTTCTACTGATAACAAAAGGTAATATAGATGCCATAGATGGCTGCCACATCAATCTGAAGGTACCTACCTCACAACGGCCGTCTCACGCCAGTAGTGCCGTGGCTGTAATGATAGGTTAGGTTACTGTTAGAATTAGAAATAGATATTATTATTAAAAAGCACAAATCACTTAACACGCATATCAGAACAATTGTTCAAAAAACTATTGCAGACTGTTCTGATATGCGTGTTAAGTGATTTGTGTTTTTTGATAATAATATCTAATTTGTGTTTTTTAATAGTAATATCTATTTCTAACAGTAACCTAACCTGTCATTGCAGCCACGGCATTACTGGCGTGAGACGGTCGTACCTCACAGCCTCCTTTATTTCTACAAGCCGGAACACTGAAATGTGACAACACCGCACTGGAGGCCTACCAAACATAAGCGATTTTTCGCGACATACTTGAATTGTTCGAGTATGGTATGTTGAAGTATCCCCCCCACTATTTAAGAAACATTTACTTGTGCGGCATCGCGAAAACGTATTGTAGTTTCCTAACCTCGCTTTGAATAATTACCCGGTAAAAGTCAAGTGTTTAACATACACAAGCATAACCTTGTACAGAATAGGGTATGTTTGTTTATCTGATAGAACGGTGCCGTACAATTTCCCCTCCAGTAAATTTTATTGCCCAAACGCAAGTTTAACACATACACACATAAGGCGATTTTTCGCGACATACTTGAATTGTTCGAGTATGGTATGTTGATGTATCCCACCACTATTTAAAAAATATTTACTTGAGCGGCACCGCGAAAACGTATTGTAGTTTTCTAACCTCGCTTTGAATAATTACCCGGTAAAAGTCAAGTGTTTAATATACACAAGCAGAACCTGGTACAGATTAGGGTATGTTCGTTTATCTGATAGAATGGTGCCCTACAATTTCCCTTTCAGTAAATTTTATAACCAAAACGCAAGTTTAACATATACACATATAATTAAGTATGTTAATTTATGTCGCGAAAAATCGCGTATAATTAAGTATGTTTGGTTATGTCGCGAAAAATCGCCTATAACCTCACTTTCTATTATTATTGTGTAAGATAACGGAGCGACTGCTGTCACGATGATCGTGACCAATTTTCAAAAATAATTCTAACGATCGTCTTGATAATAACCCGGGTGGCATTCTCACGATCATCCTTAGACTATATAAATTTATGTGGTCTGAGCTTTCCGGTTGTTTTGTTATTCAACATATCAGCTGATATTTTTGAGGTTACGTTTCTTTCCAAATAAAAACCATGTTTACCTTGTGTTAATTTATTGTTTTTAAAAACGTAATTTTAATAGCAGAAGCATATTCGAAATAAACCGGAAGATATATTTACACCTTCAGAGACTACAAGTAATTTAAATATCTTAACTTTTCAATAATCTGAATCGGTACACTGACATATATAAATTTAGCAAGCACTATATACCATTTGAACAAACATTAAAGTACCTGCATTTTAGTTTAGTTTCGTGTGAATGATAACAAAATCACTAGCAGCTAATATTCAAATGTTACACAAAATGTTAATAACTATTGCTTATTTCTGTAGAGTAAGCCTCCAACAGAAGCTCTTTTATGGCTGATAGCTTTATATATAACATACACTTTTGCTTAATTCCGTTTAGTTACATAAAAATGGTATGCATCAATATAAATAATCTTTAACGCTTGATTTCACTTTCACATAAAATTTTTGTACATATAGCTATGTAGTGTTATCATCATTAGGTCTTCAGTCTTGGAACTGGTTAGACGTGTACCATCATTGTTTCCTATTCTGAACTAACCTACATATTTCCCTGAAATTTGCAGTCTGCATCTATCACTGTCCGATCTAGGTCTACGTCTACCTCTTTTTTCCTATCTCTACTTGTAATATATCCAATACTATCCCCCCAAAATGCCTTAGAATGTATTCTGCCCTTCTATGTCTCCTATTTTTTTTCCACAGATATTCTTCTTCCGTTACTATTTCTATAACCTATTTGTTATTAACTTTATCTGTCCATACAATCATCTTCATACATCTGAAGCACAGCATTACAGAAGGCTTCTATCTCTTTCTGTCTGCTTTTCCTACTACCCGTATAATAGACATACTGTGCTGTGCTCCACACATGCTTTCAACAATTTTCTTCTTGTTTCTGTTTGATGTCTTTCATGATAGGCACTGTTCTTTCTTGTTAGATGCAGTTCGGTCCCCTTCTATTGTTTTACAATTATATACCCTATTTCTCTGACATTCAGTTGTTGTGAAGGGGGGTATGCAGCCTGTGGCTGCCAAGTTCCCCCAGCACTTGAACATTTACCGATTTAATATTTATTCCAATATATCTTTTCGCACAATCAACATTAATTGCAGATATTTCACAATCAACACCTGTAATTGTTTATAATCATCATCAGATTTATCTGCGTTTATTATTTCGTCATTAGGTTTTCCGTTTCAAAACTGGTTGGACACGTACCTGCACTTATTTATATTCTGAGCTAGCCTACACAGTTCCCTGAAATTCTCACACAGCCTGTATACAGCTCGGTTCCCCTTCTATTGTTTTCTAATTTTATATCCTATTTCACTGAGATTCAGTGAAGGGGGTGTAGTGTAGTGTATGTAAAATCAATAAAGTACAATTAAAGGAGTTTCGTTAGGTTATGAGATTAGAATTCCTTAAACCAGGCAGTTTCCTTAAACAAGGATTTGCAAACACCAGTATACAAAAAACAGCATTTACAATTTATAAAAGTTTCAAAAATGGGAAGACAAAAGGCGAGACCAATTTACCTCACTCATTGTATAAATAAGTAACTCAGTATATTTTTGAATAAAATTTTATTGCCGAGTACCAGATATGCCTTAGCTAGAAATGCACAAGTTGCAAAACCAAATTCTTCATCTTGGTGTAAATTTTAAATCTGCACATTTAAAATGATACCATATCAAACAACATTCACAACATATGTAATCTGCTTCTAAAAGCAAAGAACAAGAAATGTATAGGTAAATTAATTTTGATTTCTCATCATTAATAAATTGATTAATCAGTGTAAAAATGTTAGGGTTTACAAAATTTTCTATTAGCTTTATATCTATGTGTTCATCATAAAGAGAATGTCTAAAAATTTTTGTATTTATATCAACAGCACTTAAGTTGTACTCATTGTTTAAAACCTGCAACAACAAGTTATGTTTAACACCTAAAGAATACAGAATAAACGTTTGCTTCTCTGGCACAGATTTTTTAATGTAGGATCTTGGTAAGTGACATTTGCGGTTCTTATTAAGGCCAATTACAGTAGTATTACAACCTTTAGGTTTTCCTTTGATACGTATTTTGGGAGGCATTTTAATGGTAGATATTGAATTTTCAGATGTAGGGTATGGTGTACGCTGACTAACGATTGTGTCTTTATTCACTTTTAAAGTACACAAGGAGTCAATATTTTTGGCAAAGGAATGTTTACTTTTATCCTCGTTTGAAGAAGCTTGTTCAATAATTTCACCACATTGTTGAAGTATTGAACTTACATTTTCAGTTACATCTGGTCTAATTTTAATTGCATAACCTGCATTTCTATTTTCTTTTTTAACTGAAACTTCATTTTCAATATTTAACTCCAAATAACTATCATTAACTTCATTTGTTTGGATTAAATTAACTTCATTGCCGGCTCGCCAATTAAATTCAATTCTTTTTAAAATGTCCATTTTGTATTGAAAAATGGAATTTGATGATAGTCAAACCAAATTTACTATAGATGCTGTAATAATGTTTGCTGCTTTTCTTTTTTCAGAAGAGGAATGCTTTCTGATTATGTTTTTATGACAAATTGAAGGTGGTGGAACTGCATTTTCAATTTCAGATAAATATATTCTTTGATTTTTTATATATTCACTTTTCAATCAATTTATGACACACACTTTTACAAAATAATTCTAAATTTTGAAGCTTTCGAATAGCAAACACATGCCTACATGGTAAACCCATGGATTTAAAATCAGAACATTCACAATTAGTAGCATCAACGTTAATCTTACCACTGCTCCCTTCAGATGATTTTACTTCAAAGTAAGTATAAGAGATGTTCAAAAATGTAACATGATCACTACTTTGCAATTGCTTTAAAACATGCTGATACGCAAAATTGGTAAGTAAATTTTGAAATTGTGTTTCAACACTCTTCAGGAAAATTAGTTATCTGTCGTTTTAAAACAATTTGTGATGCTTTATAATCGCTCTCCTCATTATAAGAAAACATCCAACTAAAATATGATCGCAGAAATATTGTTAATGGACTATTTTTTGTAACAACTGCTTTTATTTGCTTGTTTATCGATTCCAGACGATTATTGGTTCTATTTTTTATATTCCCTTTAGTCATATTGAATAGAGCCCAGTCTGATTTAATTGGTTTCCAATTTTTATTAAAATAATCAATGACAGTATCTGGTACAAATAATTGTTTTGGTAATCCTCTTCACACTTATACTATATACTAATTTTGTAATATTTCTAAGGAAGTATTACGTTCTTGTGCTGTACTATGCATTTTTTACATTGTTATAGATCTTCTAAAGGTTTTTAATGTATGAAATACACAAATATATACAGCGGCGTGGGGAAATACTTCTTTTATAACATCTCGCTCTATTAAATCTTTGTTGCCCATAAAACATTGGATTTGCGATGTAAAAACTTGGTTTTCCATTTGAAAAATTTTAAATATCCACTTATAAGTATTCTTTGTTTCAGCGTGTATAAAAGAAACCCCAACAATTTCTGTTAATCCGTTTGAATCTTCAGCAGCAAATAAAAATAAGGTCAATCCAACATCATTTAGTTTATAGGTGCCATCTACAAATATAATTTCAGGCCATACTGAAAACGATTGCTTCATTGTTTGGGTACAAAAAAATAATGCCTGAAAGTTATCATTTTCATCGCATAATACCGATACAGTGGCTTCTACAAAATTCATATTTATAAGTAATGTAGAAATTAAATCACTGCACTTACTACGTTCCACTTCAAGTAATTCAACAACCTCAGTCAAATCATTCTGTAAATTTTTATTTATGGTATATTTAATATTTTGTATGTCCTTTAAAGTGATTAGCTTACCATGTTCTGAACTAGCTTTTTGTTTCAACAACTTGGTGTTACTTCCGACAGACAGGTAATCTTCCATTATCTTTTGTTGTTCACTATTTAATTTTCTAATTTGTGGTAAATGTTGGTATACTTTATAAAACATGTATTTCATCATATAAAAAAATTGTCAGTGTTATATCTGTACTTGTGTATGATCATGATTTTCATGTGTTAAATTTAATGAAATAATTTTCAAGGACTTTCCATTCTCCGAGGCTCTTAATTTAATGAAGAATTTGCAATCCATTTTACAAGTTCTAAAAAAAGCAACTAGGTATTGGATATGTTTACGAGTTATCAATGAGAATAACTTACTTTGTCTGTCTTATTCCTGAATCTTTACTTATAAATTTGATACCTTCATGAATGCAACTATATGTTATATTGTAATACACAATGCCTGGATTTAAGTATCTCTTTATAGTTTTGGAAGCTGCTTTAATTGTTTTGGAATCTCTTATCCAAAGTTTGCACTGTTGTGATATTTCATATTCAGTTATAAATAAATTTAATTCCTAGAACGAATTAAATTTCTTGCCTATTATAAGAGAGTCTGTATTGTTCTCCATATCCATATTAAATATTGTACAAACAAATTTTAATTTTCGAATCGTTTGAACCTGTTAAACTTCTTCCAAATCCTTGCATATAACCTCACAATCAAGTAAGAGTAACGAATGTCTGAGCGCGGGTAAAATTATTCACAGGCATTTTAATATCGTGATTGTGAGAGTGGTGGCAGTGATTATTATCACGATGATCATTCGAATAATTTTTGTAAATTGATCGCGATCATCGCGAGAGCAGTCACTCCGGTAAGATAAAGGAGGTTGTGTTATTGTTTTAGATGTTTTTTAAACCAAAAAGTATAATGTAAGTGAAAAATGTTACTATTAAATAATAATGAAGATAATATTATTGTAGATGCCACGAAAATGCTGTGTACCGAAATGCAATAGTAATTATAAATGTAGCAAAGGTTATGTGACTACATTTAGGTTTCCCAAGAATGAGCTTCTTAAGCTGAAATGGCTAACATGCATACGTAGAAGCGCTTGGACTCCTAGTAGGGATTCTGTTGTTTGTATAAAACGCTTTAACATTTCCACTTCGTAAAACTGAAGAATATATAGATTAGAATGGCAGTAAATGCAGTTTCAAAGTTAATAAACCTACGCTACTTCTCGATTCTTATCCTAGCATTTTTCCAAATTTACCACCGTATTATTCAATTCCACAGTGTAAGCGGAAATTGCCCGAAGATCGTAAACAAGAATATTTAGAAAGGGGAAAATGTAAAACGGATGCGGAATTTGGAAGCTGCTCAAGAAGCTGATTTGATTAAAAATTTTGAGGGTTTGAGAAACAATATTGATTCTCACTTGAAATTGAAAACTAACTGGCAAATTATAAACACTGACTCTGTATACATTTTAAAACTAGATGAAGAGAATTTACCAAAATTAGGTTACTTAATAAAAATCGATCATACCTTGCGAGTAACCGTATATATTTCTGGCAATGAATTAAATTTTGAAGATGATAGCTGGGTTCTTCCTAAAAATGGATTTATTGCTAAATGGTTTCAATTAACTTCCTGTTTGGAAAGATAAACCAACAAATATCTTGGAATATTCTTGTAATAGATTGTTGATATTTTTAGATATTCACAAACCACAAGGGAAATTAATTCAACAATGTTAGAATTTAGTGTAATAGAATCAATGAACCGTCTAATCAACTACATAAGTTTAAACGATATTGAGTATAAGCTATAAAATTTGGTATTTCTTAGAGAGCAATTTGAACTGATACTGAAGCAAAAGATTCGATATTCGTATAATATTTTAGTTATATCATTTATGCTGTATTGTCAGTCAGTAACGTGCTATAATTCAATACGTGAAAATGGCATTTTGAAACTTCCACATCCGAAACACCTACAAGGGCTTGCTACCAACCTACACGTTTCACCTGAGTCAAATAGTGGTCACAAAGTATATTTACAGTTTATGACAAAACACTTAAGTGACATTGAAAAGTATGTAGTGTTAAGTTTAGATGAAATATATGTAAATGTATCTATACAGTTTAAAGGTGAAAAATTAGTAGGTCATGCCGAAAACAATATAACTCAGGAAGCACATACTGTACAAGCGTTTGTGGTGCATTCGTCATTTGGTAGTTTTAAAGAAGTAATATCTTTAACTCCAGTAAAATCGTTATCGGGTGACTTTTTAACTGAGCTTACAATGAAAGCAATTGATTTTGTGCAAGACAGTGGATTAACAGTATTATGTATCAAGTGCTATAATAACAGTAAATAGACGTATGTATAATCAGCTGTGCAAAGCAGAACATTTACAAAATTCCTATATAATATCTAACCCCAAATACAAAAATTTGCCTTTTTTTTGTATGTACAATACTGTTCACATATATAAAAGTATTTGTAACAATTGAATAAATCAAAAAACTTTTGATAAAACGTTTATTTTTGAGAATTATAATGTTGTTCAGGACGCACACTTTAAAGATCTGGAAAACCTATATTTGGATCATGGTCATGTAAAGAATTTAGTGTCAATAGCACACAAACTAAATTTTAAAAGTATATATCCGAGCAATTTATATAGGCAAAAAGTAGTACTAGCGATACATTTTTCATGATTCCACAATAGCAGCTCTTAACGCGTCATTTGGACAAAGGTTCAACATCAAAATTTCTAGCAATTATTAACAAATGGTGGTCTATAAACGTGAAAAATACAATCAAAGGCATTGTTAAACAAAATAGTAATCAGTTGCCATTTACAGATAGTACTGATGAACGGGTTAAATTACTTAGTAAATTTAGTCGGTGGGCAAAGGAATGGTATGAGTTGAAATTGGAATATGGCCATTTAACATCTGATACATCTAACGCACTTATACAAACCACTACTGCTTTAGTGGAAATAATTGAATATTCACTAGAAAATCTTAAGCCAAGCTATATACTTACAGTAAATTTCAAAGCGACAATTTAGAAAAAAGATTTGATAGATACATGCAACTATCAGGATGTTCGTATAATGTTACAGTTCAACAAGTTTTAGAATCGGAAAAAAAGTTACGCATCAAAAGTGTTTTTAATCTACATTCATCTAAATATGGTAAAATACAATTGATTTCTGATATACTACATAAGGATTATACCGAAAATAAATCCAGCGACAAAGATACATACTAAAAAAAAATTGATTGTTCTTTATGTGCAGCTTATTTATTTGGAAATAATGCAAATGATATGTACTTTCATGAATAGCAACGTGGTGGTCTAATAATTCCATCAGATTTAGTTATCTATTTATTATGGTAACGACTAGTACATTTAGTTATTTAGTTTCTCCTGATTATATAAAGGAATATATAAGTTTAGGTTCCCATAAAACTACTTTATTTGAGGTAGTTAAAAAAAACTTTAATGAAAAACAATTAACAATTTCGACCAAAACTGGAAATATTTGTGGGCATAAATATTCCATTATGTTAGATTATTTACTTTCTGTATTTGTAAATGTACTATTGAATAATTTTACTAAACAAAATACAAGTAGAAATGCTACTGCAGCAAAAACCAGTGTGAAATCTAGAAAAGTAGTAAGCACATATACCAAACTGTGAATGGCAGATAATAAATCTTCATTTGTACATTATCTGAAAATATGTAATAAATATATTTTGTTAATAATTACAGCATTAATTCCTCAAATTAAAATAAAATTTTTTGGAAAATGTTGGTATTTGGCGCCCAACGTGAAACAAAATTCACATTGGTCCAAAATTATTTATTTTTATTTTGTTTCACTATGTACACAACTCTTACATTATTTTTACATCCCTAATCCTATTTTGATTAAATTATACCTATACACCTATTCATTCTAAATTTTATTACTATCGTTCTATTATAATCTATTAGTATTTTGCTACTTATTTATTTATTTATTTACCATCTAACAGATCTAGATCCAATTACAAGACAGCATTATAACTACAAAATAAAACAGTAAGCATAAAAACAGCAAAGACACACAGTTAACAAATACTAAAATTACACATTCATAAGTACATTTTTTTTTATAGCACGTATAGAGGTGTGGAAAATGTCAATGAATGTGGAAGGATTGCGAGAAGATAAGCGAGATACTGTAAAAGTAATTTGGTTCAGTAGGTCATGGCAGTGAAAAGGATATTATAGAGGAAAATCAAGGAATGCAAGAAACGTCTCTTCTCCAAAGAGATAACCCCAAAAGCAGACATAAGAGCTACGTTACAATAGCCAAAAGGCGGGTAAAATCCTTTATATCGGAACATTAAAATTTTAAAAATCTCCTTTGTATACTTTCAATATTGCATAGTGCGGACACCATATAACACTGGCATATTCCAGCCGAGACCTAATGTAAGCATTAAACAACAAGATCATAGTTGACGATTGTCTATAGCCCACAGAATTTCGAATAATGAATCCTAGCGTCTTAGAAGATGAACGACTAAGATAGTTTATATGTTTAGCGAAAGTAAGCTTGCAGTCAAAGTAAATTCCAAAATCCTTAACATACTGAGGGCGTTGAAGAACACTGCCATTGAGAGAATAATCAAAGTGTCGTGGATTATGAGAGCGTGAAAAGGTCATAACATAACATTTATTGACATTTAATGGTAAGTCGTTTAATCTACACCAGTTGCTTAGCCTGTTGAGGTTGGATTGAAGAATCATGCAATGTTTCTGGGAGGTTACTTTATTAAACAGCTTTAGGTCATCAGCATACAACAGGTAATCAATGTTAAAGGAGGCTCCAATATCATTAATGTATAATATAAATAGGAGAGGTCCAAGTATGGACCCCTGCGGCACACCCGATGTAGCATGGATTAGTTTTGATGAATAACCAAGATGCTGGACAAATTGTTTACGATTAGTAAGATAATCAGATATTAAAAGTATTAGATTGTCTGAAAAACCAATCATCTCCAATTTATAGCATAAGGTATTATGAGATATACGATCAAAAGCCTTGGAAAAGTCAGTATAAATTATATCCACCTGTGAAAATTGGTCAATAGATTCTGCTATGAACTGAGTTATGCAAAATAAATTGCCCTTTATAAAGTCATGCTGATGAATAATCAACTTATTATGGACTTGGTTAGCAATGTATGAATGAAGTATATTTTCTAGGATCTTACAAAAATTACAAATTATGGCAATCGGTCGGTAGTTGTTAATATCATTTCTGTCCCCATTCTTGAACACAGGTACAATTCTGGATAATTTCCAAACTGAGAGGAAAGTTTTGAGTTTTAATACCAGGTTAAACAGAAAGGATAAAGGGTCTAGAAGTATGTTCAGACAGTCATGAATAATAAATGTCGGTATGTGATCAGGGCCCGAGGTCATATTTGACTTTAGGCTTTTGACTGCAGTAGCAATATCATTAGCTGTGATATGATCAACAGAGATGGTATTGGAATCATATACCTGATTCAATGTAGATTAAGTGATATTATTGGGACCAGAATAAGCTGAAGAAAACAAATCAGCAAAAGCATTCGCTACATTGATACCACCGGAGCATAAGGTACCAATGTTATGCATGTAAGAAGTATGCACTGATGGGACTTTTTATGGTGCAAATAAGACCAGAACTTTTTAGGCTGCTCTTTAATATGGGTCTCAATATTCATAAGAAACGATTTGTAAGCAATAGATATGTCATGCTTAATACTGGTTCTGAGTAATTTGTATTGTTGATGAATTATCGGGTCGTGAGATGTCTTATAAATTTTCTATAGGGAATATTTGCGTTTAATTTTTTTAATAACTGTAGCTGTAAACCAAGGAGGATAATCCCTTTTAGTAACAGATGTTTTAGGAACACATTTGTCGAATATTTTATATAATGAAGAGTAGAAATAATCACAGGCAGCATTAATATCTGTGCAAGAGTATAGATCATCCCACTGCATGAATGACAAGTCAAAATAGAGGAGCTGGAGGTTAGTTTTAAGGAAGTTGTAGGTTTGTGTCGTACAAATATCAGGTGGAGCAGAACGTGCAAATTGGATTGAAGGCGTTATTATTAGAGATGGATGATATTTGTCCATAAATCAGTAAATAAATAAATAAACGTGTTTTTATACATTTTGCTAGTTCCAACGTCCAAGTTGATGGCCTCTACTGAAAAATAAAAAGCAGTGTTGCCAAATTAATGTTCCGGTTTGTAAGATAAAGGAGGCTATGTACATACTGAAAAACATGATAGTTACATAGACAGATACCTTGGACACTCAGGGTCATATGCACCGTTTGAACGTTAAGCGAGCTTATTTAATAAAGCTCAGCTTAGAAATTTCTCTTATGCACCGCAGCAATAATTATCAATCTTAGTTAGGTCGTTGTGCAGTCGTTTCGCAATGTGGCAACCTGGCCATTCCGGTTTTATTACTGTCAAAATTTAAAAATGTCAGTTTTCAACTGTCTATGCCCAGTTACGGTTTAACAGGTGGGGTATAAATAATTCACTATTAATTTTGATTTTATTGTACTTCTGTTTAAGTATTTCATTAAAAACCATTAAGGGATACTGCAGCAGGTGCTTAAAAAAGAACACCAAATTTTTCCTATTCCGAAAAGTGCTATTTGTTAAGGATTATTGTTGATGATAAATACGCGTCAATTTTGGCAGACAAAAAAACAGACAGGACTACTACAATTCAGAAGCAAAATTCGTGGATTAAAATCTAAGCCGATTTAAATTCAACATCAGTCACTGATGTTTTCCGAAGTACGATTTTGTAACAAATTTAAGCATTTTTATCTATTCAAAGGCCATAACAATGAAGTGGAAGAACGGTTTGTTACAATTGATACCAAGATGCATGGTCAAAACGAAGTGTATAGTGTAACCGACCTGAAGGCTGACCAAACGCTCTCTAAGAACGGCACACCGGGCTCCATGATCTAACATCTAGTGGCAGTGGCTCGACGACACCTACGTTGTGTTGTTATAATATAATCCAAATTCACACTGGGAAGATGACCTTAAGGCGGGAAGGTTTAAAATAAAACTACAGTATTTACCTAACTTATGTTTAATCAAAATAATAACCACTAAATAGGTCATTGGCATGAGCATTAGAAAAAAATGACATTTAAAGCAAACAGTACCGTACTCAACCTGAGCGATTGAGGAAAGAGCACGGCAGAAAAAACCCCAAACAGCTCTCACACTTCCAACTGCGATTTACACATCTCGACAAGGACGGGTAGCGTACAAGTACCCAGATCACCAACACTGAAATTGACGGGATGTCAACTGTTACCCAGACTACCACACATGACAACTGAAGAAACGTTAGTGTAAACCAGCTAGTCTTTTCTGGTAGGTACTGACGTCGGATAACCAATACTACTCAGCTAAATTTGAAAGAGGGGAACACCAAGAAGGCAAAATCTGCCTTGACTACCAATGTTCTCCCTGTGCACGGACATAAAATGTTAGTAATCTTCAACAAGGCTCGATCACACGCGCCCACATACATACATTAACAGTTTCCAGCCCGTGTTACAAAATATTTCACAAAGGCTAGCTAACTTCTTATTATTTGCAAGAGTACAACTACAAGTACAATGACAAAGACGACATGAAATCCCTGAAATAAACTTATGGTAGAATTGCGCATAGTTAGAAAGGCGCTGGTTATTTAATAGACTATCTCCAACATAGTCATAAATGCAAACGCGTAGGCACGTGAATGTCGATCATACCAGAGGTTCAATTTAATTACATCACAACAATTATTACAACGTTAAATACTAGTTAATAATATAGGCACATCGGCTAAATAATAGGATATACAAAAACAACAAAACATATAATTAAGTTTAAACCGAGATATGAGCGATGCAGTGGAATATGTGGTTAATAAGCTGAAATAATACAATTACACAAAATAAAAATGTCAAATGTATCACAAATATCAAACCTTATAGAACAACTAGGCAGCAAAACATATCAAAATTTTATAGCACAAATATAAGCCCAGATTCAGGCGCTAAATGTTTATATATTTTCATGTTAGTTAAATATATGAAATCTAGTAACAAATGTTAAAAATTATTCATTATGATTACATCGGTTAAAACATACTTTTTAAAAATTAAACACAACATGGCATTACAAATGACAAACAAAAAATATACACAACTTTGTGGTTAATTCAATAAAATTCAAGACAAATATAACATAGAAGTATAATACTGTTCGTATTCAAAGCTGCCTAAAAATTTGATTCAATATGATGTCAGTGTTTGTCATTAATTGTCGTAAAATTACAGTAATGGTACCTCTGCTATTTATTCTGCAATAAGTGCAACGCCATTGTAGTTACAACGCTACATCAAATACAAAATCAACATTATTTCAAATAAATAAACATTAGTTTTACCTGATTTAGATACTAAATAAACGATTCAGATAAATAAATATTAGTGTTCAGTTATTAAACCAAACCGCACTCATTTATATATAAAATAACCGGCATCAAATTCTAAGCCAAAAGCAACAGGTAACACAAATATTTACTCAATGATTAAATAACTAACGGTTTTACAATAAACATCAACTTCACATTCAAAATAACGCTCTGATTACAAAGATGTAATCAGATTACTTTACATAACCACTACATTATCAATTTATAAAACATTATCTTTAATAAAACCAGTCAAGTGGAAGCTTTTTCGACCTACCATTTTGAAAACTTAAGACCAAGTAATCCATAACTGGTTCATGGGCATTACAACCATCAATGAATGTCAACAGTTACAGCGATCAATGATGCTAAGTATACAAAGAAAAACGACTTTGTCAATTTTTGGACTGTGAATAATGCAGACGTTTTGCTGACAGTGGAAGGCGCAATGAAACGTCTGTATGAGTCTCATTGGAAGAAGGATATGCAGGACGAATATAACTCTCTATACGAAACCAAACTTGGTCTTTGGAAAATTGCCAGTCAATCACAAGGAAATTTGGAGCAAATGGGTGTTAAAAACCAAGTGCAACGAGAATGGTTGGCAATAAAGGGTTGTGCTCAACGCAAAAGGATTGATTACAAAAGGACTTTCTCGCCCGTTGTTCCTTAATCATCATTCTGTTTCCTCATAGCGATTGCTGCAAAATATAATTTAGAGATCAATCAGATGAATGCAATCACAGCCTTTTTACCAGGTGATTTAGATGAAGAAATCTATATGATTCAGCCTGAACTGTTCAACGATAATAGTCAATGCGTTTGTCAGTTAAAAAAAACATTATACGGTCTCAAGCAAGCCAGTCTGTGTAGAATCAACATTTGGATATCGCACTAAGAATGCTTGGTCTCAAGTGCTCAGCAGTTGATCCACGTAATTTCTATTATGTCAATGGTATTCAAAAGTTATTTATTTATTTATTCACATATACGAATTACACCTTTAATATTGACAAATAATGCTATAAATGCTATAAATAATTCAAAATATTAAAAATATTAAAACTAACATGAATTATAAAATATATGTCAAATTAATAAAATACTTAAAATATATAAAAAAACCTTTAAAAAAACTTTAAAAAAACCTAGTGAAGCTCACTGTGGGTTTCTAAATAGCTCATTATACTCCCTTTAAATTCCTTTTTAAATTCTGATTGTGAAATGGCAGTCTATGATGATAATTTGTTAATTTTCTCTAACAACAAGAGATTAAAAAACAAGTTGAAGTCGAGTCTATAGTCATTTTAAAATTAATGAGGTAAAGCTTGTCTAGGGTATGCAGATCACACGAGATAAAAAACGGGCATGATTTTAATTAACCAGAGTCAGTATATTCAGAAAATGCTTGACAAGTTTCAAATAACTGATTACAATAGTGTAAATACGCCAGCAGACCCGAAACCAAAACTGACGACAGAAATGTCATCCCAAAGGTAAGACGATCGAAAAGGAGTGGAAAATGTGCCACAGCAACAGGTTGCAGGGAGTTTGTTGTTAGGTGCACAAGTGTCGAAACCAGACAGGGAGTTTATTGTTTACTGTACAAATGTCAGAATCAGATTTTATCCAATAGGAATCCTAAGTAAGTTCAACAACAACCCAGGGAAAGCGCATTGGAATGCTACAATACAAATTTTGTGTTATTTGAAGGACACAATCAGCTGCAAACATAAATATTCTTTTATACAGGGGTAATTGCGACTTAGATTGGGAAAGTGATACTATGGGCAGGTTATGCATTTAAACTTCAAGGTGGTGCTGTTTCGTGGGCATCAAAGAAACAAGAAACCGTTGCATTGTTAGCGACAGTCTGAGTACATGTCAGTGTCAGCAGCACCTCAAGAAGCAATATGGCTTCGTGGAGTATGCAAGAAATTGCTTGGCCGAGTAGCTGAACAGAGTTCGATTGTCATACACTGCGACAACAAGGAGGCTGTACTGCTATAGGAAAAAGCAGTTTTTTCTTCGCATATGAAGTATATTGATATTTGCCACCACTTTCTACGAGAAAAGGTCAATGCAAAAAGGCGTAGTGTCGTCGATATTAGTATGAATGACACGATAGAAGACAACCTAACAAAGCCGGCACCAGTAAAGAAGCATAGGTTATGTTCAAGAGTATTTAATCTAATATACGGCTCAAGCGTAGGCGTGAAGTAAGCCATGACTAGTGGTTGACTAGGTGATACGTCCGTTTTGACCGAACCTTTTATATATATTCTTATGCTCACCGCCCCCTTTTTATTAATTTTATATATGATATGAAAATATTTACTTTATATTTCGTGCTTTATCTAAGTTTGGTCGGTCTACAAAACAAAACTATCTTAATATGCCTCGACTATTGAACTCGCCTTCTCAGGGTATCCACACCTACTTACCGTGGGTTCAGTGATAAGTAGATGTGCACTACACCAACCAAACTGCACTACCTTTATTTTTGTACCTGTAACCTTAAACTTGTATATGCCAAAATTTTAATAACAGATCCACGTAGCCTTGTGCCAAATCAATTTCTATTACCAAATTTGACTTTGACGTTCAAAACACACAGTACTCGCCCGGTTTTACACGTCGCTGTCGGCCTCTCTGAAAACTGGCTCAAAATCTCAATCGCCGGATGAGTCTTTACACTGCGTGGCACTATCACTATGAATACTCTGCTGTCCAGACTTCAGGTTTCGTTAAATTAATTTTGATATCCCCCAAATCTATAAAAAAATATGACCAAATTTAGAATTTTGACTATTTTGCAATTTTACTTCCCCCGCGCTAATTTTCCTAAGGTTATATCTTCTTTACTCGTACTAATCCTGCTACTCCAATGCTTTCCTTTTTCAATCTGCTCGTTCTAATTCAATACTTCCTTCTAATTTCCATTCAATACCATTAGTAGGTAAATAGGGCCGGTCCTAATTCAAAACGCGACAGACGTATTTTCCATGTGTAAAATACGTCTGTCACGTTTTGAATTAGGATCGGCCTCTAATTCAATGTAAAATAGTTGTGAAAACATTTGAATGTAAAATAGTTGTGAAAACATGAATTCTTCTATGCTTTCAATGTAAAAATACGTCTGTCACGTTTTGAATTAGGACCGGCTTTATATTACTTTCAATGAAACACACACGTATGTTGAAAAAAATGTAAGTGCAGAGAAGAATGTGTGTAGCTGTTTTGAATTCGGTTTTCTAGCGAGAAGTTACACGTGCACCGTTTTGAATTAGGATCGGCGTTATATACTTTTAATGTAAAATGTAAAAACCTGAATTCTTTTCAAATGTAAAATACTTGTGGGCACGTTTTGAATTAGGATCGTCTTTATATTACTTTCAATGTAACATACGTATGTTGAAAAATGTAAGTGCAGAGAAAATGTGTGTAGATGTTTTGAATTTGGTTTTCTAGCGAGACAGTATGACAGATGCAAAATATCGCATTCAAGTCAATTGTGTTTTTTAATTAAAGTGGATTCTGATTTATGTTTAGAGGCTGCAAATACACATGGGCCGGTTTTAATTCAAAAATGAGTTCACTCTTGTGATAGGTTGAAAAGTGGGTTGGCAAAGTACGCAGATGGTGGTAATCTGCTATATAAGGAGATTGCTCTAATATTAATTTAATTAGTCGAAGTTTACTGCATATATTTACATACAAACATGTATATAATTGATATTCAGGGATTTAAATACAAGAAAAACGAGTTTGTGTGTAAAGAAATTGCGGTTTTGGACTTGTTGAAAGGTGATGTTTGGCATCAAATTTTTAAACTGCCAATGCAGTCCAGTTGTTTGAGTCAAGATCATATAAAACATAACGACTGGGTGACAAGGAATATTCATGGTATTTCTTGGGATGAATCTTCAACGGCTGGAATGGTGTCATCATATATAGCGCTTTATTTGAAGCAAATTATCCGACCCGGTGAAGAAGTATTTGTGAAGGGTCTAGAAAAGAAGAAATTGATTGAAACATATATAATGCAAAACTTTGTAACTGATATGCTTGCACTAGGTTGTCCTAAGCTATCGGAGTTAAAATCAACAATCGTTTAAAATATAACATCCATTGTTGTAGACACAGCAATAATAATTTGCAATGCGCAAAACAAAATATCTTTTATTAAAAGAATGGCTTGATAATAATAAAAACAATAGAAAGATTTTGTCTGTATTATTTATTTTAATATAATTTTACAATGTTAGCCTTACAAAATTCCTTTATAATAATAATAAAAACAATAGAAAGATTTTGTCTGTATTATTTATTTTAATATAATTTTACAATGTTAGCCTTATTAACTATTATTATAACAACTTCTAGCAAACATTATTTTTATCGATCCAGCTATTGTGTAAGTTAGAGAAGCCTAACCATTTTACAAATACTTTATTTCCACTCTTTCTTAGTACTTTTCTACCAGGTAAATTCCTGGATGTTTAACCTTTTGCAACTCCGTTTCATAAAATGCACCTTTGATTTCTTTTTCATCTTGATCTTCTAATATATATGTTGTAGGATTGGTTACGT
The DNA here is from genome assembly GCA_036346225.1 of Platerodrilus igneus. Lineage (NCBI taxonomy): Eukaryota > Metazoa > Arthropoda > Insecta > Coleoptera > Lycidae > Platerodrilus > Platerodrilus igneus. Next base: position 4,670,105 of record JARFIW010001392.1, on the reverse strand, counting down.
TTACCTTTTAATCTTAAAATTTCATTTGACCAGTTTGGCGTGTAACCTTTCGTAAATGCTTCCCTGTGTTTACTAATCCTCACACTGTCTTTTATTGAATATTTTGGTATTTTGGTTGCAAGTTTGATGTGGGTAAATGATGATTTAAGAATAGTTTTTCATTTGATTTATCAACTTTTACAGGTTTGACTCCGATAGTATTGTGAACTGTATTGTTGTATTGTTTCACAATATCGCTTAAATTTTTATCCAATTGTAAGAACCGTTCAGGTTAAACAAGCGCCACATTTTTCCCTTTAAAGTTCTAATTACACGTTCTACAATGCATGCTTTCTTTGTAGAAAAACACTATAATGGTTTATGCCATATGTCTGCATTAAGGATTGAAAGTGTTTGTTATAATATTCTTTACCAAAATCAGACTGCAAATTTCTTGGCGGATTTTTAAATTTATTTAAAATTGTTTTCATTGCAGCAGTAACATCAATACCCGTTTTACTTTTTAGTGGTACAGCCCATACGTATTTGGAGAAACAATCAATAACTACTAAAATGTATTTAAATCCTTTGTTTGTTTGCGAATATGGTAGCATTTCAATCAAATCGGTCTGAAGAAGGTCATTTAAACCTTTTACTATCACTTTGCGTCTCTTGAAATTTATTCTTGCTGGTTTATGAAGTTCATTTACTATATCCTCTTTCACTTTTGATTGAGCAACTATCATAATACTTTTTTTATAATCAGGATTTATTAAATACAATTAATGAAATACTTCTATGTTTGAATGTCGTGGGCTCCACTTGCTTTGAAAGGAACTTTTAATATAAAATCAAGAAACATTGTGGTATTGTTTATGATAGCACCGCTGTCACGAAAGCTGATTACATCCATACGTTTAAGCAAAATCCTTGTAACTGTGCAATTACATAACTTTTTCGTTTATAAGAATTTCAATGTCTTGCGGGTATCCTTTAATATTCTCAATGACTGCTTCCTCATAAGGAAATTCATAATTATGTTTAATGTTGAAAATAAGGAATGTCTTGTCACCGTCGAGAAATGTATTAGAGTAAAACGTTGCTACTACCGTGTAATGTAGCATATGTAACTTGTACTCAATCAAGGTTTCAAAACCTTCACTTTTATTTTCATATTCCTGTTCAGTTATATCTATTTTACGGTTATGTAAGTGCCTTCCAAATTTGTCAATTGTCATATCATCTAATTACTTTAGCCTCACGCAATTCTTCAATGATCGAATTTATTTCGTTGCCGTGACCTGTGTGTCCAGCAGTCTGAGATGAAACTAAAAGTCGTAATCTATCAACAAGTTCATTGGGATCATTCCAATATAAATAATCTATAGCGTTATTTGATACTTCCATTGTCATACCGTCTCCAAGACGCTTTCTATAGGGTAATGTTCTAGGTCTACGGGGTGTTTGGGAAGTATGTTTAATGTAGATATTATGTTTTGTACTTATATGAAGTATTACCCTGAATTTGTTCTGTTTCAGAATAATATCTTCTATTAGCATTTGTTCTTTTACAATATCAAGGTACGACTTTAGATCTTGATGACTGTACCCGACAGGATATTTTTAAACAGTAGTTCGTATAATCCAGGAGTACCTTTATATTTCAAATCATTTATTAGAACATTTTCATCATCCAACGCGAAATTCGAATTGCCTATCATAAGACCATCTGAATCAGGGTTAAACCTAATACCATATTTATGATCAAATTCGTTCTTAACATCTTTAAACATATTGTAAATATATTCTCGAGGTAGCGGATGTAGCTGTTCGAGATAATGTGTCATATCAGGTGAATCGGCAAAGCTTTGAATATATTCATGGGCTTCTTGTGCATTTCGATTAATTTCTGCTTCATATTCATTCTCAACATCATCATCATCATCATCATCTACCTCTATGGCATCATTTTTATATTTGGTATATGCTGAGCAATAACCGGGGAATCAATATAGTCAACGTTCCTTTCTAGCAATTTAGGTTTAATTTTTTTTACACTGCTATGAGGCAGTTCTTCTTCTTCTTTAAATTTTTCTTTCTTTACCGCACTTTCCCCATCCAGTTTATTAGCAATAGTTTCTAATCGTGATGTTATGGGTAAGATTGATTCCACTTGGACGACTTCATTATCTTTTAACTGACGCAATTTGTTTTTACAATGTTTCTTTTCTTAATTAAAATTCTTTTAAGTTTTATCGCCTCCTTGTTCATTGCGTAAAAGTTTATTGTAGTAAAAATTCTTCGATACTAACGATACTTGCGTCTCTCAAGGTTTAAATATGTATGAAGTGATCAAAACCTATTCGGTACCTTCCTTGATCTGGATCACTATCTTTGTCTACAACTAAGAAACCGTATTTGTCTTGCCAACAAGCAGCACATATTTCACGGAATTTATCATACTTCATGTCAGTATTGACGTGATCGTCATATATGTGTTTTAAGTTTAAATCATCTTGTTTAAATAAAACTAAAAGATTAGCATTATCACGTAGTAAGTGCTTAGGTATACGAGTATAACTTTGACAAAGGTAAAACTGTCTACTTGTTTATGACGCCCCATACTAAAGTATTCCCTAATGATACCTTGTTTATCGCAAGCTACATCATCAAAAACAAATATAGAATTATTTCGAGCATCAGATGGTGATATAATATTATCAGAACTGGAAAATGTATAATATTTGATCCCCTTTATTGGTTGCAGTAGACTTTCAAGGTATTGATACTTTGGTTGATAAAGTGATTTAGAATAAACATATACGTTTTCAAACTTTAAACCATTAGGATGTTCTATCAGCCCAATCATAATGTTGGTTTTACCGCAATTTGATGGACCAACAACTAGACATCGAATAGATGAAGGCAGAAGAACACTATGTTTTTTCTTTTTAGCTAAGGATTGCACGCCAATGTCATTATTGTTTATGGTTAAAGGTGTTGATTGTTTCACAACACGCATGTTTGCAAGTACTAAATTCGATTTGTAAAAAAAGTGGAATTATATATATATATATATATATATATATATATATAAGAAACGGCGAGTATATAAAGAATCATTAATTCATAATATTTTATTTATTTACTGCACAGCTTGAGAGGATAGTTGTCCGCTAATGATTACATATAATAATAATTCTAAAACTACTGGGAACGGACTATTAAATACTGTAATTAACAATTTAGCATTTGAAGCGCATATTCCGGGTTACAAATTTTGCGGTCCGGGTACAAAACTAATCGAACGGTTAGCTCGGGGAGACAAGGGAATAAACAAGTTAGACGAGGCTTGTAAGGAGCACGATATTGCATACACCAAAGAAAAGGATCTATCTAAACGTCATCAAGCAGATTCGAAGTTAGCTCAGTTAGCTACAGAAAGACTAAATTCTGGTGACTCGTCTTTAGGTGAAAAAGTAGCAGCAATTGGAGTAGCTACCGCAATGAAAGCTAAAGTAAAACTTGGTATGGGTACCTGTGCATCACTGAGAACAAAAAATATCAATAAAATAAGAAAACTGATAAAGAAACGTAAAATAAGAAGTACGCTAGGTATTAAAAGTATTATCAAACAAGCACGTACAGCTTTAAAAAAGACTAAAGGATCTAATATTATGGATGCAATCAACATAGCAATTAAGGCCGCCAATACAGCAAAACAAAAGAAGCATATTAAATCAGCTCGTATTATATCAATTCCTAAAACAGGAGGTTTTCTACCACTAATACCAATTTTGCAGGCCTAAGCGCTCTTGGTACTCTTACTGGAGGTGCAGCTGCTGTTGCAAAAGCAGTTTCAGATACTAAAATAGCTAAGGAACAACTAGCTGAAAACAACGCCATAACAAGGCAATGGAGGACATTGCAGTCGGAAACGGCATGTACATCAAACCTTATAAAAAGGTTTTGGTCTTTTTAGCCCTGCAAAACCTCAAAGGAACGCAACTTGATTTTACCTAATCGAGCACTAAGCAATGTAGAATTAATAAAGTTTGTTAAGCAATTAGAAGTACCATATTTCCGTGGAGTGTTCATGAGAAACAATCTTCCCAAGAAAGTTAATTTAAAAGAATGTGGTATAATTAATTTAGATGGAATAGAAGGTTTAGGCACGCATTGGACCTCTTACAAAAAGTACGGTAGTAGCGCTATTTACTATGACAGCTACGGAAACCTGCGACCGCCAACAGAGTTGATAAGTTATTTGAATAGCGGGGTAAATGTAAAATTCTTTATAACATTAACCAAGAACAATCGTACGGTACTGTGTTTTGCGGTCATTTATGCTTACAATTTCTAAGTAGTGCATAGAACTGCGTACGAAGTTGTTATGTCGTACACTTTACTCTAACGGGAAACACTTCAGTTTTAACAAGCAATTTTAATCCGCCTATAAACTTGGATAATGATTCGGAGTACGTATTAGGATTAACAAATTTTGAGTCTTATAACACAATTCCAAACATAGAAAAAGGAATAAATAATAAATTTTATTATGGATCTAACGGAGAATTCATAGAAATACCTGAAGGTGCTTATGAGATTAGAGAAATTAATAAATATCTTCAAAAGCTTTAGGTGATAAAAGATGGCGTGGTCGTATGGATTAATCACGAAGCGCTAGAAAGACGCCAGTGTATATAGAAATTACAGCTGACAATAATACACTTAAATGTAGTATTAAATGTAGTCTAGATGTGGATTTTACCAAAAGGATTCAATTGGTTCTCTACTTGGTTTCAATCCGCGAAAATTGCTAGCATTTGTCACGCATCAAGCAGACTACGCGATCAACATTTGTAAAGTGAATGCAGTTTTAATCGATTGTAATATTGCAAGTGGATCCTATTTAAATAGTAAACCAGCCCATGTAATACACGAATTTTTTCCTCAAGTACCTGCAGGTTTTAAAATTGTCGAGTGTCCACCTACGATTATATATCTACCAATCAGGTCACGTATAATAAATGAAATAATAGTTAAAGTGTTAGATCAAGATGGAAATTTAGTTAATTTCAGAGGAGAACTGCTAACTGTAAGGTTGCATTTAAAAAAATCTGCAATAGCCATGGGTATTAAGTATAATGCACGCAACATGTCAAGAATTGATATAAATGCTGGAAATTTCAAAGCAATCGACACTCGATTGATTGTTTCAAGACCGCTAACAACACAAAACCGGCAGTTTCTACAATCGTTAGGACTGCATTTAATTAAAAAAGTAGAATGAATAGTGAAATACTGAACGTGCGTGAAAAGTTTACTTCGACAATGCAATTGTTAATATTGAAAACATACTCATCAACCTTATGCTAACACATCTTTAAACAATAATGATGAAATTCGAATCCTATACAACAACAAGATGTATACACCTTACCATCAAAGAGCATGCTGTACATAGAAGGCAAATTAATTAAAACAGATGGAACACCGTCTCAGACAGCAAAGTTTGTAAATAATGGAATTTTGCTGCTTTTGATGAAATTAGATATGAGATTGGTGGTATCATTGTAGATCGTGTTCGGAATCCTGGATTAACGTCTATAATGAAGGGATATGTTTCATATAATAGCAATCAAAGTAAACATTTACAAAACGCTGGGTGGTTTCCTATGGATGATTCACAAATAGTTGATGCTAATGGGAATTTTAATGTTGCAATAAACCTTTCAATGGTTCTCGGATTATGCAAAGATTTTAAAAAAATTATTTTAAACCTCCGTCATGAGTTAGTCTTACTACGTTCTAGTTTTGATACTAATGCTATAATTAATCCTACACCCGATGAAGAAGTAAAAGTTGTTTTAAACAAAGTTTTATGGAAAATGCCGCATGTAGCCGTTGATGATACTCAACGAATTAATTTAATAGAATGCGTTGCACAAAATCAGGATTTGCATATTCCGTTTAGAGGATGGGAGTTGCATGAATATCAACTTCTACAAGAAACGAAACGTCATACATGGAACATTAAAACAACAACACAATTAGAAAAACCAAGATTTGTAATTGTTGGTTTCCAAACCAACCGAAAAAATAGATACATGAGCAACTACAGTCGTTTTGATCATTGCTATTTAACCAACATGAAACTATATTTAAATTCAGAAATTTTCCCGTACGATAACTTAAATTTGAGGTTCGAGAATAAACAGACTGCGTTGTTATATGAGATGTATGCTCAGTTTCAGCAATCATACTACGAAAAGGAAAATGAACCACTTTTTAATCCTGAAGATTTACGAAGTATTGCACCATTAGTAGTCATAGATTGTTCTAGACAAAACGAAGCGTTAAAATCTGGTACTGTCGATATTAGATTAGAATTTGAAACTAGCAGAAACGTTTTGCCAAATACATCTTGTCATTGCCTTATACTTCATGATAAGATAGTCAAATACAATCCACTCTCAAACAGCATAAAAATATTATAATTACTTTATTATTATTATTACTGTACCTTTACAAATTATGAAAAAACAATAAATCATTTAGCAATCACAGTCTATTTATTAATATTTTTACATGTTTTTTACAATATCTTTTACATGTTGAATTATTAAGTGATTTAGTAAACAGCCATAAACATTGACAATTTTAAATAAAAGTTTTGTTATACATTTCTCAAATAAACTAACTGGTATGTTATTAACAAACTGGATTTTTTTTAAACAGAACGGTTACTACTACTACTATATATAGTTCAAAAAACTCGGGCAGATTGAAAGGTATCCTATTTTTAGATACATCCAAAAACGAAAATCGGTGTACTTGTGCAGGTATAAACATAACACTGAAGTTTTATAACTAAAAAATATTATATGTTAATCTAGATAAAATAAATTGCATTCTTTATTTGAGCCAGTGGTTGAAGCTTTACAAGTCATCTCTATATGTATAGTTATACCCCAAGGTTTAGTATCAGTGGTTAAGGTACTAAGAATTCTTTTATCATCACTTGGATTAAGAACAATTTTGTTTTGTTTAATAGTACAGACATCATGTTTGACTGATCTAATTAAACATTGCTGTTTTTGTACAGTCTGTTTAGAAAACAAAGCATTCTTATAATCATCAAAAGAAATTTGCTTAATACTTGCTAAGGAAGATCCTTCGACTTTTTATTATCCTATCCTGAACTCTATACGTGTACATTTTAGATCTAAGTCCTACAAACTCTAGCATGATGTCACCATTGTTTTCATCTTTCATAATACCAGGAACTTTTTTATTTGATAATGGAATATGATATTTGTTATGAGGGTCGTAATCGGAAGTATCAAATCTATGAATATCTTGTTTGATATAAGAGTAAATATCTTCAACGCTAAACTCGTATATCAAACTATCCGTATCTGTGTACAGCAGCTTTGCTTTGTTAGCAAATTGCGATTTTATATAACTATAGTGAAATTCATATAAATAGGTTTTGAAATATCTAGAATAGAGAAACCTACATAAATGGGTTTGTTTAAGTAAACCTCTAATTTATTCATTTCTATTAAGACTAGATCTTTGTCTAACACAGTGCAACTATGAAAATTAGGCTTCGCTATGTAACTACGAGCTCCAAACCGTCTTTCCCATTTGGTCACTAATTTCACATCTTTCCTTTTCCGTACGTTTTCCATCATCTTTCCATAAACCGAATTTATCATATTTTTATAAAAGCATATATCGAAACTGTTTTTGACTGTTGTCTTAATTTCGTATTCAAATCAATGTATTCTTTTAACCAAGGAGCTTGTTTAAACCGAAGAACCTTATGAATCTTTTCAGTTCTAAACCGTAGCTTAAATACATTTTAAATTCTTGTAGTGAATAATATAGTTGAGTTTTGGATATAAAGTTGTAAGTAATTTCTTTAAGTTTGATTTATTAGAAGGTACTGGCGGTATCATATGTTCAGGCGCTAAAGGTAAGTCACTGTGAATTTCATGTAAAGATACTGGATAGTGTAAATCGCATTCAAAAATATATCCTACATCAGAATCATCGGGAATATTAAGTATGTCTAAACGTACTATATCTGGACTGGTACCATCTAAAAATTCAAATTCTCCATATGGAAGATATTCAGACATTGCAGCCCCATATAAATTATTAACATCAAAATACATTAAATATTTAGAATCGAAATTTGGATCATAATCTGCATTCATATATTTGTTATTTGCTTTAGCATATCTATTCGAACATTGAGAAACACCGCCACGAATTCCCCGTTCTAAAAACATTATTTTTCAATATCAGTAAGCAGCTCGAGTTTAACGTTCGTCGTTTTAACATCGCATCTAGAGCTAAACCAGGAGCCGTAAAGTAGTGAAGCGGATCTAACTTATACGTGAACATACAAGTTTTTCTAAAGTTTTCAAATATATCAGACAAGAGCAGTACATCTGTTTTTAAATATAGGTCAGAATAGTCCCCTAGTGTTTTTATATTAAATGTTTGCCAAACGTGTTTAGCATGATTGTGGTCTTCATCTGAGATTTCTTCATTGCGCAAACGATTAAAGAATGCTGTTTTACAGGGTAAATCGGTTTCATTGAGCCTATCCCAAGAGTTAATGTAATCATAGGGAAATATACCTTTACGCGTAAGTAACTGAAACTCATTATCGGTGTTACAATTTTCCCTGGTGATGGATTTTTATTATCATCTAAGTATGAAGCTAATTTTTCGATGCTAGATGCCATAAACCTGAATGAATCGATAAATCTAAAAGTAACTTTCGTACCATTTACATATTTTGTAAAAGATATGTATTTTCCTTATTTATTGGTAGAATTCTTACCAAACCTGAAAACCCTAACGCAATTTTTTAATAATGAAATGCGAATCGTAGCCTGATAAGTTATGAAAACTACCGGTATCATATAAAATTATGATAATTGATGTTGCAATCTTGATGAGCCGCTCCTCGAAATTCGCCTGTAAAGTGACAGTGATCGCGAACTCTAATATCATCTATACTAAAGGTTTATTGCAAATGTGACAGTGAAGGGCAAATTTAAATGCTAACTTTTGTTCTTCTGTTAAAGGATTCATAGGTTTTGGGTTACAGAAAATTTTATTAGTCTTTTCTGAAATCAGTTTCAATTGAGCAACAAACCATTCTATACAATCCTTTCCGCGATACAATTGAAATTTGGAATATTTATTATCATACGAGCATTTCAAATAATACGCTACACTAAAGGGTATATGCCTTTGGTAAGAGACTGTGTTTAGTACTACCTCCGACTCATTGCATGGTTCTAATATACATTCGAGATCTGCATAAACTACAAATGATACTTTTTCTTGATAGTGGAAATGTTTAAACGTTAGATACTTTTCAGATTCTTCGGGTAATCTTATTGAGCAAGTATTCTGTTTTTCGCAATAATTCGAATGACGCTTAAGTAATGCTGCTGTACTAAAATTATTTAAACATCTATAACAAAAAATTTTCTATGTTCATGTGAAGACAACTGTTTTGCAAATAATTTTGACATATCCTTAATCCAAGTAAAATGAAAGTGATTCTCATCAGCATTTGTCGGACGAGAATATTGTAAGGAATCATTATTTAAAACTAACAGATTAATAGGTTCAATTTTTTAAAATTTTCACTTAAACAAAATGGTAGTATTTTAGTATTTTCTATACAATATAGGTTAATTGCGAGATTGTTAAGCTTCTCAATTTTTTTTATGTCTTTTAATGCGATTAGAAACTGAATTGAATTGTAGCGTAATACTGTATCAAAATGTGGATAGCTAGATATTCTCTGACTATTTTGTTTAGCAGGATATAAAGCGGAAACCAAGCTCCAAAGAATGCAATGTTGATCGTTATTTATTACATTTACCACAGCTTTTTTCTTTTTTATAAAGTCCGGAACCAGTACAAACGTTGAACACCCTCCTTTAAGTGGATCATGATTGTTTATATTTACCTTCAAGTATAAAACTTCTTGGATTGCCCAACCAGAATCTTTCTCGCAAAATTCTTCTAATCGCTTCGAAATCTTGTTCAATACGTTCTCCTTATACCACAGCTTGAGATTGGTATTTATATCGATGTGACGATTTGCAGTAGGAAACGTTTTCAAATCTATTTCACCAGTTGTAGGCTTAACAAAGTTAGCGGCAAATATTACATTAACTTTCAACATTGACTTTTTTAAGCAAGCAACAATCTTGCGTTTAAAACTAGCGAACGCCTTGTCTAAGAACACTAGAGGATCTCTATAATTTAAATTGGTAATAAGTCCCGTAATTATTCGACTTCCAAAACATGATTGTACATCATGCCAAATCAAATTTTTCGAGTATGACCTCTAGTAAGCGTTGCATCAACACCTTTACCACGATATTCCAAAGTACGTTTCAAGTGCCTCAATCGTACAAGGTAGCTTTTAAGATTTGCTAAATTAGATTCCAGCCTACTAGGATTTTCTTGTTTATTGTCTTCGTATACCTTATTTTTAATAGCAAGCTTCAATATACTAATATTTGCTTTGATAATTAAAATGTGTTTCGTTATTTCATTCACTGATTTAATTAGATTCACGCATTTTACAGTTAATCTCAAAATTGAGCTACTAATCTCGGATACGGTTTCAGCATTCATGATTCTATATAAAATCAAAATACACTACTTAATAATACAAGTATTTTCTCTATTTATTATTATTTATATAAAATATCATCTGACGTAAGCAAAACAACTGCAAAAGGTTCATTCATCTGAGTTTACGGAAAACGCGTAAGCAAAACAACTGTAAAAGAAAATAGCATACAAATCGAAATAATTGCATAACGAATTGCTTGAATGCAATTGTTAAAAAATCGCCTTTATTTACGTTTTTCTATTCAAGACGATTTTCAAGCTTGAGTTGTGCATGCAGTCTAAAAAATTGTACAGTTGCATTCAGTACGTGTCTATAATAAATAAATTCGCTATGCAAGCAATTCCAATATTTACATATTTAATGCAAACTCTGGCAAAACAACTGTAACAAGGAATGCATTCATCATCATTTTCATTTCCGTATGCGTTTACTACAAAAAATGTTTTATACGACCTTTGAGGAATGCATTCAACATCATTTTCATTTCCGTATGCGTTTACTACAAAAATGTTTTATACGACCTTTGATTTATTATGTGTACAGAAAATACATTATCATTACAGAGCTATTTTTATGATTACATTGAAATATTTTTAAATAAAAACAAAGCAAATTTGAAAAAAATGTCTCAGATTAAACCGTCTTGTTTAATAATGTACACGCAACTCATGGTTTTTAAAAACCCAGTATTAAAAACATTCTGCAGTTTTATTATATAACAGTACCTTTAAAGAATTTTCACACAATTTACCTATATATATATGCATGTAAATTGTGTCAGCGGTAATCTAAAAACTTATTCTATAAATATTACTACTTAAAGGATTTATTTGCATTGCATTATTTTTAAACGAAAAATTAATCTGAAGAAAAACATTTTCCAGTGCGTGAATTTTTGTTAATTTTTATGGAAAATAAATTATGCTAGCAGTAATATAAAACGAAATTAATCTAATTTAGGTTTTTATTATGCGCCTTCTTGCAATTTTCTGTTTTCAGTCAATGAATGTAATTCATTATTTCTGCTGAGCAGTACCTTTAAAAAATTTCTTATACAGCATAAGTTATGTCAGCGGTAATCTAAAACGAAATTAATTAATTTTAGGGTTTTATTATTTCTGCTGAGGTATAATTATATTCGCTTACATACTGTTTTGTTCATTAGAATAGATTACAGAGCTGAATTTTTTCAGAAAACGATGCAAATTTTAATTTTTCTAACAGATCAGTTTATTATTTAATATAAATACTTCACGTAGATTTTTACCAACAGTATTCAATCAGATCTCTTGTATAATTATTAGTTACTATTACTAGCAACTTTTAAAAAAATGAGTAACTTGTCATCAATCAAAATTGTAATAATACCAACGTAAAAGTTCTAGAGCAATTTATATTACATTCTGACGAAGACGTGATTAAAGAAGTTTTCGGCTGTTCTTCGCCTCAATTCAACACTGATGCTATTTTTGATAGTGACGTAATAGATATATCACGGTAAGTGCTTTTTTCACATTTATACATGTGTTTTTAAAACAGTACTAATTTATAAGTTACATTAGATCAAAAAACCATTCTGGAAATTCTGAGGCTATCGTAGGATCGTTGACACACTCTGGTCCTCTCAGAAACATCAGGTAGTATACAAAAGAAAAGGTGAACCTACAATAATCTTTTATGTTATGCTCACAGATCAGGCAAAAACATGTTGACTATGAAAAGTTATGTACAGAATCTAATATGGCTGTTTGCTGTGAAGATGACAAATCCTACGAAGATGACACAGTAGAGTTGCTTAACGCATTTAAAAAGCGTGGAGAGAAGCTACTGCGTCGTATAGATTTGGAACTAGAAATAATAAAGCAAAAAAGAGAGGAACTAACAGCGAGGGAGCAGCAGATACTTCAAGAACGAGAGTTAATAAATACTTTTCATTTATAAATAGTTAGATCAATATATTCAACAATTTGTAAAATAAAAAGTATTTTATAAAAGTTCTCTTTTGAAACAAGACTTTCTATAAACAAGGTAGTAAACTCAAAGTAAAACGCACATAAATCAGAACCCACTTTAATTTGATACATCATTCTTTATACAATCGACTTAGATGTGTTATAATAATAAACTAATTTCTTAAATTAGTGACATATTATTCTGAAAATTCTATGTTGACAGTTAGACCGATCGATCCCTTACTAGTTATGTATACGTGTTTGTTCGAGCCAATACTTTCATTTAATTGTTTCACTCCATGTGCTTGAAGGTATTCAAAATATCTCAATGGCAATATACTCTTGAACTCTTCTGTTTCCACTAATACTCTTTCTCCATATTTTGTCTTGATTGTTTCCACTTTTAAAACTTCAAACCTCTTATTCACTACAAGATCTTTTGAATTTACATAAGGTTTGCGATATGTGGTTTTATTAAGAGTATTAAAATCCATATTGCTTTTCTTTGACTAATTAAATTAATATTAGAGCAATCTCCTTATATAGCAGATTACCACCATCTGCGTACTTTGCCAACCCACTTTTCAACCTATCACAAGAGTGAACTCATTTTGAATTAAAACCGGCCCATGTGTATTTGCAGCCTCTAAACATAAATCAGAATCCACTTTAATTAAAAACACAATTGACTTGAATGCGATATTTTTTTGCATCTGTCATACTGTCTCGCTAGAAAACCAAATTCAAAACATCTACACACATTTTCTCTGCACTTACATTTTCAACATACGTATGTTACATTGAAAGTAATATAAAGACGATCCTAATTCAAAACGTGCCCACAAGTATTTTACATTTGAAAAGAATTCAGGTTTTCACATTTTACATTAAAAGTATATAACGCCGATCCTAATTCAAAACGGTGCACGTGTAACTTCTCGCTAGAAAACCGAATTCAAAACAGCTACACACATTCTTCTCTGCACTTACATTTTTTTCAACATACGTGTGTGTTTCATTGAAAGTAATATAAAGCCGGTCCTAATTCAAAACGTGACAGACGTATTTTTACATTGAAAGCATAGAATAATTCATGTTTTCACAACTATTTTACATTCAAATGTTTTCACAACTATTTTACATTGAAATTATACAGGGCCGATCCTAATTCAAAACGTGACAGACGTATATTACACATGGAAAATACGTCTGTCGCGTTTTGAATTAGGACCGGCCCTATTTACCTACTACCATTCTATCCATAATACAATCCAAATCAATTCCAGTAGTTTCTCCTTCGGTCTCATAAATCCTATCCAATACCTTTCTGCCTTTAACCAACTCGTTCCAATATCCAACTATTTATTCCGCCTGTTTCACTGTCCCTCTAATCGTATTCTTTGTATAAATTAAACTCTTAAACTTTTCAAAATCATTTATTAACTCTTTATAATCTTCAAAATTTAGCGCAGTATACAAAACACGTCTTACTACCAAAATATATTTAAATCGCCTCTTATTTATCTTTTCCTAGGTGATTATAATATTTAAAATATGCCTACTCTTTCATACATTTTATACATTCTCCATCCAATAAAATCGTCCCAACAAGTTTGTGTCACTAATACCTTATAATCCATCTTTTACACTTTCCTATTTTATATCTAAATGTTCAATCATTGGTTCCTAATACTGCGTCACCCTTCAATCATATTTGACAATATTTTCACTTATAATTTTGATACTACAAGTTTGTCCAAAGGTTGATTCTACTAAAATAAGTGCCGAAATGTTTCACATATAAACCTGGCTCTGTGTGGTGAATAGTGGAACTTCTACAGACGCATCCGGTTTTTCGATCAGCAAATGTACATTCTATGGCTTATTAACATACAACTTAGTGTAAATCCTTGAATACTGTGCTTTCTCCCGTCATCAAGTCATTGTTTTACGTCTTGGCACTTATACTTTGACTAATTTACTTCAAATACTTTAACATTTGCAAAGTACGGCAAACATAAAATTTGCAGTTACGGGATCTGATATTTGGCTTTATTTGGCATACACTACCTTCATACAAATAATCTTTATACCCTTTTAGCTCTTACTGACACTTTAATATATATGTATATTATTATTATCAGGTCTTTATTCAACCAAAATTTACATGCACAAAAAGTTATTTACAAAAGATAATACATAAATCCCAGGGCGGGGTTCAGCAGCTACTAGAAACTAGGTCCTGTTCTACCACCCAAACCTTGAACAATTATAATTAAATTGTAAGTAATTGATAGAAGTAAAAGAAAACAAAAAAAAAAAGAAATTAAAGAGTATTTACATATATACCTGTATGTATACGTGGTCGGAATGTATGTATGTATGTAAGATCATTACATCCCATATGGTAATGGCTATTTATTTTAGTTTATTCTATTAAACTTAAAGAAACTTGTTTTTTGAATTTTAGAGGACTTAAATGCTTGTAGTTATTATTAATACTATTGTACACAGAGCAAATCTGATATGAGAAACAATGCGTGAAAAATGCTGTTTTATGAATAGGAGGCGTGAGGGTACCTCTAAAACGAACGTCGATACATAAGACCTAAATTGAATTTTTCTATATAAGTATAATGGGGCTCGATTAAGTAATATTTTTTGATAGAATACGGCAGCATGTAAAAACTTCCAAATTAGAAGAGAACATTAAGTCTAGCAAGCTATGCCTGCGTTCTGATATTTTGGTCGGCTTTGAGACCAATTGTACTAAATCAAAGTTCAGAGCTAAGTCTGCCATTTCCACAGTGAATTTATTGTAGAGATCCAAGAAATCAAAATTAAAGTCGCCACAGAGGAAAATTGTTTCTGCACATAGGGTCAACAAGGACAATGTGGTTTCCAATTCATTTAAAAAATAAGAAGGATCATAGACCTCAGATCTGTAGCAAACCCCAAGAACCACTTTTTGCTTGTTTAATATAAAGGATAGCCTGAGTTGTTCAATTGAGTTCAAAGTGACAAGTTCAATAGGTTTGAAAATATCACCAATACAAACTGCAACACCCTTACCCCTACCATCTCTATCACAACGTAGTAATGTATAATCAGGTATGTTAACATTTTCGGATTTTATTGAAGCTGATAACCATGTCTCTGTTAGGCAGAGGATATTAATTTCAAAGTTTAAGATAATGTCCCTAACTTGAACAAAATGGGGATGTATAGACCTTACTTTCAGAAGTGACCATTTCATAAGATTAGCGTTCATTAGTAGCTAAACATAAAGTACGATTAGCAATTTAACAGCTGTACCACAAGAAGTAATCGAATCAAAATTTTAAACAGGTATTTTTCTTCATATTCTTTTTACCATATACCGTCCCCTTATAATTATAACTATTAATCAATAGATGTTACCAGAGTCCACGAAATACGATAACAAGTGAACACGCTGTACTATCTAATCTGGTACAATATAATACTAGTTTAAGTCACCTTAAGTAAATCTCTAATAATTTTATACAAAAGCAAATATTCAATATTTTCTTAACAAAACCATTTATATGGAACAACCAGATACCAACAATTTCCAGTTACAACCGTTGCAACTGCAATTTGATGTAGGTGCGCGACTCCGCAACTAGAACTGCGTTACATTACATTGTATTTTAGGTGAACCAATATTTGGGAGCTGCAGTCTGCAGTTATCCCAGATTAGTGTATTTCAGTTTAAACTAAACATAAAATTAGAGGCACTTTAAAATATGTTGTTGTCGTATGTAATTACAGAGCAACTAAATATCGCCATTCGAACGAACTTGTTTTACAGCTCCATTGGATTCTACATAAATATTGCCATCTCTGGACCACGTATTTTTAAACCTATATTTCTCAGAAGCTGCATGTAAAATTATGACGCGATAACTCTTAAGATCTTCTCTGATTGAAATTTTACTACCTTTCAGCATCTTCTTTTTCTGAAAAACTAACTGTCTAAATAGGAGTTGTAATTTATTAAGCGTTCGTTCATCAAATTTGTAGTGAGACTGAATAAAAAAAAGTACGTGACTGTAGGACAGTCAGATTACTGAAATGAAATAAGTTTATGTTTTTAATTATCGTAGAAAGGTAAAATTAAGAGAAAAAAAAAGTCTCCTCGGCGAGGAATCGAACCTCGGTCGCCCAAATGATACAATCATGCGGGTTATACTTACCACTGTACTACCGAGGACATACAATAAATCAACCACACTTACGTATATATCCAAAACTTTTACATTATGTGTTCTAAAACACTACATTTAATATATAATAAAAATATTTAAAATTAATTACTATTATTTTCTTCATAAGTTAATAACACCTCGAATTATTACATTTGTGTTAAAAATGCAATCAGTGTATCTTAAATGAAACGCAAAAGTATAGTAAACGTACCAAAATTAGGATGCTGTTGAATAAACAAAACAAACACGATTAAATAATTGAACTCATGGCGCCAGGATCGACTTCTCTATCAGTCCTAAGCACCCCATTATTTTTGTGATTTTCAAGTTTTAATTTAAAAGGTAATCGATTTTGTTTGTAATAAGCAGTATTTAATTTTAAACCGAATGTAATCATAGATAGTAGAAATTAAGTAATTTATAATAGGGTTAGAATATGCACCATTTTTTTGCTAGTAATATGAATTTGAACATGTAATGATTTTAGTTAAATAGTAATATAGTGGTAGGCGGCGCTGTGTTCCTCTCCCTAGGTAATATTAAACGTGAGTTATATATGAAATATGGAAAGCGTTTATTTAGCAAGATCATCATAGATAACCTAACTAATAATCTAATTGTAGATTCACATACGAATTTAACGGACAAGATTACAGATTCACACGCCGAACTAAGGAATGAGTTTAGGTCGGCGCACGCAGAACTGACTGCAAAATTAGACTACACACAGGACTATCTACTCACGTCGATACAAAACGTAAAGGACGAACTAAGGACAGAAGTACAAGAAAAGGTAGACACAGTTGACGACAAGCTAGAAAACACACGGATACAATTTCAGGGAGACCTGAACGCAACAAGGACGGACCTACGATCGGAAATAAAGACACGCGTGGAGACAGTCGAGGAGAACATGATCAGCGGGTTGACGACGTTAAACACCGAGATACAGACATGTGACAAAAGGCATACGACAAATTACAGAAATTTAGGACAGACGTTAGAGACACTACAGACCGAAAATGTGAACGTTAGGACACAACTGGACGCAAAACTAATAGACAACGCGACGATATTGGAAAACAGGGTCGGAAATGAAGTAAGACAAATACATGACAAATTAGACGACCTAGAAAGGAGGCGCGTAGGACTAGACTACGGACAACATATAAAATTGAACCGGGACGCGTTACCAAAATTTGAAGGACGACGGACGGAACAACCGATGGGATTTTTGGACAGACTGGACGAAATCGTGGAGACCGAGAATGAAAGGATGAAACTACAGATCGTTGGGGCAACTTTGACAGGTAACGCAGAAAAATGGCACAACATTATACGCAGACAGTACGACACATACTCCGAATTTCGACGACTATTCATCGAGCAGTTCTGGAGTAACACACACCAGACAGACATACGGACAAATTTAATCACGGGACATTACAGTAGGACACACGGATCGCGCGAAGAATACGCGATCGACAAATATAACCAGGCACAACATCTGACACCAAAATTGGGCGAGGACGACATAGTGTTACTACTTGCGGGACACATGGAACCGGAAGTGACAAAGATGGTCGTAGTACAAAACGTAAAGACACTGCGGGAATTTTTAGGAGTGATGCGGAATTTCGATTTAGCAACGGCACTGGAGGCAAAGACGCGCGCAAATTATTGTGAGCAAAACCGGGGTTATAGAGACGAAAACCGACGACATGCATACCACGAACACAGACCTAACTACCGACAGGACGTTTACAACCACGGACAGCGTAATCATTGGGGACACGACGGAAACCGACGACAGTATTACAATAGGGAACACCGGGTGAACGAATACCAAAGACAAAATAGGTACCAGCACGGCAAGGACGAGGATGACGGCCGTATTACGGGAGGCGGAACGCGTAACGGATACAGCCGGACGGACAGGGACGTAAACATCCAACACATGACGACAAGCGCGAATATAAAGGACATGGACAAGATCGAGGTGGCACAAATACACGAGGCACCTACAGTACAAAAAAAAAACGTCAATTTTTGGAAGACCGAATGTTTAGGGTTGAATATAGACGTATGTTATAGTTTAAGAGATTTGTTGTTAAATAATTATACCTTCAATAAAAAGAACTTGTTGTTTATTAATATTAGTTTAAGAGATTGTTTATATGTTGCTTTAGTTGATAGTGGTTCGCAGTTGTCGCTGGTAGATGAAAATGTGGTGATAAAACATGCAGGATTTTTAAAAGGACGAATAGAAACAATTGATGGGGTTAATTTATGGTCGGCAATGAACAAAAAGCTAACGACGATTTATAGGGTTATCCGTGTACCGATATTTATAGGGAATAAAAAGGCAGGAGATGCAGAGTTCTTGATTACAAAAGGGTTGCAGCTAGATTTTATATTAGGAATGGATTTTATAGAGGATTTTGGATTGAATATAGATGGAAATGATAGGTCGATTCGGATATTTGATAAAGATAAGTTATGGGTGGTGCCTACGGTTAGTTCGGAATATAGGAATGGAAATGATATAGATAATTCAGGATTAGAAATGAATAGGGAAAGTAATTATAGACAGGTTGAAGTGAGATTATGTAATATGTTTGCGAGAATAATTGATGATGAACAGATAGGGAAAGTGAGTATCGATATTAAAGCGAAGCTAGAAGAATTATTTAATAAATTTATAGGATTGTTTAATGAAGAGCCGAGATTTGCGAAGCGATATACGCATAAGTTAGAGGTCACGGAAGATAGTGGTTTTAATACCAAGGTGTATCCAATTCCGTTTGCAATTAGAAATAGGGTTAAAGCCGAGATTAGTAAAATGTTAAAAGAAGGAATCATCGAACCAGCGAAAACTCCATATGTGAACCCGGTAGTTATTGTACCTAAACCCAATAAAAGGGATATAAGAATTTGTTTGGATGCGAGGAAGTTGAATTCGATTACAAAAGCTCAGTACGAACAACCACAAGGGTTGGATAATTTGTTATATAAGGTGTATGAGATGAAGATTTTTAACAAATTAGATTTAAAAAATTCATTTTGGTTGATTCCGTTGCATGAAGATAGTAAGAAGTTTACGGGGTTTAGTATTGAAGGGGAGATTTATATGTTTTCTGTAGTCCCATTTGGTTTAAGTAGTTCTTCAGCAGCACTTGTTAGGGCCATGCAGAAGCTGTTCAACGAGTACGAATGTTTTTGTTCGCACTATGTGGATGATTTATTGATTTTTTCAAGGAACGAGCATGAACACATGGAGCATTTAGAAAAGGTGATCCAAAGACTGGACGAAGGGGGATTGAAGTTGAACGTGGAAAAATGCGAATTGTTTAAGAGCAAGGTCACGTATTTAGGGTTTGAAATTAGTGAACATGGTATGAAAATTTGTAATAAAAGGTTGGACGAGTTGAAAAATATTGCTCAACCAAAGAATGTAAAAGGATTGCGAGGATTTTTAGGGGTTTTAAATTATTATAAACGGTTTATACCGAGATATTCTGAGTTGTGTGTGCCGTTGGTGAGTTTGTTAAGGAAAAACGAAAGATGGAAATGGACTGCTGAACGGGAGATCTAAAACGTGCGTTTTATGAAGAGTTGTCATTAAAATATCCAAATTTCAAAGACGAATTTATTTTGAGGACGGATGCGTCGAAGTATGCGATTGGGGCTGAGTTGGTGCAGATCCAGGACGGAGCTGAGGTACCAATTGTATTTATTTCAAGGGTGTTAAAAGACTGCGAAACCAGATATGCGACGGCAGAGAAGGAGATGTTGGCGATAGTATATGCAGTGAAAAAGTTACGTTTTTATCTGCTAGGAAAGAAATTTTTGATAGAATCCGACAACACGGTTGTAACATTCATGAAGAAAAAGGAGTTTTTAAACAGTAGGTTGTACAGGTGGGCACTAGTATTGCAAGAGTACGATTTTGAAATTAAACACAAACCAGGAAAGGAGAATGTGACGGCGGATTTTCTAAGCAGACCGCAGGTGGAGGCGCATAAAGATGACGTAAAGGATTGTTTAGTTGCTTTGCAGGAGTTCAGGGATGTTGGTCGGTGGACAAACGCCAAGCTTATGGAAATGCAGAGGCACAGTGAGGTGAGCTCGATACGCGAGAAATTAACAAGGGAAAATGTAGAGGAGTACCGTGGATTTACCATTGTAGAGCAGTTTGTGGTAAAAAGGATAGGCGATGCAGAACTGTTAGTGTTATCCAGAGACACGGCCGTGGAAATTATAGACGAAATTCATTTAAAATTTGGACATATAGGCATTAGAAAAACATTTTTGGTATTTCGAGAGGCGTTTTATGCAAGAAACGATATCACGGTGGTTAAAGAAAGGATCAATCGGTGTAAGATTTGTATTTTAGGGAAAGACAAGAACGTGGTGTTGCAGAACATACCGATGAATGTGAGCGTGAGCGGACCGTTAGAATTGGTAGCTATTGATTACTTGAGCAACCTAATTACTAGTGAACAGGGGTATCGGCACATATTGGTAATGGTGGACGTTTTTTCGAAATTTGTCAAATTATTTCCGGCAAGACGAAGTAACACGGTGCATTCTTTACAGTCGATTAGAGAATTTGGAAGCCAGGTCGGGAAAATGGAAAGGATTCTGGTAGACAACGCGACGTATTTCAACAACCAAAGATTCAGAAACGGGTTAAATAGGGCGCACATTAAGGTATCATTTAGCAGTATACGGCATCCGAAAGCAAATCCATGCGAACGCTATATACGAGAGGTAATAAAATATCTACGGTTGGCGACGCAAGAGCACCACGATAGATGGATTAGATATCTGCCACAGGTTGAAAATTTTATGAATTGCGTACCGAGTTCGGTTACAAAAAAATGTCCGATAACATTGATTAGGAAGATTATACCAGCTAGGCCTTTGAGGGAAGAAGTCGAGGTGCAAGACATCACAGAGTTGTTGGGTAGTGTTAGGCGTAGAATCGAAAGGATGCAGCGTAGGGACATCGAGCGAAGGTGTAGTAGGATTAAGAAAAGGACGATTTTTGAAATAGGAGATAGGGTGGTTGTAAAAAGATTAAGGGTTTCAAACCGCGACAGAAACATTTGCGCGAAGTTGTTGTTTCCTTACGAAGGGCCGTACAAAATCACGCGTATTTTTGCTGAAGGAAATACGTTTGAATTAGATACTATGACAGGGGAATATCGTGGGCGTTTTCACTTAGAAAATTTATATCCATACAAAAGTGTGCAAGAAGAGGGTTTAGTAGGATGAGAGTTCATGCGACGGAAAGTTTAATTTTGTTTTAATTAATCAAAATTATAAGTAATAGCAGTGTCAAATGTGATTGACGGATTGTGAAACATTTAGGACCAATGATAGAATATTATGTATAAAATAGGAAAGTGTAAAAGACAGAATTTAAGGTATTTGTGACACGAACTCAGTGATAAAATGTTATTGGATGGTTTTATTTTATATCATTTGTAATAGAGTTGTTGGATATTGCTCTAATAATTTTAACTATTTTAAATTATGTATGTTATCATACTGGCCTCGCCATCTAGCGTAAGTTTCTGGTTACCAACCACCCTCTTTCATTTTATGATGCGCTCTTGGCAGTTCAGACCCAGACGCTTTACTGTAAGCAGCAAAAATGTAGCGCTGTTCAATTTTTTTAAAATTATTAAAATGTACAACTTTTGTAAATAGTTTCAAGTTTTTAATTATCAATATACCCTCAAAGTGCCGCGTGTTTAATTATATTTCAGAAACCAGCTATAAATTTTATTTGGTACAGTGCCCAGATAATTATCAAGAAGGAGAAATAATCAGCCAAGAATTCGTTCTACAATAGGCCTTATTCACCTTCCCAACATGGTCCATTCGTGCGCGAATAATAATGCTTAATCTTGTGGCCTTCGACCACTGGTACAATTAACCACGAGCGTCTCGCGCCACATCTGATCTTGGCTGCCGCTAAGGTCATCATAGTTTTCAGTTGACAATTGTGAAACTTGTTTACATGGTGAAGATTAAACATCAAAACTTTTATGGCACTCTCAGCAATTAAAATTACACTTGTGAGGACTTTACCAAATATATTATGTATAAATGACTTATTAGCCTTCAGTTACTAATAAATCCTTGTTTATATGCCCCAAAAATTATTCTCCTTTCTGTGAGATCCAATCTTATACAATAAGTGGTTTAATTTTTTCTATAATGTAATGAAGATATGGTTTCTACTTGTTCATTTACAGAATTAGAATTATTAAATTAAAACCACCAACAAACATAACATAACTATCCAGGCACATGACAAAGTAATGAAAACAAGGAAGCTATGGCCTTGACGGCAGCCGAGATCAGATGTGGCGCGAGACGCTCGTCAATTAACCTCATCGCTTCTAACAGGACATAATTAACCAAATGGCACGGATATTATAATTAAATGGTTGAAGAAATGCAGCATCATTGCTCAAATATTTTTAAACTACAAAGGAACGCAACTAGCATCATTTATTGTATATAAACAAGGTCAGTACCTTTTTGCTAAAATTTTAGTTACATTGGCAGAACAAAGAAAGCTTCAGTGGAAAACGACCCTTTTGATTCGGCTGTACTAAACCCTTCAAAACAGGATTCCAAAGCAAGCCCTGAATGTTTCATGGTACATGTGCGAGACAAAGATTAACCGCTTTCATTTCATTTGCACACTTGCAAGTTCAAACGGCGACAAAGGTAAGTCAATGGTACAGGTATCCTTTTCTTTGTTATTTATGTGGTTATTTACCTCCTGCTGCGGCAAAGTGCTCACCCTTATTTTTAGTGTTTACGTTTTAATAAAGCAAGCATTGTGTTTTATTTAGTTTTAAGTTATTTTGGGATTTATAATATGCTAATTTGTTAATTCTGAGGTTATTCACACATTTTATAACACATTGTTACATACGAAACGGGTATTTTGTTTTTATAATTGCGAACTCTTGTTCCAACAAAGCGACCATAGGCGTGCGCTTTCTATCCTAGTGTACTTTAAATTCCCATTACGAATAAATTCTTAACCTGTGCCTTTCCACCAATGGCGTGGATTGAATAAGCACAACTACCAACAGTGGCGCGTTGTGATAATTTTACTGTCACTTTTCAATTGATTATTAGGTACTATGGAGTCCCTTACTAAAGCTCGCGGTTATATTAAAGCACGTCTTACTAGATTCACAAATCATATTACTTCTTTGGAAGAAATTCATAACAGCACCGATAAAATAATCACTTCAACCAAAATTGTTGAGTTACGTAAGAGACTAAATGATATAACGCCTCTACTTGTTGAATTCTATGACTTAGATTTCAAAATTCTTACATCAAATCCGGACATTGCGGATTCTGATTCTGATTTTGAAAGTTCTTATTATTCTGCGGTATCACGCGCAGAAGATTTGCTTCAGCATTATGCTAGCGAGACTGAACATAGATCAGTTTCACAAACGTCAAGTCTTAAAACACATTCGGGCAATTCTAGCCCACAAATTCGCTTACCTACGATATCGATTCCAAAATTCAGCGGTGAAAACCCATCCGAATGGTTGGAATATTACGAGATCTTTAAAATCTTATTCATGAAAACAATTCCTTATCGGACATCCAACGCTTTCATTACTTGAAGGCAAGTCTGTGCGGCTCCTCAGCCCAAATCATCAAATCTCTAGACTTCAGCCCTGGTAGTTATGCCACGGCGTGGGAGGCGCTTTGTCAGCGCTACAATGACCCTCGCATGTTAGTGTATAACCACTTTAAGGCAATACTTGAACTGGAGGCGATTGATAAGGAATCCGCTTCTAAGTTGCATCAAATAAATGATATGTTGTTTAAGCATTATAATGCTCTCACTTCACTAGCTTCGGATAAGCAACTTTTAGAATTTTTCATCATTTATGTTGTTTCTAAAAAATTAGATTCCCACACTTTCCGTGAGTGGGAAGTTCTAAGAAATTCTGCTGTATCAGTTTTACCTACATTGTCAGATTTTAAAGAGTTCCTAAAGAACACCGCAAATTTATTAGACGCCCTCGAGTCTAAACAAAGCAAAACTTCAGTGCCGGAAAAGTCTTCAAAGCCTTCAAAACCACACTCAAAATCGTTTGTTTCTAATGGGCCTTCTTGCGTTTACTGCAAAGGTGCTCACGCATTATACAGATGTCACGAATTTGCTAAATTGTCTACAAGCAGTAGAATTTCAAAGGCAAAGTCATTCCAAGTTTGTCTTAACTGTCTTTCCAAGGGACATTTCGTAAATCAATGCACTTCAAAGTTTACTTGCAAGAAATGCAACGCCAAACACAATACGCTGCTTCATGAAGAGAAACAAATCAAATCTGAACATCAACCAGGGCCTTCAAATTCTGCAGCACCTGTTGAGTCAAACCAATCAATTTCTGCTCGAATGATGTTCAAGTCCTATTGCCCACAGCAAAGGCAAGAATTATTTCAAATGATGGTCGATTTCACGAAATCAGAATATTGCTAGATTCTGGCTCCCAATCAAATTTCATAACATCAGCTGTATGCGCTCGGTTAAACCTTCAAACTCGCAGCGCTAATATCACCATTTCTGGTCTAGGTAAGGCCACTTCGCATATACGTGCAAGGTGTGACGTAGAACTTCATGCGCTTCACACCAACTTCAAATTCAATGTCTCATGTTTAATTCTGGATGAAATCACTAGTGTTTCTCCTAGTTTCAACGTAGAATGCAACAGCATCAAGATTCCCAGCAACATTAAATTATCGGATTCTACTTTCTATCAATCTGGTACCATCGATATTTTGCTAGGTGCATCATCATTTTGGAAGCTCTTATGCATAGGGCAAATTCAGTTAGGACCAAACCTCCCAATTCTGCAAAAGACGCGATTGGGATGGGTTGTTTCGGGTCCCACGACCACTTTCGCACATACTGTACAGTGCAATTATACATCGGTCGAGAGTCCTGCTGATGCACTCAGCAGATTCTGGCAGATTGAACATTACCCTGCTGAAAAGGTTCTTACAGCAGAAGAAAGTGTCTGTGAGGCACATTTTGTACAAACTACACGTCGCGATTCCGATGGCAGGTTTATAGTTTCCATTCCTTTCAAGCAATCGCCTGAGATTCTAGGTGATTCTTTCAAGATTGCCCAAAAAAGATTCTTTGGGTTAGAAAGGCGACTGCAAGTCAATCCAGACTTGGCTACTCGCTACAGTCAATTTATGCAAGAATACATTGATCTGGGGCACATGTCACTTGCTGATCCCCGAGCATCTGAAATTTCTTATTATCTTCCACACCACGGTATTCTAAAAGAGGATACCCTTACTACAAAATTGCGAGTCGTTTTCAATGGTTCACAAGAAACCACTTCTGGTTATTCTTTGAACAATATTCAAATGGTTGGTCCCACTATCCAGCAAGATTTGTTCTCCATATTGATACGTTTCCGCAAGCATACTTTTGCTATTGCTGGTGATGTTGAGAAGATGTACAGACAGGTTCAGGTGGAGCCTGACCAAAGGTCTCTGCAAAGGATTTTGTGGCGATTCTCTCCTGCAGATCCACTTCTCGCATACAACTTAAATACAGTTACTTATGGTACTGCTTCTGCATCCCTTCTTGCTGTTCGTAGCCTTACACAGCTGAGTTACGATCGTGCAGCTTCATTTCCGGATATCTCTAAGGTAATTAGAGAAGATTTCTATGTTGATGATTTATTAACAGGTACTAGCATGCTTGAAAGTGCTCGCACCCTGTGCTCTCAGTTAAATGAAGTTCTAACTTCAGGTGGCTTCAAGTTGCGGAAATGGATTTCGAATGATCCACGTGTTTTGGAAGGAATTCCAAGCTCAGATATACATCCTGGTGTTCTCAAGCTAGGAGATCATGAGCACACCAAAACTTTAGGTTTGATTTGGTCATTTCAATCTGATCAGTTCATGTTCACAATTTCCAATACTTTTACACAAAAGGCTACTAAGCGTAGCATGCTTTCAGAGATTTCCCAAATCTTTGATCCTCTGGGTTTTCTTGGTCCATGCACCTTGGGAGCAAAAATTCTCATTCAGCAACTGTGGCTGGAAAAACTAGATTGGGACGACCCTGTTCCCGATAACTTAAATAAAAAATGGCTTTCATATCGTAGCGAATTAGTCGGCCTAAATGACTTGAAGATTCCAAGATATGTTGTGTGTAAACAATACACGGAGATTGAGTTTCACGGTTTTTGTGATGCGTCCATGCAAGGGTATGGTGCATGCATTTTTCTACGTTCAAAGGACAGAGAAGGTTTATACGACGTTAAGCTTCTATGCTCCAAATCTAAGGTTTCACCTCTGAAACCGCTAACAATTCCTAAGTTAGAGCTCTGTGGGGCTGTTCTCTTAGCGAAACTTTCTAAGCAAGTTCTAAAAGCATTAGACTTGCCAGTTACATGTTCTTATTTTTGGTCTGATTCAACCATTGTTTTGGGATGGTTGAAAACCGATCCAAGGCTGTTAAAAACCTTCGTATGCAACAGGGTTTCTGATGTGCAGCAGCTCACGCAACTCGGTACTTGGCTTCATGTGCCAACCAAATGCAATCCTGCAGATTTGCTTTCAAGAGGCATCAGTCCTCAGGCATTAAAGGATTCTAACCTTTGGTGGAACGGTCCCTCATGGCTTCATGAAGATGAGTCTTTATGGCCCCATTTGAATTGCTCAATTGTTGACCTCCCTGAAACAAAAGAGGAGTCGTTCTGCAATCTGACCAACTCCCCAGAACCATTTTTATTTAATCGCTTTTCAAGCTTGTCTAAGTCAGTGCGAGTCACTGCTTACTGTTTTCGCTTTCATAACAATTGTTTGAGGCCCAAGGCAAGTCGCTGCTTCGGTCCTTTATCGTCTATTGAGTTTAATGAATCACTCCTTGTTCTTATAAAGCTTTCACAGCAGGAATCCTTTTCTGCTGAGCTAAAAATATTACTTCAGGGTACATCTTTAAAATCTTCAAAGTTGCTACCTCTTAATCCATTTCTTGATTTCAAGGGCATGATGAGAGTTGGCGGAAGACTCCAAAACTCTCAATTTTCATATGATAAGAAATTTCCGTTAATAATTTCGGGTAAACATCCGATTGCAAAACTTCTTGTTCTTAACGAGCACATACAGCTTTTGCATGCTGGGCCCCAGATGCTGATTTCCTGTCTTAGGGACAGGTATTGGATCACTTCTTGTAGAAATCTTGCCAAGCAAGTAGTTCATCGATGCCTGCGATGCTTTCGGTTTTCTCCAAGATTCGCTGAGCCAATAATGGGTAACCTACCTTCTTATCGTGTTCAACCATCTCCTCCATTTCATGTGACTGGGGTAGACTATGGTGGCCCTTTCATAATTAAAGACCGCAAGGGTCGAGGTTGTAAAACCACTAAATCTTATTTGTGTTTATTCATTTGTTTTGCTACAAAAGCGGTGCATCTAGAGTTGGTCACTGACTTAAGTACAGAAACATTTTTGATGGCTTTTCGACGGTTTGTTGCTCGACAAGGCAAACCTCTACATGTTTACTCCGACAACGGTACCAACTTCGTTGGCGCAACTTCAGAACTAAAAGAACTGGGTGAATTTTTAAAACAGCAAGAAGTTTGTTTACCTCATTCTATGACTAAGGAGGGGAACAAATTGGCATTTTATTCCTGCATATAGCCCCCACTTTGGCGGTCTTTGGGAGGCAGGTATCAAGTCCTCCAAATTTCATTTGCGACGAGTTGTTGGCAATGCCTTGCTGACCTACGAAGAAATGAGCACTTTGTTATCACAGGTAGAAGCCACCCTTAATTCTCGTCCTATCTCACCTTTATCCTCAGATCCCTCTGATCTCTTACCATTGACGCCTGCCCACTTTCTCATTGGTCGTCCGTCAACTGCACTGCCGGATCCAGATTTAACTCAATCTTCCGAATCCCGGCTATCAACATTTCAAAGGGTACAAAAAATTCAATCAACATCTATGGAAAAGATGGAGCAAAGAATATTTATCTGAGCTTCAACAACGTGTTAAGTGGCGCGAAACTTCGTCTCAACTTGCAGTGGACACCCTAGTTCTCATCAAAGATGACCATGCTCAACCGATGCAGTGGAAACTTGGCAGAGTGGTTCAGCTCTTTCCTGGTGCTGACGGTATCTCTCGTGTTGCCTCAATCAAGACTTCAAACGGAATCGTAAAACGCTCCTTTTCAAAATTGTGCACCTTTCCCACAGTGCGCGAGTGACTATAAAGGAAAATCATTGTGTGTAATGTAGTTCTTAATTGTGCTTAGATTAAGTATTTGTTTGTGTTAACTCTTATTGCTAATAATGATCTGTATTGTTCCCTTAGTTCTAAGATTTAATGTTTGTCCTTTTTTTGAAAGTTATCTCTTTCAAGGCGGGCGGTATGTTGGATATTACTCTAATAATTTTAACTATTTTAAATTATGTATGTTATCATACTGGCCTCGCCATCTAGCGTAAGTTTCTGGTTACCAACCACCCTCTTTCATTTTATGATGCGCTCTTAGCACTTCAGACACAGACGCTTTACTGTAAGCAGCAAAAATGTAGCGCTGTTCAATTTCTTTAAAATTATTAAAATGTACAACTTTTGTAAATAGTTTCAGGTTTTTAATTATCAATATACCCTTAAAGTGCCGCGTGTTTAATTATATTTCAGAAACCAGCTATAAATTTTATTTGGTACAGTCCCCAGATAATTATCAAGAAGGAGAAATAATCAGCCAAGAATTCGTTCTACAATAGGCCTTATTCACCTTCCCAACAGAATAGGCAGAAAATGTTGTAATTATCACCTAGGATTGTAAACAAAGGGAATCTATTTTGAATTATTTTTGTGTAAAGACGTGTTTTATGAAACTGTGCTTAATTGTTCATATTTTTGGAAGATTAAATAAATGTGTTTGAATTGTAAAGAGTTTGATTTATAAAGAAGAGTAAAGAGAAGCATCAGTGTATAAAGAATTAATAGTGGCGACGAATAAAAGGGTAATATTGGAATTAGTGCGACAGCGAACCGGCGGAAGATAAAGGTTGGATTGGAACGAGATTATATAGGTAGAAGGCATCGAGTGAGAAACATAAGAGTGAAGAATATAAGGATTGATTTGGATATGGATTTATGTGTAGCGGGATATTGAGTGGTAACTAGGAACGAAGATAGATTTGGATTGATTGGTAAACAGGAGCGAAGATAGATTTGGATTGAGTGGTAAACAGGAACGAGGATAGATTTGGATTGATTTAGAACGAGAGAAAATTTTGAAGGCAGCGTAAGAGTAGCAGGTGAAAGTGTACAAATTAAAGAAGAAATTACTACGGAAGAATTAGCGCAGGGGAAGTAGATAAAAAGGGCATTCTAAATTCGGGTTATATTCATTGCAGATTTGGGCGCAACAAAATTAAAGAAAAGGTACCTGGAGACTAGACGGCAGTTCAAAGTGATAGTGAAACCTTGTGAAGGCGCATACGGCGAAAAGGTTTTTGAGCCAGCATTAAGAGAGGCCAGTAACGACGTATAATCCAGGTGAGTACAGTGTATTATAACGTCAAAGTCTTAAATTTTGTGGTATTAATTAATTTGGCACAAGGCTACGTGGATCACATAAAATTTGGCATATACAAAATTAAATTCTAAAAAAGGTACTAAAACAAAATATAGTGCAGTTTGGTTGGGCATTGCACATCTACTTACCACTGAACCCACGGTAAGAAGGTGGATACCCTGAGAAGAAAGAGTTCATATAGTCGAGGCATATTAAAAACAATTTTGATTTAATTAACCAACCAAACGGTGCTAAAGTAAGTGGCGTGAAATAGATATTTGCACATCGTATAAAATCATTAAATTAATAAGAAAAGGCGCGCAACGACAAACAAAAAGAAAAAGTGTAATAATAAAAAAGGGGGAGGGGGTATAAGAATATATATATATTCTTATGCCACCCCCCTTTTTTTATCACACTTTTTGTTTGTCGTTGCGCGCCTTTTCTTATTAATTTAATGATTTTATACGATGTGCAAATATCTTATTTCACGCCACTTACTTTAGCAACGTTTGGTTGGTTAATTAAATCAAAATTGTTTTTAATATGCCTCGACTATATGAACTCTTTCTTCTCAGGGTATCCACCTACTTACCGTGGATTCAGTGGTAAGTAGATGCAATGCCCAACCAAACTGCACTATCTTTGTTTTAGTACCTTTTTTAGAATTTAATTTTGTATATGCCAAATTTTATGTGATCCACGTAGCCTTGTGCCAAATTAATTAATACCACAAAATTTAAGACTTTGACGTTATAATACACTGTACTCACCTGGATTATACGTCGTTACTGGCCTCTCTTAATGCTGGCTCAAAAACCTTTTCGCCGTATGCGCCTTCACAAGGTTTCACTATCACTTTGAACTGCCGTCTAGTCTCCAGGTACCTTTTCTTTAATTTTGTTGCGCCCAAATCTGCAATGAATATAACCCGAATTTAGAATGCCCTTTTTATCTACTTCCCCTGCGCTAATTCTTCCGTAGTAATTTCTTCTTTAATTTGTACACTTTCACCTGCTACTCTTACGCTGCCTTCAAAATTTTCTCTCGTTCTAAATCAATCCAAATCTATCCTCGTTCCTGTTTACCACTCAATCCAAATCTATCTTCGCTCCTGTTTACCAATCAATCCAAATCTATCTTCGTTCCTAGTTACCACTCAATATCCCGCTACACATAAATCCATATCCAAATCAATCCTTATATTCTTCACTCTTATGTTTCTCACTCGATGCCTTCTACCTATATCATCTCGTTCCAATCCAACCTTTATCTTCCGCCGGTTCGCTGTCGCACTAATTCCAATCTTACCCTTTATTTGTCGCCGCTATTAATTCTTTATACACTGATGCTTCTCTTTACTCTTCTGTTATAAATCAAACTCTTTACAATTCAACCACATTTATTTAATCTTCCAAAAATTTGAACAATTTAGCGCAGTTTCATAAAACACGTCTTTACACAAAAATAATTCGAAATAGATTCCCTTTGTTTACAATCCTAGGTGATAATTACAACATTTTCTGTCTACTCTATTACATATTATATAAAATAAAACCATCCAATAACATTTTATCACTGAGTTCGTGTCACAAATACCTTAAATTCTGTCTTTTACACTTTCCTATTTTATACATAATATTCTATGATTGGTCCTAAATGTTTCACAATCCTTCAATCACATTTGACACTGCTATTACTTATAATTTTGAGATTACATGTTTGTCCAAAAGTTGATTCTAGTAAAATAAAAGCCAAAATAATTCACATATGAACCTGGATTTGCGATGTTAATAGTGGACATCCATAGACGCATCCGGTTTTCGGTTGGCAAATGTACGTTCAATGGCCTATTACATTATAACTCAGTATAAAACCTTGAGCACTGTGTATTATATCACGTCATCAAGTCATTATAATTTACATCTTGGCACTTACATTTCAACTAATATTTTAAATACTGTAACGTATGTAAAGTACGGCAAACATACATTTTAAAATTACGGGATCTGATATATGGATTATTTTATTTGGCATACACTACCTTCTACACAAAACCACCCTTAGAACCCTTGTGGCTTCTCCTGACATTATACTATATATATATATATATGAGGTTCGGTCAAAACGGACGTGTATTTAATTTATCACTTGTTAAAAACTAGCAAAATAGTAGTCAACCACTAGTCACGGCTTACTTCACGCCTACGCTTGAACCGTATATTAGATTAGATACTCTTGAACATAACCTATGCTTCTTTACTGGTGCCGGCTTTGTTAGGTTGTCTGCTATCGTGTCATTCATACTAATATCGACGACCCTACGCCTTTTTGCATTGACCTTTTCTCGTAGAAAGTGGTGGCATATAACAATATACTTAGTATGCGAAGAAAAAACTGTTTTCTCTTATAGCAGTACAGCCTTCTTGTTGTCGCAGTGTATGACAGTCGAACTCTGTTCCACTACTCGGCCAAGCAATTCCTTGCATACTCCACGAATCCATATTGCTTCTCGAAGTGCTGCTGACATTGACATGTACTCAGACTGTCGCTAACAATGCAACGGTTCCTTGTTTCTTTGATGCCCACGAAACAGCACCACCTTGAAGTTTAAATGCATAACCTGCCCATAGTATCACTTTCCCAATCTAAGTCGCAATTACCTCTGTATAAAAGAATATTCATGTTTGCAGCTGATTGTGTCCTTCAAATAACACAAAATTCGTATTGTAGCATTCCAATGCGCTTTCCCTGGGTTGTTGTTGAACTTACTTAGGATTCCTATTGGATAAAATCTGATTCTGACATTTGTACGGCACACAATAAACTCCCTGGCTGGTTTCGACACTTGTGCACCTAACAACAAACTCCCTGCAACCTGTTGCTGTGGCACATTTTCCACTCCTTTTCGAACGTCTTACCTTTGGGATGACATTTCTGTCGTCAGTTTTGGTTTCGGGTCTGCTGGCATACTTACACTATGGTAATCAGTTATTTGAAACTTGTCGAGTATTTTCTGAATATACCGACTATGGTTAATTGAAATCATGCCCGTTTTTATCTCGTGTGATCTGCATACCCTAGACAACCTTTGCCTCAATTTTAAAATGACTATAGACTCGACTTCAACTTGTTTTTTAATCTCTTGTTGTTAGAGATAATTAACAAATTATCATCATAGACTGCCACGAATAACATTTGATTACCATTGACATCAACAGCTGAGCAGTTGAGACCAAGCATTCTTAGTGCGATATCCAAATGTTGATTCTGCACAGACTGGCTTGCTTGAGACCGTATAATGTTTTTTTTAAACGGCAAACGCATTGACTGTTATCGTTGAACAATTCAGGCTGAATCATATAGATTTCTTGATTTAAAGCACCTGGTAAAAAAGGCTGTGATCGCATTCATCTGATTGATCTCTAAATTATATTTTGCAGCAAACGCTATGAGGAAACAGAATGATGAATAAGGAACAACGAGCAAGAATCTCTTTGTAATCAATCCTTTTGCGTTGAGAACAGCCCTTCATTACCAACCATTCTCGTTGCACTTGGTTTTTGACACCCATTTGCTCCAAATTATAATAAAAGCTTGGAGAATTATATTAAAACGTTCATTAGGAGCACACACCTGCAAACTTTTAAATGTCAAAGTTCTAATAAATTTGAATAGATAAACATGCAGCTTCTACGTATATTGGAAACGGTCGGATGTTTTAGCAGGAAATGCTAGACGAGGGGTTATTTTACTTACGAAGGAATCCACGTGGATGTAAATAACAGATAGTAAAGAATATCGATTTGTACCACTCAGACCAAGGTAGAAAGGGATGGATAAAAGCGTAAAGCAGAGACACTGATAATAAAGGCGTGATTTGTGAAGCTTCACTAGAGCTACGATTGGTTGAAATAAGATGCGAACATGAGAGGAGAAAGCATAGCAGTTGGTGTGTAAAATTAATAAGTTGTTCTCGGACGTGTTTGCGAGCCGTGTAGAAATTTCTTAGATTTTCAACTTGGACGTGTGCAAATTTAATAGAATCGCTGTGCCGAACCGCCGAAAGGGAACACAGAATGCGAAATTCTAAAAATTGTCCGTTGCGGGACAAATTCGACTTGCAAGCGAGCCATTATATAAACCCGTGTTGATATGAGTTTCGCTCTCTTAGATTTTGACTTTATTCAATACTTTAAACAGTGCTCTCTTTAATTTTTGATGTTATACCATACTTCAAGCAGAATACGTGCTACGATACAAGTTATTATGCATTAGTGCACTTAAAAAAGATAGATAAGGTAATAAAGTCTAGTTATATTTGCGGGTATTACTGTACCAATTATCTAAATTAGTAGCGATAAATAAATACATTGAAGTATGCAGCTTTGTATAGCGTGAGCGAATTATGAATTGCTTTGCTATTTTTCGGGAGTGAGTAATCAAGTGTTATTCGTAAACGTGATTGGATCCACAAAACAAGATTTAGATATACATAGATGAGTTCCTGAAAAGCCCTGAAATGATGAATGATGGTGTAAAAAAATTTTTAATGGCGGCTAGAATGGATTTGATCCCTGTAACTCTTGACATTCGTTGTTGGTTGTAATGCCCATGAACCAGTTATGGATTGCTCACTGTTGCCCGTACCTCAAACTGACTCGTATTTAAATTACTATTTTCAGCTTCCACTTCGTCTTGACCATGCATGTTGGTATTAATTTAACAAACCGTTCCTCCACTTCATTGTTATGGTCTTTGAATAGATAAAAATGATTAAATTTGTTACAAAAGAGTACTTAGTTTTCATAATGGTGCTCTTCCAAAAGAATCACATCACAACTTACAGCAACTTGCATGTTTTTTTGATCAGACTCGATAACCTTTGCACTGTTCTCTGTGACCAACCAAAATACATACCTTGGACTTAGAATCAAACTTATTCCATTTTTATTTCGGAACATGCACCATTACTTTGCATCCAAAAACTTAAAAATTTGACAAATTAATAAGATATCGCATTGTATTAACTGCTTCATCCCAAACTTTGACATTGAGCTTTACATCAAAAAGTATACATCTTGCTTGTTCGACGAAAATCCTATTCATCCACTCCGCCATACCATTTTGTTCAGGCGTGTATGGTGCTATCATTTGATGTTTGATGCCTGAATCACTCAGAAACTTTAAAAATTCATTGTTACAATATTCCTTCACATTGTCTGTGCGACTTTTCTTATAATTTCGGTTCATCTGATTTTGAATCTTTAAAAACATTTATAGTTTCAGATTTTTCTTTTTTAATAAAATACACAAAAGCTTTTCTACTGAAACCATCAATGAAAGTCATAAAGTACTGAGAACCACCAAATGTATTAACAGTCATTGGACCGCATAAATCTGAATGTAACAATTCCAGAATATTACTCGCTGGCGAATTGCTTTTCTTAAACGGAGGACACGTGTTTTTCCCATGACACAAATTTCACAGATTTCTCACTAACCGCTGCTGATGAAACTCATTCCCTCAATAAAACCATTTCACAACTTCATAAGATTGTCATATCCTATATGATCAAGTCATCAATACTACAATTGTTGAATTTCTGTCGACTTTGCAATCATACTTGATGCAGCCGCCTGTGTCACTTTGAATAGTCCATTCAACAGATTTACTTGAACTAACAAGTTATTATGTTTGTTCAAAATTTTGTAACCGTTGGTGTTCAATTTCACAATTAGTGCTTTACTGACTAAATGACTGACCGATATAAGATTCGTGCATAGATTTGGTACATATAGCACGTCTCAAATGATCGTGTCCTCTGTATTATCATTAATTTGTAGTTGAAGCCGCATATCACCTATGAACTCTGCTTTCAACTTCGTCTTATTTGCAATTGTTGCTTCACAAATGGACTCAGATTTGATATCTTTCACGTGTCATGTGAGTAGATGCTCAGGAATCAATGTACAACCCTGTTAGCTTTACATTACTTGCAATCAAGCAAGGATAAATTGACATATAACTTGTTGTCTTATTTGACTTTACATTAGGACATTTGTTTTTGTAGTGTCCTAGAAACCACACTCGAAACATTTCTTATTCTTCGTGTGGACTTATGCTTTTAGTAATTTTGGTTTTTAATTATACATTGCCGACGATGATAAGTTACCCATTTCATTGCTTGATCTAACTTCTTGCAAAAGTTTTGTTTTGATCAAGTCCACAGAAATATTTTGTGGTGAACCCTCAATTGCCATAATCGTTGGTTTGTATTCTCATTTTCATTTCAG
Organism: Platerodrilus igneus; assembly: GCA_036346225.1. NCBI lineage: Eukaryota > Metazoa > Arthropoda > Insecta > Coleoptera > Lycidae > Platerodrilus > Platerodrilus igneus. The sequence goes on along the minus strand of JARFIW010001392.1, from coordinate 4,633,342 downwards.
CACCATTCAATTTGTGCACCATGTTAATTATTTTGTTGACAAAGATTTCCATTGACGAACAATCTACCAGTCTTGTTATAACAAGTTTGCATAGTATTCCAAGGCGATGCGACAAACCTCGAATCTTCAAATGTTTTTTGGAGATTCTGCCAAACTTCTTTAGCTAAGTTTGCTTCTTGGATATGCGGAAACTTCACTAGGTTAACCATCAATACAATCAAAGCTTTCGCTTTTGTATCTCCAGCCTAACACAACAATTCTCAAAGCTTGCGTAAGTAGAGACTCGCCTTTACAAAAGCCAATGAATGTTGAAGGAAAGCAGTCTGGATTGAAGCTTTGACGTTAGCACATTGACGAGATTAGATAATACGTTCTTATTTTAAAGTGCCATCTAACATGTGTTACTCTTTTTTACATAAAATTTTAACATTTAATGTATTAATCAGGTTTAGAGGACTTTTTAAAACTCTACATAGGGAAATTCCCAGCATAGTAATATGGTAATGCTGACATATGTAGAAACCGTATAACGTTGTGGTACACACATACGGTTCGGATATTGGCTTATCTTTGCTATCTGAGATTATGCTACGTTGATATTGCTTATGGTTTAAACGGCGTTGTTACCACCAACATATGTCAGAGCACTTTAACCTCGTCTGGAGAGAATTGATATTTTCGTGGGAGAAAAGGTATCGAAACTCGGGACTTGCTTGGTTACCATGTTCTGTCTAGTGTTGACGTATTAGTAGTGCTATCGATCAGTGATTCCCATATTCCGTTCCTTATCCTAATATTGTACCGACATGTCGACAAGCGAGGGCTACAGTGAGGCAACACGGAGAGAAAGAATAGGAAAGCACAACAGAACCACCCCTGAGCACCAAGAAAATCATGTTACCAGGAGTAGACTATCGAGGTAAGTGCTACCTTTATTAACTCGCGACGTGTTTCGTTGTCTCAGGGAATCATCCTCCCTCTGAAATTTGTGTTTCCTACTGTTATTGTTTTGTACGATAATTTAGCCTCATGTATGATTTGGCTATGTACGATATGGTCGTTTGTACTATAATTTAGGCCTAAGATGAAAAAAATCCTGAATTCCATAGTTAATAAAAACACACACACAAGTGTAAATATTAAGACACAACTTTTATAGTAATTAAATTAATCAATTTCTTTTATTTGATATCAAATAATTTTAAAAAGTTAAGAAAAGAGGTACCTATCTTTTCTTCATTCCACTAGACGTGAAACTCATTTTTGCTTGAACCTTCGTTTATGCTTGAATTGAAGTAATAACTAAATATTACAGCCTGTTGTAATGTATTAATCCTTCAGAATTACATACTAAGTACACTGTATTTTAAGGACTTTCTGTTAAAAATGCGTACACTGACTAAGAACACAATATACATTGTAGATTGTATATTAAAAATGATGATTTTTTTACTGTAAACTTATAATAACTATATATTTACCAATTAGGAAATCCTTAATATTTTTACTACAACCTAACATAGGATTTAATCTGCATCTGAAAATAAAATGTCTTCATTTGACTAGATGTCGGTCATTGCTCTTTTTGAAATGACCATACCAGTCTGTTAGCAGTCAGTGTCGGGTTTTCATTTTCCTGGTAAATATTTAGTGATAACTTGTTTTAGGTTACGATAAATTCTCTAAAACCACCACCTGTAATAAAACAATACATTTCTAACACTATCTTAAGCAATCAAACTACTATAAAGGATATCCAGGTAATGGCAAATTACAACGACAAATATTATAATATAGAGATAGACTATGAAAGTTTATATAATAGATTACTAACCAATTAGTCGTGCCTTATGGAAATAAAGTTGTGTAGTGCTGTATAACGTCAGGCTGCTCTTACAAAGGAAATATGAATGTACATACCTGCTTTAACATGTTGTGAGGCAAGAATCAGCCCGTTGATAATTCGGTCTGCAGAGTTCTCAACCTTGTTTTTATAAGATTCGCTTTGGAAAATATACGCTCACAAGAGGCATTCGAGAACGAGAGAACCAAAACATCCACAACGAAGTCTCCAAGTTCTTCGAACTCATGTTCATCCTGAAGATTTTTTAAATTACTTAATTTCTCCAAAAACTCATCGTTAGCCATGTCTTTGTACTGTGTTGGAAATTCTTTTTGTAGTATTTTCCGCCATTGGTCATCAATTTTTTGAAGAAGCTGGACGTTTTCTGGGGCTAAAATTCTTGTCACAGAGCTAGCAAGATTTACAAGAGAATTGGCCTTTTTGGGTCTTAGCATGACATTGCAACTCGATGATGTAGAGACACTGGATTTTTGCATATGGTAAATCGCTGTTAAAATCAAAACGCTCTTTCATTTCTTTGCTTAACTTAACAAGAAACCGTTAGCAACGTGTTCTAAAATGGCTTCACATATCTTTTGAGTCACTTAGGTTTTGATTGTTGGTTGATTTTCAAAATTCCTCAGTGAAACAGCTATATACATTTGATGTAGTGGAACAAACTTGTGAACATTAACTGGGACAATTTTATTGAGAGTTGTGTTGTTAATATACTTTTGATGGATGTAACTTGACAGTGTGCCTTCGTATGAACTGCACATTGCCTCATGTACTGTAACGATGAGACTTTGATCACTTTAAGGAGTTTGTTTAGGTTAATACATTCAGGAAGCACCCACTGCAAAAATACAAAATACATTTTTGTTGTAGGGTCACTTATCGTTTTTACTATATTATCAACACTTGTCAGCGTGGAAGTGGATTGCTGTAATAAAAGAAAGCTATTCAATGTAGTCCATTGTTCTAAAATTCTATCCACAACCGCTTGCAGGGAAAGCATTATGTTTGAGAGGGTTTGACAATTTTGTGAACATAATGCTAAAAACACTTTTGGAATACGATTAATCTAGACTGCCTTTTGCTGCTGCCTTTAAAAAATTTATAAATTTTTTGGTCAGTTCTTCAGGTGCACGAGGTAACTCTTAGCAAGCTTCATTACAACACAAGTGAAGGGAGTGGCATATAAATTTAGAAAGGATTAAACCACGGTAGTTGTCACTTAAACGTTATGCAACAAAGTTTTTTCGCCAAACGTGGTGTTGTAGCCATCACTATCAAAACCTGTTACATTCTGTTTTAGAATGTGAAAAGTTTTCACCAACTCGTCGTAGAGACGATTTTCCGTTGCACCCTTCATAGCAGCTGAAACATTGTTAGAAATAAACACTTGAGCAAGTTTCCGAAATTTTGTTACAACTCGACCTTTGTCAGCAATTCTAACACATACACTCAAGTTTCTGATAGAACCTGCCAGTAGATTCATCTATTACTATACTAAACTTTTTGGACTGTACAGGGTGTCAAAAAAGTCACGCACCATAGGGATTATACACTGTTATTTATTATCTAAACTAATTTTGTTTTCTTATTGTTTGCAGGACTGAAAAATGTTGAGCACTGAAGAGCGGATAGAGATTATTCTTCTCTGTGGAAGAGAAGGTTTCTCTAACAGAGGCGTTGCAGATGAATTTAATAGGAGGCATCCTCAACGAGAGCCAGTGTCGCACACAACCGTTGGCAGATTGCTAACAAAGTTCAAAGCTACAGATAATGTAGCTGATGCTCAAAGAAGCGGCCGTCCAAGCACGTCAGAAGAGGTTGTGGAAGGAGTTTTAGCAAAGGTTATTGCAAGCCCCAAAAAATCAATCCAACGTACCAGCTTGTAAATACTCCCTGTATGTTTGTTGTGGTTTGTTTAGCATTCTTCTTAAGCTTCTTTGGGAATTAAACCACTCATAGTTTTTAAAATTATCTTTATTTACGTTTCGATCCATGACCTAGGATCGTTGTCAAAATAATAAAAACTTCAAGTTTGACGTTTATGACATAAATTGAAGGTTACTTTGATTTATTGGTGTTTGAAATATTTGGTTTGAGTACACTAAGCAAAAATTTTTAAAGTTTAAAAGAATGATTGCCTTCAATTTGTGTTGCGACCTGGGATCGACTTTCCTAAGGTAGCCAATACGCTTAACGTGAAATCAGCTGATTAATTTTTATTGGTGAATTTTATATAAATTCAATAACTAACGGTTTTACAATAAACATCAACTTCACATTCAAAATAACGCTCTGATTACAAAGATGTAATCAGATTACTTTACATAACCACTAGATTATCAATTTATAAAACATTATCTTTAATAAAACCAGTCAAGTGGAAGCTTTTTCGACCTACCATTTTGAAAACTTAAGACCAAGTAATCCATAACTGGTTCATGGGCATTACAACCATCAATGAATGTCAACAGTTACAGCGATCAATGATGCTAAGTATACAAAGAAAAACGACTTTGTCAATTTTTGGACTGTGAATAATGCAGACGTTTTGCTGACAGTGGAAGGCGCAATGAAACGTCTGTATGAGTCTCATTGGAAGAAGGATATGCAGGACGAATATAACTCTCTAAACGAAACCGGAACTTGGTCTTTGGAAAATTTGCCAGTCAATCACAAGGAAATTTGGAGCAAATGGGTGTTCAAAACCAAGTGCAACGAGAATGGTTGGTAATAAAGGGTTGTGCTCAACGCAAAAGGATTGATTACAAAGAGATTCTCGCCCGTTGTACCTTATTCATCATTCTGTTTCCTCATAGCAATTGCTGCAAAATATAATTTAGATATCAATCAGATGAATGCGATCACAGCCTTTTTACCATGTGATTTAGATGAAGAAATCTATATGATTCAGCCTGAACTGTTCAACGATAACAGTCAATGCGTTTGCCGCTTAAAAAAACATTATACGGTCTCAAACAAGCCAGTCTGTGTAGAATCAACATTTGGATATCACACTAAGAATGCTTGGTCTCAAGTGCTCAGCAGTTGATCCACGTAATTTCTATCATGTCAATGGTATTCAAATGTTATTCATGGCAGTCTATGATGATAATTTGTTAATTATCTCTAACAACAAGAGATAAAAAACAAGTTGAAGTCGAGTCTATAGTCATTTTAAAATTAATGAGGTAAAGCTTGTCTAGGGTATGCAGATCACACGAGATAAAAAACGGGCATGATTTTAATTAACCAGAGTCAGTATATTCAGAAAATGCTTGACAAGTTTCAAATAACTGATTACAATAGTGTAAGTACGCCAGCAGACCCGAAACCAAAACTGACGACAGAAATGTCATCCCAAAGGTAAGACGATCGAAAAGGAGTGGAAAATGTGCCACAGCAACAGGTTGCAGGGAGTTTGTTGTTAGGTGCACAAGTGTCGAAACCAGACATGGAGTTTATTGTTTACCGTACAAATGTCAGAACCAGATTTTATCCAATAGGAATCCTAAGTAAGTTCAACAACAACCCAGGAAAAGCGCATTGGAATGCTACAATACGAATTTTGTGTTATTTGAATGACACAATCTGCTGCAAACATGAATATTCTTTTATACAGGGGTAATTGCGACTTAGATTGGGAAAGTGATACTATGGGCAGGTTATGCATTTAAACTTCAAGGTGGGAATCAAAGAAACAAGAAACTGTTGCATTGTTAGCGACAGTCTGAGTACATGTCAGTGTCAGCAGCACCTCAAGAAGCAATATGGCTTCGTGGAGAATGCAAGGAATTGCTTGGTCGAGTCGCTGAACAGAGTTCGACTGTCATACACTGCGACAACAAGGAGGCTGTACTGCTATAGGAAAAAACAGTTTTTCTTCGCATATGAAGTATATTGATTTATGCCACCACTTTCTACGAGAAATGGTCAATGCAAAAAGGCGTAGGGTCGTCGATATTAGTATGAATTACATGATAGCAGACAACCTAACAAAGCCGGCACCAGTAAAGAAGCATAGGTTATGTTCAAGAGTATTTAATCTAATATACGGTTCAAGCGTAGGCGTGAAGTGAGCCGTGACTAGTGGTTGACTAGGTGATACTTGTCTATTTTGCTAGTTTTTAACAAGTGATAAATTAAATACACGTCCGTTTTTGACCGAACCTCTTATATATATATATATATATATATATATATATATATATATATATTGCTATGTATAAACAAGAATTGTAATTATCTCCTCCGACGTTGGGCTGTCTTATTAATATTGCTATAAATTCCCTCCAGAAACTTAACTGGATTTTATCTTGAACCTACCTTGTCAACCAATAACAAAATTTGATATGTTACCGCCTTACTCGTTATCAATTTCGTATTCAACTTATAACTCCTCCTTGATTGTTTAAATTATCAAAGCACTCCCATTAACTTTATCTTATGACCTCGACTAGCATTTATTTGGAATTATAAAATTCAGTTAATTCGATTCTATATAATGAAACAAATATTGTGTACAGTTTTTGTAAATTATTTGAAATACACTTTTCAATTAATTAATGTTGTAAATCTCATTTGTCAAAAATCATATACTTTTTACTCAAAACCTAGTCACCAAAAAAAAACCTATTTTTATAAAAAAAAGAAGCGTGGAACGTTCAAAACTTCTTATCATATCACGCACTTTATGCGTATGCAAGTCCTCTTTGTTGACTTTTTCACATTCATTTATATCAAGCAAATTCAATATTCAAATAAAAAAATAGAAAAAAAGTCTTATAACTAAAAAATCTGACCTGGTCTATTTTCTTCGCATTGACACATCCATAACTAGCTAGTATTTCCCATACATTAAGCCATCCATTTGAATAAAAATTATCTTCCCTCAATTCAGTATTATTACAAGCCCATTCGAAATATTGTCTATCCACACGCTTGAACCATTGCATTTAAATTATTGCCATCACCCTCTGGACTACCATTATTAACTTATACTTATGCACCCCAATTTATTATCATCTCATATAGACTTATTCCTTCTTATCAAATTTCCCCAAACTTAGAATTGGATTATCATCATTTATTTTCCCCTTGACTTAGAAATTGTATTATTCTCCCCCAGGACTCAGAACTTGGATTATTCTCCCCTAGGACTCGGAACTTGGATTATTCTCCCCCAGGACTCGGAAATCGTAGTTTATTTTTTTCTCCCCGGTTTCAGAAGCCCTATTATTATTATGTTTTAGTTTAAAATAAATTCACCAAAATCTACTTACGTTTAATCGGCAATCGTAATTTTCATTTTAGCACTTATACAACTTTTCACTTTAATTATTATTACGTATCACTTTATTTCATAGTGGCGCACCTCGGCCTTTGTTGAGTTGAAAACTGAGTTCGTTATCACTGTACCTGTTCATATATCCTTGCTCTCCCACTCCGTCAGTGGGTATGGTCCACAAACTCGTCGCTCACTTTAACGAATCAAATCTTTGCATTTAAAGTAGTTTCTAATGTAATTTTTCAATTCTAAACGACCTTCACTATCAAGCGCACCCTTAAACAACCCCTAAACCACAGCAATATATATATATATATATATATATATATATATATATAGAAATTAATAAGATGAAATAATAACTTAGACTTTTTAAGTAAAGCCCAAATGATCATTTCAAATCGAGCTAGTAATTGAAAGAAGGAAAATATAAGGCCTTGGACAGGATTTGAAGTTATTATTTCATCTTATTAATTTCAATACGTAAGTATTTATCAACTTACCTTGTGTAAAAAACTAATTATAATATTTATATATATATATATATATATATATATATATATATATATATATACACTATTATATTATATGAACTCGTAAAAACTGTCATACTTAAACTTTCTTTTCAAGTACCTTTTCTATTTATATTTGTTGATGATATCATTACCGCTTGTCCTGATTTAATGGAAACAAATATGATTAACACATTTAACTTATTTAACAACAGATTAAAATTTACAATAGAAGTAGAAGATAATAAAAAACTCCCTTTCCTAGATGTATTAGTTTCACATGATGAAACAGGTCAAATATATACACAATGGTACCAAAAATCATTATCATCAAATAGAATTCTAAATTTTTATTCAAACCACTCATACAAACAAAAAATTGCAGTAATAAAATCTTTAAAATACAGAATTATAAATTTAAGCAATATTAAATTTCATCAATTAGACCTCATAACCGCTAAAAAAAATTTAACTGAAAACAATTACCCCTCAAATTTAGTAACCAAAATTTTTAATTGTAATACTACTATTAACAATAATATTAACTCTAATATAAAATATTATAAACTTCCAAATTTAGCAATTACACATTCACTTAAACGAATATTACAAAACGAAAACATCAAAATTATAACATACAATACAAAAACTACTCAACAATTATTTTCAAAAAATAAAGATATTATTCCTAAACAATACAGATCTAACATAGTATACCAAATTGAATGTAAAGATTGTGTTTCCATTTACATTGGTCAGACAAAAAATTGGCTACAAACCAGAATAACAAATCATAAATCAGATTGTAGAACTATTCCAAAAAAAGACTCGACAGCTTTAACTTCACATCATCATAAATACAACCACAATTTTAATTTTAACGTCAATAATATCAAAATTTTAGCAACAGAAACAAACCATAGTAAAAGACTCATATTAGAAATGATTAAAATAAAAACAACACCCAACACCATTAACAACAAAACAGACATTCAAGGGCTGAGCTTAATTTACAATAATATTTTAAACAATTACTGAATTAATGTATGTTTAAGTGTTTGTGATAATGCATATGTGTGTGTATACATAGACGCTACCAAGGTCAAAGAACTAGACCTACCTAATCAAATTTTAGATGTCAATTCTTAGTTGTCATTCTTAAATCAATCTGTTTAACATTAAGTTAGTTTATAAGCTAGATATATTCATGTAAGTCTTATTAAAAAAATAGTATTAGTAATTAATTTATATCTGTAATTGTAGGGTTCTGATGAGATTTTAAAATAAATCGAAACATGTTAACTGTGAATTAAAGCGTAGTTAATCACTGTCCAATGTACCGAAAAAATTCAGCATATATATATATATATATATATATATATATATATATGTGTGTGTGTGTGTGTGTGTGTGTGTATATTATTATTATTATTATCAGGTCTTTATTCAACCAAAATTTACATGTACAAAAAAGTTCTTTACAAAAGATAATACATAAATCCCAGGGCGAGGTTCAGTAGCTACTAGAAAGTAGGTCCTGTTCTACCACCCAAACCCTGAACAATTATAATTAAATTGTAAGTAATTGATAGAAGTAAAAGAAAACAAAAAAAAGAAATTAAAGAGTATTTACATATATACCTGTATGTATATGTGGTCGGAATGTATGTATGTATGTAATCATTACATCCCATATGGTAATGACTATTTATTTTAGTTTATTCTATTAAACTTAAAGAAACTTGTTTTTTGAATTTTAGAGGACTTAAATGCTTGTAGTTATTATTAATACTATTGTACACAGAGCAAATCTGATATGAGAAACAATGCGTGAAAAATGCTGTTTTATGAATAGGAGGCGTGAGGGTACCTCTAAAACGAACGTCGATATTGTGTACATAAGACCTAAATTGAATTTTTCTATATAAGTATAATGGGGCTCGATTAAGTAATACTTTTTGATAGAATACGGCAGCATGTAAAAACTTCCAAATTAGAAGAGAACATTAAGTCTAGCAAGCTATGCCTGCGTTCTGATATTTTGGTCGGCTTTGAGACCAATTGTACTAAATCAAAGTTCAGAGCTAAGTTTGCCATTTCCACAGTGAATTTATTGCAGAGATCCAAGAAATCAAAATTAAAGTCGCCACAGAGGAAAATTGTTTCTGCACATAGGGTCAACAAGGACAATGTGGTTTCCAATTCATTTAAAAAACAAGTTGAAAATGCAAGGCATTGTTGCAACGAACTTCCAAATGTAGACTTACTTTAAAACAATTTAAAGAAATTAAAATTATTATGTTGTAATAATTATAAGTATTCAGATAAAATACAAAAATTTATAAACAACAAAATAGACATTTTAATATATTTTATTTTATTGAATAAATATTTTAAAAGCTATATATTAGTTCTCATCAATAAGATAAGATATATATATATATATATATTTTTTAATATGAATCTAATTATTTTCGGTAATCAAAATTTAAGTTTAAACAATGTCTATAATATTGGAATAATTGGCATGAAATGCCATAAATTGTTCAAATGTGTCGCATATTGATTTTAAACTTATTTAAAATTTTAATTATCCCTTTGGATTTTCCCGGGGGCTCGGCGTCCCCATGGCCCGATTTTAACTGACATCAAAACTTAAGCTTTGGACACCGAGCTGAATCGATTGATGTATCACACATTGATGTCCGACCATTAAAAAGGCCTCGGACACACAGACAAACACACAGACAAATAGATTTCATAAACGAACGAAGTTCGTTGATAAGAAAAATCATAGACCTCAGATCTGTAGCAAACCCCAAGCACCACTTTTTGCTTGTTTAATATAAAGGATAGCCTGAGTTGTTCAATTGAGTTCAAAGTGACAAGTTCAATAGGTTTGAAAATATCACTAATACAAACTGCAACACCCCTACCCCTACCATCTCTATCACAACGTAATAATGTATAATCAGGTATGTTAACATTTTCGGATTTTATTGAATCTGATAACCATGTCTCTGTTAGGCAGAGGATATTAATTTCAAAGTTTAAGATAATGTCCCTAACTTGAACAAAATGGGGATGTATAGACCTTACTTTCAGAAGTGACCATTTCATAAGATTAGCGTTCATTAGTAGCTAAACATAAAGTACGATTAGCAATTTAACATAGCAGTACCACAAGAAGTAATCGAATCAAAATTTTAAACAGGTATTTTGCTTCATATTCTTTTTACCATATACCGTTCCCTTATAATTATAACTATTAATCAATAGATGTTACCAGAGTCCACGAAATACGATAACAAGTGAACACGCTGTACTATCTAATCTGGTACAATACAATACTAGTTTAAGTCACCTTAAGTAAATCTCTAATAATTTTATACAAAGGCAAATATTCAATATTTTCTTAACAAAACCATTTATATGGAACAAGCAGATACCAACAATTTCCAGTTACAACCTACCGCTTGAAGAATAGATCGTCGTTTGTGAACTTCTAAAATATACATATTTTAACCTAGAACACATATTTTGTTCCAAATAACATACCTTTTGATAGTGCCACCTTAGAGGTAGTTACAGCATTTGTATACGATTTAATATTTGAAGTATGCGCTACTTGACAATCAATATTTTCTGAGAGATCCAAAATGTTCATACATTGCAATCAGACAATTATTTAGATAAAAATTGAAATAGTATAATGTACAAACGTTTCCGATTACAACGCATAAAATATTAAGTTATACATTACCATCAACATCCTCCTCAATAAGATTTGAATTTTTTCGGTCTTCAGATTCTGCATGCTCTTGATGTGAAACAGCCGTTTAGCAATAGATTCTACAAAGCCAACAATGGCAGCTGCCATAACCAACGTACTTCTACAAATATCTAAAACTTACCCTTCACAAACAATGTAGGAATTTCATCCTTCCTTAATCCTCTTTGAGTGCCAGGAACAATATATTGTTCCTCAAAGTGTCGGTCGCAGACGTAATACGAGTTGTACACAGCATTCTCCGTAATATTGATCAAATTAGGATTGTTTATGTTATACATCCACTGTTTAAAAAGTTCGGGAATGGATTTTGGAAATCGGTGGCGCTTGCTAATCATATCACTGGAAGTGGGAACACAACAACTACGAACACGTTTCTTGCTCATCTTCACAAACGATACCCGCAAAGTTAAAAAGAAATTGAAAAACAATTGATTTAAAAATCAACATGTTCGAATAAAAAGGTTAAATGTTGGCTTTTTTTTGTGTGAGTGAAAGAGTTAGACAATTACAAAAAGCCGCTCCAGCGGCTGCATGCCTAACTAACTCAAGGAAACGCATGCGCCGCCTCAGTTTTTTGTCTATAGTTGTCTATGACTGCAATAGGTAGATAAAATTCCTATGGTTTTATCTCTCTTGCACAATTTGTAAGGCATACTGTCAAAGAATATTAACTATAGAATTCTATAGTTAATATTCTTTGATACTGTGGTGGCGCTACAAACAGCAAGTAGGGGAAATGGCGGGAAACATTTAAAATCAAATTTCCTGAATAGGTGGGATTTTTAAATTTGAAAGTAGTACAATTGCAATTTAAATAGAACTTAAATCAAATCTTTTGTTACGGGCCAATTCAGCACTACGACACCAAGGGACGGATCGGGACCCGCGAGCGGCCTAGCTCTAGCCGGTGAGGGGTAGGTCAGACAAAAGTCGTAGCTTGGGATTGCTAAATGCCCTAAGATGACAATTATAATGAGATGTGAATTCGGTAAAACGTCAAAAATCGGGTGGGCACCACCAGTAATGTCACAATGCTAGATGACAAAAGGAGAATCTCGTCACTGGTCGGTAGACTCCTTGCAGCTCAATATTTAATATAAAATCCTCAGAAAATTTCGCAGAGTAGAGAGGTTGAATTCACCCTACTCACATAAACTTCTCACTAAAATAATGCACGTAGACAACTTTACTTAATTCTATTAACAAATTCCAACGACTGAAATAAATACATGGTTAGTTGCATAAACAATTATGGCACATACATATATGAACACGTAAATGTATACATTACTACAAGTAGTATTGTCGATAAAGTAAATGGCATACAATTATTATTACTATAAGGTGTACTGGCCAGTAAAGCAATGTGTAATAAAATTAAGGTGGAGTTGAGTGCACAGGACACCCCCACTTGCTCTACTTACACAGTAACTAATAAAATATTTGAAACGTAATGCGTAGGACGCCGTGTGCATGCAACCCTACGCTAACTAACTTAACGGCAACAATAACTTTGAATTCGAAATGTAAATTGTGATCTTAATTCAGCAAATATGTAATCATAATAATTTTGAATATCTGGAAGTATCAGTACAACTGTCTTAAATACTACGTTAATTGGAAATAATAGGGTTTAACTATTTATACTAATTAAATGTGTTTGTTGTTCGCGACAACGATAAAGTATCAATAAAGCGCACACACTTTAGGCCTCGATGATAAGGGATTAACACAACTTCATGTACGGGTTGTGCTTAATTTAATTGCACAAACGTTCAATATTATAATCGACGTATTTGGGGCTGCACTGTAAAATCTACGAATACAGTCGCTTACCTTGTAAGGTGGATGGTACCAGTCAACACTGTGAGAGTGTCGAGTCTTCTACTTTCAAACATGTGACAATTAATCTATTACTTGATCCCCAACACATGGGTTATATTACGGGCCTACCACAACCGTAACGAGGTTTTCATTTATCCTCCAGACAGTAACTCCCACATTCATTGGCATTAGTTAATACTTCTAAAACGTAAACAAACGACGAAAGAGGAAGCCTCAACCTACAACAGAATGATTAATCACGTGCACCACGTGACACTATTAGCGATGTTCGACAATCAAAACTCGGCACTTGTACTATAACTTCCCCTGAACCACCAAAATAAACGATCGATTAACTATAATATTGTAACTACATATTTCATGTAAGAACCGTATAAATCCGCCCAAAGCGATTTTAATCTCCCCCAACTCAACTTGACAAATTTACATCCTAAACGTCACAGACCTCGGCCCTCTTGAATACCTCCAAAAAAAAACTGTCGAAATTATGAAGGGATGTGCGGGCAATGCGCTCTTTGTTATATTTTAAACTGATGAATTATTTACACAAACTAATTGACTTTATATACATATTTCTCTAATATAAGGTAACAAAATAAACGGAACGTTACACCTCCCCCACTCGAAGACGAAAATCCCATTTTCGAAAACGGAAACATAAACCTGAAGAAAACGAAACTAACTAAACAACACAAAAAAAACAAAATCGAAACACACTAACAACTAATCGGGATGGTGTTTAAGATCTTTGGCGTGCCATACACCTTTAGACTGCCAGTCGAATCGGACAACTCATATGTCGAATAAGACACTTTTTTACGAATAATAAAAGGCCCAACAAATTTAGGGGCTAATTTCGCGGTAAAATGTTTCAACGCGTCAGACAAAACATAATTCCTTCTCCACACGGAATCACCAACTTCAAAATCTGCGGTACGCCTTCGTAAATCATATTTGATTTTACCGCGATCATATGCCACTTTAAGTCTCTTGACAATATCATCGTAAATTTTCTGCATCGCAGCAGAACGCGATAGGAGATCTTTTCGATCAGCGAAATCAACACCATTTAAATCACGAGAATTATCAGGCACATCGAGACTTCCTTCAAGATTCATCTCATGAGCAAAATATGGCGACATACCGGTAACTTCATGAATAGCAGTATGTAGGGCGCAAGCTACTTTAGGTAAATAACGATCCCAATCTTTGTGATGATCTTTCACATACGACGACAACATGGTCTTCAAAATTCTATGTACTCTCTCAACAGGATTCGCTTGAGGATGATAATAAACATTAAATATTATCTGAATTTTATACGAGGATGCCAACTTGCTGAATTCCTTAGAACGAAACTGAACACCATTATCGGTAAGTAAATATTGCGGAACACCAAACACTAAAATAACGTTTTCTTCAAGGTGTTGCGCCACAGCTGAAGCTGTAGCAGAACGTAACGGGAAAAACAATGAAAATTTCGTAAAACAATCGGTAACTGACAAAATATAGCAATAACCTCTAGAAGAACGCGGTAACGGACCTATAATATCACAAGATACCATCTGCCAAGGTTTCTTAACAATTGGGTGTCTGGACATCAGACCTGCAGGTTTCTTCTGCTCAGGCTTTTGCTCTAAACACACTTTACAATGGTTCACATAACGAGTAACATCAGCTTTCATTTTTGGCCAATAATATAAACGAGAAATACGACTAAAAGTCTTAAAAATACCTAGATTACCTGAAGTAGGCTCATCATGAAACTTTACTAAAAGATCTTTACGACGAAATTTCGGGAGAACTTAATAATAATAATAATAATAATAATGACTTTATTGCACAACATAGACAAATTAATAACATTTACATTTATGTGTACATATAATTTTTGTGCAAAGGGCGAAGTTCAGTTGAGTTACAATGAACCCTCTGTTCTTACACTTAACCCTAAATCATAAATAAATATGTGTTATTTTGTACAGTTGGTTGGCAAAGTTTGACTTCATTAGCAATGAGATGAAAACAAAAAGAAAAAATAATCTACTTAAAACCTTGTTGTTAAAAATGATTTTAATTTGTTTTCAAAGCGTAAGGGTAACATGATTTTAAAGTCCAGAGGTATTGAATTATAAATATGTACTGTAGTATATGAGAAAGAACGTTTGAATATCTGAGTCTTATGTGACGGGATTGTCAGCATACCCTTTCGCCTAATATTTATATTATGTACATCCGTCCTGTATCTTATCTTATTATATAGGTATGGCGGTGTTTTACTAACTAAAATGTTGTGACAAAAACAAGCTAGATGTAGTATACGACGCTTTTCCATATTTAACCAATTTACAACTTTTAACTTATGAGAAATATGTTCAAATTTACGGATTCCAAAAATCAAACGCAGACAAGAGTTTTGAACCTTTTGAATCCTCCTGGAGTATTCCTTATCAAGACAAGGCCCATAAATAACATCTCCAAAATTAAACAAAGACAGCACCAAAGATTCACATAACAACGTTTTAATTCCGACGTTTAATAAATGTTTATTGGCATACAGATGTTTTATATTAATATAAGCTCTTTGTAATAGTTTATTAACATGGCATTTAAATCTTAAGTCGACATCAATAATTAACCCCAGGTTTTTTGCCTCAACACAGTGTGGAATAATTATGTCATTGACTTTAATATGAATTTTTTGTGCTGCCACTATACGATGAATCTTACGTCCAAAAATTAAAACTTTAGATTTCGATGGGTTAATGTTTAACATATGTTGTTTAGAGATGTTAACTAACCTACTTATGTCACTATTGATTTTCAATTCGGCAACATTTAGTTCTTCTATCGGAAAGGAATAGTACAGTTGTGTATCGTCTGCATAAAAGTGCACTGAACAACTACTAATTACAGATGAAAACTGAGACGTATAAATAGAAAACAGTAATGGACCAAGAATTGAACCTTGCGGTACACCAGACTTTAATTTTCGAATATTGGAATATATACCAAATAAAGATACACTTTGTGATCTATTCCTCAAATAACTGTTCATAAGTTGACATGCACCACTGCCAAAGCCTATATACGATAATATATCAAGCATAACGTTGATATCTATTGTGTCGAATGCTTTTGTGTAGTCTAATAATATAAGTGCCGTAATTTTGTAGTTATCAGTGGCATATATTATGTCGCCAATAATTTTAGAAAGTGCTGTAGTGCAACCATATCCTTGTCGATATCCCGATTGCGTTGCCGGTAAAAAACTATATTTAGTAACGTGTTCTTTAATTTGAAAATTAATAATTTTTTCTGCAATTTTAGAAAGCACAGGTATGATACTTATTGGTCTTAAGTCCTTCATTTGTGATGGATTATTTACTTTAGGTAATGGATGTACAAATGGTTCTTTCCAACATGAAGGAAATACGTGCTCTGATAAAATATAATTAATTATATGCGAAATGTATGGTAGTAAGTATGGCATGCAATACTTTAACATATTTATACTTATACCATCAGTGCCTATTGATTGCGAATTAATGGAATATAATACATTTGACACAACTTCACTGGTGACAGTACGGAATAGTAAAGGTTCAGTTATATGTATTTTTGGTTTGCTCGAATAGAATGTCAGTGTGTCCCGTGGTGACCGTTTCGAAGTAGGAATTGAATCTATAAAATAGTCGTTGATTTTATTTACATCAAAAACATTTTGAGGTAATGGCTTTTTGTGTGTTTTAGTAAAAATGTTAAGTTCTCTTAACCCATTCCAAAGTTTTTTGGTATTACCATTAGCACTAGTTAGAAGCGTTTCAATATATGCCTTTTTCTCCTTACGAATTGCAAGCGAACACTAATTTCGTACCGATTTGTAGTAATCCCAGTGGCATTTATTTCCAGTTTTCTTAAACTGTAACATTGCTTTCTCCCTTAACTTTATTAAAATTCGTATATTTTCAGTTAACCAGTATGCTTTCGGTTTAGATAACCGTGATGTAACTAATGGTGCATGTTTATTAAACAGTTTAATAATATTTTCATTAAAAAAAGCTACTTTTAAATTGATATCATTAATATGAAATATGCGTTGCCATGATATATGTCTTAAATCCCTCAGAAAATGTTGATGATCAAAATTTTTAAAAGTACGATAGGTTTTGTTAATAATTGAATGTGAAATGATGATTTTAACTTCACAATGAATTAGCATATGATCAGCGGCATTAATATCTATAACTCCAAAGTTTACTACTAAATTAGGCACATTTGTAAATATTAGATCGATCAGTGTTGCACTGTTATTGGTAATACGAGTGGCTTCCCTAATTAATTGATTAAACCCGAAGTCATTAAAAGAGGAGGATAATTTCAATACAGAAGAGTCTTGCACCTTAAACCAATTTATATTAAAATCACCCAGTATAAAAACACCATCACTTACTGGTAATACCCTGGATAAGGAATCCTCCAGTGTGCTCAAAAGGTCCAGAAGGTTAGATCTTGGTGGATTATAAATCACACCCACTGATATAATTCCAGCCTCGATCCAAATTTGAATCCACAATTGCTCAATGAGTGTACTAGTAGTAATTACTTTAATTTTTAAGGTATTTTGTAAATAAATCGCTACGCCACCACCATGCTCAGTCTTGCGATCATTTCTAATTAGTGTGTAATTATTAACATTGATTAGGTCGCTCGGTATATGAGATTGAAGCCAAGTTTCTGTAATTGCGATTAAATTATAACAGTTTGATAAAACGTAATCTTTGAAGATTTCAAAGTTCGCTTGTAACGAGCGAATGTTAACGTGAGCTAGTTTTAAGTTTGTTTTCATTCAGTCACACTTATGCCAACCAATTTTATGTAAGTTTTATAATAAAAAACAAATAAAAACAAAAAATTGAAAAAACCGGTGTTCAACAATTGACAATGTAATGCTGTTCTGATTTTGTACCACTACTGGCTAGATCTTTAAATAATAACATCGTACTAGATAATTACTTACTTCATGATTGAAATTTATCTTATTTAATTATTTGTCATCAAAATTTATTATGTAGTGCAATTTAATAATATTATACCCAATAATACATACGGTGATAAAAGAGACATCATTCTAATTATATAAACAATTGATTCAAAATTTGCTATTCATGACAGGAAATTGTTGCATCGCCGGCATACATGTTTTGTAGATATTACCGGTCATAATATTGTTTCCAAATCTTGAATACTGTTTACAGATATAACTTTATCATTATGCTTAACCGTTACTACGCCATTTGCTGTCCATACACATCTGTTTCCAAATTTATTACAGGCTGCCTTCAAAATATCAACACGATTTCTTGTTAGATCCTCTCTGACAGTAATATTTGTGTTTTTAAAATTACGTTTGTTTTTAAAAACGTGTTCTCTTATTCTACAACTTATAAATTTTATTACAACAGGACGCGATTTGTTTACCATCTGTTTTCCCACTCTGTGGCATCGGTCGATTTGATCCTTAGTTATGCTAAAAACTACTTTTTCACTTAATGTGGAAATTAAGAGCTGTTCAGTGTCTTCGTGCTCACGCTCAGGAATTCCGAAGATTCTTAAATTATTTCTTCTACTGTATTGTTGTAAGCTATCAATGTTGGAGGTTAGAACTGCATTTTCCTTCTTTAAGAACTCCACTTGGTTTTCTATTGCCAATAGCTTAGCATCAATTTTTATTTCTATTTTGTTCCACACCTCATCTGCTAATTTTGCTATAAAAGTTTTGTCCTCTAAAAATGTGTGTATAGCTTGTTTTATAATTTCACCAATCTCGCTTTTCTGCTCACGGGTAAAAGGCATTATTATATATTTATATTATCCCGTAAGACAATTATTAATACCAAATAACTTGCAACTACCAAGTAATTATAAATGTATAATTTGCCAGAGCAGTAAACCGCACGTCTACTTTTTACGACTGTCAAACTTCTCTCCAACAATCATCTTCTTCAGAAACATCCGGATAATCAACTTTCATCCGCTTATACAGAGTATCACCAACAATTTTCCAACTATTATAGACAATCGGTTTAGTCTGCACAAGCTTACACATACGATTATACCAGCGATCAATTTTCGAATTTACAGGAGGCTCCACCTCTTCATGCTCCTCCACAACCACATTGACAACATTAACCTCAGGCACGGAACGAGATAACGCATCAGGTACATGATGGTATTTACCCTTCCTATGTAAAATTGCAAAATCATGCTGCTGTAACCTAATAGCCCATCTGTCTAATCTACCTGATGGCTCTTTCAAATTATTTAACCACACTAGGGAATGATGGTCCGTAACAACGGTAAACCTAGCGCCTTCAAGATACGGACGTAACCTCTCAATAGCCCAAATCACGGCTAAACATTCACGCTCGGTAACGGAAAAATTTCTTTCAGCTTTAGTAAGAGAACGACTAGTATAACATACAACATATTCTTGACCATCCTTGGTTTGAGTTAGGACTGCGCCTAAGCCATAACAAAAGCATCTGTTTGTACACAAAACGGTAAGTCAAAATCAGGACATCTAACTATAGGGGCGGAAATCAAATGGTTCTTAATAGTAGTAAATGCAACTTTAAAAATTTCGGACCAATCAAATTTACAATTCTTTCTTAACAAAGCCGTTAACGGGGCGACAATTGACGAAAAATTCGGTATAAAACGTCTATACCACGAAGCCATACCTACAATTCTCCTAACTTCGCTAACAGACTTCGGTGGCGGTATGTTCAGAATAGCGGTAACTTTTTCAGGATCAGGGAGTAACCCCTTACTATTCACAATGTATCCAAGATACTTAAGTTCAGGTTTGCAAAAATGACACTTCTCACGACCTAACGTCAGACCAGCATTACTTAAACGGGTAAATACTTCTTGTAGCATTTCGATATGTCTCTCAAAATCAGGTGTACATAGGATTATATCGTCCAAATAAACGAAAACGTAGGGTTCCAACTCGGGACCCAACACAGTATCTATTGAACGTTGCCACGTAGCCGGAGCATTATGTAATCCGAACGGCAAACGACAAAATTCAAATAAACCACGGTTTGGTACCGTAAAAGCTGTATACTGACGGGATTCCTTAGCAACAGGGACCTGCCAATACGCTGACTTAATATCTAACGAAGTAATATACTTTGCATTACGAAGACGATCTAAAATAGACGAAACATATGGCAAAGGGTACGCGTCCTTCTCCGTAACTTTATTAACTTGACGAAAGTCTACACAAAATCGAAACGTATTATCACGCTTCTTCACCAACAAAATAGGACTAGATCAAGCGCTGTTCGATCGCTCCACCACACCTAACTTTAACATCTTCTCCAATTTGTCATCAATATGTTTTAGCATAACCGGCGACACCGGATAATATCTCTGCTTAATCGGTTTTGAAGAGGTCTTAATTTCGTGTTCAACTAAATTCGTGCAACCTAGAGATTCACCAGAATGTTTAGCAAAATGTTCATCTACCAACCGCTCTAATTTCATACGCTGCTCAAAAGACAAATCATGGGTAGACTGTAGAACAGAATTACTCAACGTATCATCAACAGACAAAATATCAGGATTAGTAAACTGCCATTGACCTTTCATAATATCTGGGACTAAACCAATAGACAACCAAAAATCAATTCCTAAAATTAACGGATGCTTAACGTCAGGCATAACTAATACTTCAACAGTAACAGTACGTTCTTTCAAAGTAATCGGTAACATAATTGTCCCCGAACTATTAATTTGTTCACCATTCGCTACGGTACAGGCGGGACGAGAATCTTTTCTTATCGGTAACTTCAACAAACGTAATAAATCCCAACCTGTCAAACCTAAAATTGTTCTACTAGCACCAGAGTCTAAAAGTCCAAGTAACTTATAACCCAAAATATCAACAGTAACATGAAGTCGCGCATCGGGTGTAGAATTCTCAAAAACATAATCCAGAATAACTTTATTCTTAACGAACTTGGCATTCTTAACCTTAACTAAATTTTGTACATAAAAAGTCGAGTTAGTAAACGTACGGGACAAAATTGCTCGACCATTCAATTTCCCCTCAGGCCGTTTCCCGAAAATCTACGACACTTATTGCACGTATTCACGGTAAAACCAGGATTTCCGCAAAGGTAGCAATATTGACGACGGCGCGGTACATCACATTGACTGGCTCTGTGATCACTTTTATCACAATTCCAACAATGGAGTGTTTTCTGACGTATATCGCCTCCAAATCTTTGACCTGCAGTTGTAGCAACTTTGGTAGTGCATAAATCACTAGAAGAACCCATATAAGCTAAATCAGCTTCCAAATCTGTGCGACGACGAGAAGGCGGTACATAAGTATCAATAGAAAAACGTCTCTCTTCCATCTTCCTACCATACGACAATAGTTCATTTACAGAACGCACTTCAACAAGCGCTAACTGATTTTGATAAAAGGGAGCAATATTACGCATTAAAATTTTAAGTTGGTCTGGTTCCGAAACAATCTCACTTAACCTACTAAACATGTTCAGCATAACTGCAATATAAATCCCCATAGTCTCTTCGGAGCCTTGGGTGCGACGCTTAATTTCCTCCAACAAGCGCTCATCATAATTAATTGGCTGAAATTCTAAACGTAACAGACGAACTAATTCTTCGCAATTACTTACGAAACATTTATTTGCTCGGTACCATAACAACGCTCTACCGGTAAAAAGATCAACCGACTCGGAAAATAACTGAACAAAATTAACATTACGAGCTACCCTCAGCTCATCTACACGTTCAAGAAACGCGCTTAGCGACATGGTTCGAGGCTCGCCCGAAAATTGAATTCCCCATTTTGCAACTGGAACTGATTTTGTCGAATAATTTTGAGACATTGACACTTGCGTCACAGGATTAGTATCAACAACAGTATCGTCAATACAACTAGTACTTTCATTTACTAATTCATCGGAATCAACTTTAAGCGACATTAATTGATAACGAGACAACAACAATGAAACTTTCGTCAAAAGTGTTTCTTTTAGAGCTTTTTCTTTATCCTCGGGACGACTATTATTCACACGATCAAGATAATGCGATAATTTAGTTTCAACAGATAACGCAGATTCTTTACAAGGCGTACATTCAAACGCCTCAATTAATTTTTCTAAAATAGAACATCCTTTCTCGACAGCTTCAACTTCGACAGAGAATTCTGGAATCTTAACAGCAGTTACCTCGCCGCTCTCTTTCTCTTCTTTAAGAACCTTAAGTAAAACAGTCCGTAGTTCTTTAACTAAACCTTCCGTTTTACAACCTCTAATACCAAGCGTATACTGCAACTCCTCTTTACTCAAACGTTCAACAATCATTCATAAACCCATACTGACAAATCTTTAAACAACAATAACAAGAAAAAGAAAATAGTCTTCAAACGTCAAAAAAAAGTATTTTCTATAACTTATAGGAACATAAAACGGGCCCCACGTTGGGCGCCAAATTAACTTGTTACGGGCCAATTCAGCACTATGACACCAAGGGACGGATCGGGACCCGTGAGCGGCCTAGCTCTAGCCGGTGAGGGTAGGTCAGACAAAAGTCGTAGCTTGGGATTGCTAAATGCCCTAAGATGACAATCATAATGAGATGTGAATTCGGTAAAACGTCAAAAATCGGGTGGGCACCACCAGTAATGTCACAATGCTAGATGACTAAAGGAGAATCTCGTCACTGGTCAGTAGACTCCTTGCAGCTCAATATTTAATATAAAATCCTCAGAAAATCTCGCAGAGTAGAGAGGTTGAATTCACCCTACTAACATAAACTTCTCACTAAAATAATGCACGTAGACAACTTTACTTAATTCTATTAACAAATTCCAACAACTGAAATAAATACATGGTTAGTTACATAAACAATTATGGCACATACATATATGAACAAGTAAATGTATACATTACTACAAGTAGTATTGTCGATAAAGTAAATGGCATACAATTATTATTACTATAAGGTGTACTGGCCAGTAAAGCAATGTGTAATAAAATTAAGGTGGAGTTGAGTGCACAGGACACCCCCACTTGCTCTACTTACACAGTAACTAATAAAATATTTGAAACGTAATGCGTAGGACGCCGTGTGCATGCAACCCTACGCTAACTAACTTAACGGCAACAATAACTTTGAATTCAAAATGTAAATTGTGATCTTAATTCAGCAAATATGTAATCATAATAATTTTGAATATCTGGAAGTATCAGTACAACTGTCTTAAATACTACGTTAATTGGAAATAATAGGGTTTAACTATTTATGTGTTTGTTGTTCGCGACAACGGTAAAGTATCAATAAAGCGCACACACTTTAGGACTCGATGATAAGGGATTAACACAACTTCATGTATGGGTTGTGCTTAATTTAATTGCACAAACGTTCAATATTATAATCGACGTATTTGGAGCTGCACTGTAAAATCTACGAATACAGTCGCTTACCTTGTAAGGTGGATGGTACCAGTCAACACTGAAGGTGTCGAGTCTTCTACTTTCAAACACGTGACAATTAATCTATTACTTGATCCCCAACACATGGGTTATATTACGGGCCTACCGCAACCGTAACGAGATTTTCATTTATCCTCCAGACAGTAACTCCCAAATTCATTGGCATTAGTTAATACTTCTAAAACGTAAACAAACAACGAAAGAGGATGCCTCAACCTACAACAGAATGATTAATCACGTGCACCACGTGACACTATTAGCGAAGTTCGACAATCAAAACTCGGCACTTGTACTATAACTTCCTCTGAACCACCAAAATAAACGATCGATTAACTATAATATTGTAACTACACATTTCATGTAAGAACCGTATAAATCCGCCCAAAGCGATTTTAATCTCCCCCAACTCAACTTGACAAATTTTACCTCATCAAACGTCACAGACCTCGGCCCTCTTGATTACCTCCAAAAACTGTCGAAATTATGAAGGGATGTGCGGGCAATGCGCTCTTTGTTATATTTTAAACTGATGAATTATTTACACAAACTAATTGACTTTATATACATATTTCTCTAATATAAGGTAACAAAATAAACGGAACGTTACACTTTATGTAAAACTATAATTATTAAATGTGAAAATTATGGTTTAAAATGAAGATTTAGTATTAAGCTCTATTTAAAATGTTAACCTTCTTAATCACCTTATACTTACTTACTTTTAGCATCCCTTATATTAGGTGTAAGAAATTCATGGAAAAATGACAAACCAGCTAATTTACTTTTTTAATTAAAATTTCATTCTAAATGTACAAAATTAAAAAATTTACGAAAATGTTTAAAACATAAATCTATTGCGAATTTCTTTTTACCACAATCGTGATCTACGATTAAATCAGTAATATTTCATTTTGCATTCAAAAACAACTTACTTTTCAAGATTCCTAGGAAAATTGTACATCCGTTTAACTTCAGTAGAAGAACTCCCACAAACTAGGCAGTAAACCATGATGTTTACAATGACAACTAAATGCAACAAAGTTCAGCTAATGAATAAATACCACCCATAACCTAAGTTAATCGTGACTTCACTTGCATAATAAGCATATCAGCACACATAACCATGTAATTAATCTCATTACAGATTTAGCTACAGTAAAAACTATTAGATACTAGATATTAGATACCAAACCTCAATCTGTAAACAAAACTGACAAGATAATATTGGGTGTGGCTGTCGATTTGTCATATGCGCCGTCATGTTTATTCTGGCGTTTAGCGCCCCCTCATCAATGCCTTACAGCCCACCGACAGAGAAAGTGAGATACATAGAATAATGACAAAGTGCAATAGCAGTCCTGTTTTTAGGCAAATTTTTCTATGAAGTTAACACTGGAGGTTACTGCTACATACCCATTTGCTCTAACGATAAGACACTTTAATCAAATTTTACCCTTATTACGAGGGTAATCAAAAATTATTGAAAGAACAAATAATCGTTTCTAAACAGGCAAACACTCGTAGCTGGATTATTAACAATCAAATTAATGTGTTTTCTTATGGTGAGTGTAAAATGAAAATAAAATTATTCTATTTTTCGTATTATTACTATTCGCCAACAGATGGTAGCATTCATAATTAAATAATGACATTTAATATTTTTAATATACCTGCACCATACCACTAGTATAAAGAACTAATTGGCGTTCGCAAATCAACGTTTATCGCACTATTGTTTTAAAGGTTGCTAAGCAACAACATTTTCAACTTTATTTTATAATTTTAGATATTTATTTCTTTATAAATAATAACTATCGACATAGAATAATAATAACAAGAAATGACACTCGGCGTTTTCAGAAAGACCAAATTTCTTTGCGGATGTCTAAAATCCGCCCTTATTTTGTTAGTATATCCATAGAATAATAACGAGCGGCTAAATCCTAAAACGGATATTTCTCTCATTGGCTAAGATTACCTACTACCTATTGGCTAAGAAAATTTCTTTGGAATTATTTTAGGTTGTTTGTTTGTAAATTTAGTTTTTCACGTGTTTTTCACCGCTATTTCTTCTCTTCCAACAATAAAAAACAACTTAAGTAATTTTTGTGATAAAAATAATGAAATTTTTATTATGCAATAAACAATATTTAAAAGCTAACAGTTTAGCTAAACACAGGATCAAAGTGCATGACATGTACCTTCGAAAACCAGGTGAGGTTGTTTTGTGCTTACAATACACTCCTACTAACAATTTAATTATAATTATTTATGGTTCCGGGTTGGGACCGTGTCATTTTGTAAAACCTTAATTTACAAAATGACACGGTCCCAACCCGAACCATAAATAATTATAATGACTCCGCCGTGGAAGCCTCCGACAATATCACAAAAACCTTTACGGGGAGGATATTGTAAACAAAACAAAAACTTTCAGTAACCTTAGACACTCACTAGCAAAATTACTCTGTACACTCACTTTTTTGGTACGGTGTCGCGATTCTGACATAGTTCCAAATTTCCTTAAAATAAAATACCACATTCAAACATATTCCAGCCGAAAAATTCTTCACAGAGCAGAACTTTCACTTCTTCGCGAACGAATTTCCAACACTCGAAAAGAAATAGACAACATGTCTAAACAACTCCTACAGCTCCACCTAACATTATCCACCACGCTTAACTACAATGACTGGACTCTATTTGACCGAATTTCATACTTGCAAGCCCAAAAAACCACCGAACTTACCACAAAAACTCACTTACGCAAATTCCTGCAACTTTCCAAGAACCTTTCAAACCCCGACAAACCATCTTACCCAGAAACTCTGTCTTCAAATACCGTCATAAACCGATCAGAACATATCCTATCCGAAAACGAACTAAATATCCTGTCCAAAGGACTAAACTTCTCAATTGCACCCAGAAAAATTCCTGTAGAGGAAATCATTAGCTCTGTAGAATCAGCGATCCGATCTCTACCCCAAGACGATGCCAACGTAATTCGCTTTGAAACGACTAAATGTCTCCGACATGCCAAAACTCCTAACAAAAATGTGACAAAGCAAGAAATGACGGCCTTAAAACACCTACGAACAAACGAGAAAATTGTTATACTCCCTGCAGACAAAGGTAATGCGACTGTAATTCTAAACCGTACAGAATACAAAGAAAAGATTCAACAATTATTACAAGACGGTTCCTACACTCCTATAACAAAAGACCCCACTTCAAAGCTTGAACGGGAAATTTCAGCACTTATCAAATCCTCCAATATTCCCAAAACTGTCCAAAAACGCATAATACCTCGCGAATCTAAACCACCTCGCCTGTACGGCCTTCCTAAAGTCCATAAACCGGATGTACCTCTCCGTCCGATAGTTAGCACAATTGACTCACCAACCTACCATCTGGCAAAATACCTAGTAAATTTCTTAAAACCTTATTCCGGTAACACCCCTACTAATGTTTTAAACTCCACTCATTTCATAGAACTGATTGCAAATATTGAGCTAGGCCCAAATGATATACTAGTCAGTTTTGACGTAACATCCCTATTTACAAACGTACCTGTAATAGACACTGTCTCCATTATTAAACAACTCCTACCTCAAGAAGACGAATTTGAGCACCTGGGCATGCTCATAGAGAAATGTTTAACCTCTACCTATTTTGTTTTCGACGGACAATTTTACAAACAAACTTCGGGCACACCAATGGGCTCACCTCTGTCCCCTATTGTGGCCAATATATTCATGGAGTCTTTGGAATCCATGGCTCTAGAATCCACAGACCTTAAACCAAAAACTTGGCTCCGTTATGTAGACGACACTTTTGTAATCTGGCCCCATGGACATCAAACGCTTAATAATTTTCTAGATCACATAAACAATCAACATAAAGATATTAAGTTCACTATAGAAATAGAAAAGAACGGAACTCTGCCATTCCTTGACGTTCTGGTAGAGCGCAAACCTAACGGACGACTAGGTCATTCCGTATATCGAAAACCCACACACACACACAGATAGATACCTACATGCATCGTCACATCATCACCCCTCACAAAAATCATCGGTAATCAACTCTCTAGTCCACCGTGCAATTAAGATTTCACAACCAGAAAACTTATCTAATGAACTGGCCCATCTTAAAACTAGTCTTATAAAAACGGCTATTGCAACTCAGATATTGGCAGAGTAATAAACCAATATCTGCATCCTACACGAACTCCCAAACCACGCTGTAATCCCGATACACGATCTACAGCAATCCTTCCATATATACACAGAGTAACAGACCGAATTGGCAAAATCCTACGAAAACACAACATCAAAACAATCTATAAACCCACTAATAAAATTTCACAAATATTACCAACCCCAAAAGATTCCGAAAATAGTCTTAAAGCCCCAGGCGTGTATAGTATACCTTGCAGTTGCGGTTTAATATACATAGGAGAAACAGGACGGTCAGTACAGACCAGACTAAACGAGCATAAGCGATGCTTAAGAACAAGCCAGTACAATCGCTCAGCGGTGGCTGAACACCAACATGAAACAGGCCATACCATCAACTTTGACAAGACGAAACTAATTGCCAGAATTCCATTTTTCTACAATCGAAAAATTAGAGAATCCATAGAAATAAATAAAAATTCTAATAATCTAAACAAAGACGATGGCTACTACCTTTCCCCTATTTGGAAAACAAGCCTATGTTCACAGCAACGGAACCGTGACGCTCACTGATCCACTACGACACTCCTCTCTATGCATGATCACTCATGCATCAAGTTCTCGCCCTATATAAACCACCACTTTCGTTATTTTCACCAGTTACTTCGCCACAAGACACCTTTTGGCTATGAATGGGCTAGTGAGTCTGCTAGTTCAGGAGTAACTCTTCTCTTTACACTGTAACTTGTCCATTTAATATTATCATTCCTCTTTTTATATAATTTAAAAAAAAAAATTATTTTATTGTCCTGATGAAGCCCCTTACAAAATTGGGCGAAACGTCGACCTTAATTTACAAAATGACACGGTCTCAACCCGGAACCATAAATAATTATAATGACTCCGGCTGTGGAAGCCTCCGACAACAATTTAATTGTTTATGTTTTTCACATCTCAACTTCAAGTGCAAGGAAGAAAATTGCAGCTTTGGTGTTCATCAGTGCAAAGCACTGGCCCAACATCTTTGGGTAATGCATAAAATTAAGAGCGATATAAAATTTATTTTGTTCAACAGTAAAGAAGAATTTTCATCTTAGTTACATGCAGAAGAAATATCGTCTTGTACATTTTGTAGTTGCTGCAAGATACAGAAACAGGTTCCAAGATTACATACTATTATTGTAATCGATCTGGTGACTATAAACCAAATTGCGAGCCTAATAAGAGAAAAAGATGTTTAAAAACTCAAATTTCTATCAAGATAAATGCAAGATGCTTATCTTACATTAAACTTGTAGAGGACAAAGAAAGCCAATTAGTTAAAATAAAATATTGTTCTACACATTATGGTCATATGCATACTGTAGCTCACGTGCCAATTTTAAATAGTACAAAGTTTACTATAGCACCAAAATTAAAATGTGGCATTGCTCCTGGTCGAATATTACATGACTGTCGTGTAGAAACTTTACATTCATCTGGTGATACAGCTAGCAGTTTTAGTCCATATAAACGAAATATGCTGGTTACAAAAAAGGACATTCAAAATATAAAGAAGAAATTCAATATTGCTACAATTGAAAGACATAAAGGCGGTCAGTGTTAGTATATTGGTCGAGGACCTAAAAACAACTGATTCGTTTAATGGAATTGTTTTGTATAAGCTAAAAGGTGAAATTAGTGAGCAATATCCTTCTGTTAAACAAAACGATTTTCTATTGGTGATTTAAACGCAATTCCAATGCAAACAGTTTCAAAATTTTGCTTGGGATGTAATTTGCATCGATTCCACTTGTAATACTACACAATATGACTTGAAACTTATATCATTCCAGAGTATTTCATGACTGATGATACCCTAGCCTATTATAATGCATTTAAAAATATTTATCGTAATGTAAACACAATAAAATTGTTGTGTTCCTGGCACGTGGAAAAAAATTGGCGCAAAGCAGTACAGCATAGGATTTTTTCAAAAGAAAAGCAAAGCTGGATATATCATGAGTTGAAAAATATTTTACATTTACAGAATGCACAAAAGTTTGCTGAACTATTAGTGTCATTGATGACGGAACTTAATTTAGATGATGATACATGTTCATTTGCACTTTTTAAAAACGAGTACTGCAATCGTGTACATGAATGGGCTGCATGGGTACGTAAACATTCATTAGTGAATACTAATATGTATGTGGAATCTTTCCACAAATGTTTAAAATACAGTGACGATAATCTTCAAGGAAGAATTGAATCATATCATTTTGAAGAGAGGGTACGCAAAGTAGAAAACGGGAAAATCACTAAAAGAATTCATATAATCAATCAGAAACATAGAAACAGCATAGGTATGTCTGACCAAGTGTATGCGTTTTATAAAGATAAAGATTCGAGGAAGTTTATAGATAAACCTTATACGATTATAAAAAGGCAATGCCCACGACGTGCACAGTGTAAATTAGAATGTAGCATTTGCAAAATTTGTGTACATTCATATTCTTGTTCATGTCCAGATATGATGTATCTCAAAACCATATGTAAACATATTCATTACATACATCAGCATAATAAAAGTTCCCAAGAGTCAAATATTATAACTCAAGAAAACTTTCTTTTGGATCATACCTATTGTTTGTCTGAAAACTCTGAAATGCCTAAACACAAAATCGAGACTGTAGAAGAAACGCTTGCAACGGAAATAAATTTAAGAAGACCACTGCACTCTACTGGAAGTATTAAGAAAGATATTAGACAATTACTGAAGCAATTACTTCAAACATGTGAATTAAGCAATGATTTGGAATATTTAAAGCAGAAAAAAAAGGCAAGGCATAATGTACGTATAAGGTTAATGCAATTTAACTTTTTGAAGGTTGAAGGATTTTATATTACTATCTTCGACTTAAGAGTTTAGCGTAAATCAAGACGACCTAGGCGTAGGAAGACAGATTTCATCAAAATGAAAATTTTGAGAATCAATTTCGTTTCGAAAAACGTCAACGTAAACGAAAGCAGAACCAACTGGGATCTATAATATATAAATTGTGTAGAATAGACTAGTTTATTATTAGCAACTCCTGCTATAAACAAGTATCAAATAGAAAAAAATTTTACATTACCATAAATTTTTGTGAAATCTATACTGTTTTACAACACCTTAACAATATACAATTCATATATTAAATATGATATAATAATAGTTGGTCGCTTTTTGAAACTTGTTAGTAATTATATACTACATTGAATATTATCAATATTGTTTTGTATTTCACATGGTTGTATATAATGGCATATTGACAAAAATGAAATAGATTTTCACCAACTTCCCTGTAAGTCTATTGTGGTTGATTACACATTTGCTTCTCTTCTAGTTGGAAATAAAACTACATCAAGTTTTTTTAAAAGGAAATATATTGACATTTTGATCCTGTATTTTAAGAATGGTCCCTGGTTGAGATGTCCCTTTAAAAAACTTTTTGTGGTTGTATTCTCACTAGAAAAGATGAAAGTTTAGGTTGTAGGATATCAAAACCAGGATACAGGTTCAAGTCCAGTCCAAAACCTTATATTTTCCTTCTTTCAATTACTAGCTCGATTTGAAATGATCATTTTGGCTTTGCATAAAAGTCTAAGTTATTATTTCATCTTATTCACTATAATACGATAGTATTTATCAACTTACCTTGCGTAATTAACTACCTAAAATATTTATATATATATATATATATATATATATATATATATAAATATATATATCTTGTTATGTAATGTTCTATGTAATATCCAAGGTTAGACACACTTATTTACCACTCATATTCATGAAATATCTAATTTAAAACTAATGATAAACAAGATCGTAGAATAATTAATTGCTGAACTTATATCAAATGCTATTTCAGTGTGATAGAGCTTTTTGAGATTTCAAATAGGCGTTTAAGTAATTTTATGTATAGAAATGAAAAGTAATTTCATTTGAAAAAGCTTCTGTTGATTGTATTTAATGTTTATGTTCACTATTTGATGGACACTACTGTTCTTAAAAGTAAGACGTACCATAATATTGTAGCCTTTTAAATTCCTGATTTAGTTTAACGAGAATTTCCGATAATTAAAAAGGGAGCCCACGGCAAATTAAGATGGAAGGTGGCTCTAAGTTGAGGAAATCTCAAAGGCAAAGCGGCTAGTCGAACTATATGCTCTGGGTAGAGAATGAGCTGTGGGTCGGGGTGTAATTGCAACCACTAATAATAAAAATAAGGCGCCACCGTATTTTTTTATACTGAGAAGACCTAATACAAGTCCCTTGTACAAGGCTAATGCGGAAACCTTTCTCCTATAACCGCTATATAATTTCAAAGACCACCTAATCTTTAAAGTGTCTTACCTTATGGCTCAACCTTGACCTTAGCAATCCTGCACTGCACCTGTGAACAGATTAAACAAAGAAAAGCACTGTTTGTGCATTCAAACTCAAAAATAATTAAATACAATCCGAATCGACTTTCATTCCTCTTAAATAAAAATAGTTTTTAGTCCGAAAATAAGAATCTATTCAACTGGTATTCAATAATGTAATTTTCTACAAAAAATATGTCTTCCTTTATAAGTTAATTTAAATTAGGAAGAGTTAATTACAATGGTACTGAATATATCCGTACCAATTACTATGTAATGAGGTTTATGTAACAAATTGACAAAACATAAAATTGCTTATTTATAGAAAGCGTTAATTATGGTAAATTTACCTTAATTTCACAGTAAATAATTACAGATAACTTGTTCATAAAATATCAAATGTAGAGATTTAATTTCTAAAAATTAAAGTTGTAAGAATTTACTTTATTTAATTAGTAGTGACATCTTCTGATGTTTCATTGAGTTAATAAACGAATTATGTAGGAACAAATTACAGATTCATATCGTATGACAACGAAAATATAATTGAGGTCTGTCCTTGACCTGTTCAAAGTTAACACAAGTCGGTTAAAATAAAATTTATCTCGTTACTACGTCGACAGTTCAAACAACATACGAATATTATTTTGTACATACCAGAACTCCATATTGCACCAAAATACTTGCTTGAAAGCTGACATATGTATTGACAACGGAAAATTCCATTCAAACAAACAGCTGCGCTGTATACTGAAAAACACGTCACTTGGCTTCCATTATCTGCGTTTCAATTTACAGATGTTCCATGAGTAATTCTCACCACGAGAAAACTAATGTTGTTTGTAATTAACTTGAATAAATTTATCTATGTGATTCCATATTATACAAGGATAGAATTGTTTTCATTTAATTTCGCATGAATACCATTCAGAAAAGTGCTTATTTATAATTTACGTTGCAATATATTTTAAAAATAAATTATTCCCAAAGTTACACTGAAAATTTCAATTAATATTATTATAGAAACAAATTCACTTACTGTTCCTAATGGTCTTTTAACAAAAACTTCATCGTTCTTCACGACTGGTTTCAACAAACAAATGGACCATCCAAAACAATTTATGAAGATAGCTTCCACGAGCAATCTTCCACCGTGAATGCTTCCAACAACAAAAATCAATCACGGACATCGCTCCTAAGAACAATTATCGACCTGCTTGAACCCCAGCTGTGTTAGAAGTGCCGGCCGGGCTTGTTGCTACCAGTAACAATTTACCTTGCAGTTATTGAGTAGAGGGGGCTTTAAGAAGGATACTACACAAAAGCTTTTATATTGTCACCGTAGAATTTAGCTTTTAACATGAACTAAATACTAGTTCTTTATTGGACAATAGATGTTATTAAATTAAGTGGATTGGATAACATTATAATGTATTATATTATTTAATATTTAATAAAAGGATTGATTATACAGATATATATTAGGTGGAAAATAAAATTGCTACACTGCCTCTTTCTAAGAGAAAAAATTCTGGAATAAATACGAAGAATTTTTTTTTGAATTTATTGTTACATATTCACAACTTATTATTATTAATTTTTACAAAATAAAACAAAAATTACCACTTAAGATACAACATAATTGAAAATGAGTGACGAGTAACTACGCGTACTATACGCCACAAGGGGACAAATTCGGGAAGTCTTAATCGGTAGGGTGTCATTATCGTTTAATCATATTCGGGGTTATTTTATCACTCATTTATACTTCGAAACTTAAACAACAAAATATATAATACTGCCGTATTATAATTCTTTAATAAAAATATCAAATTATCATGACAAACATATTTTTACTATATTAACCGTAATTTACATATTTACAAAAGAAGAAAAGGACTCTCACTACTTTTGAGATCCACGACAAACATAACTTCAAAACAGCAAACATGTCTTGAAATCACTATCGTTCAACAATCTACTGCATGTATATGCAACCAAAATGTAGAAATATCTCTTTCCCAGAAGAGACAAGTAAAACGTCACCACGTCTTACTCCTCAAAAATCTCACTCACGCATGAATGAACAAAATAGAACATTGCTATCTTACACAATATTCATACTAAACATAGAACATTGTCAGCTTACACAATATTCAAACTAAACATAACTATCATAGTTACTAACAATATTGACCTCCAACCAATATTTAATATGGACTCAAACTACTTGATTCCCGTTCTAATTATCAAACACCTTAATTTTAAATCCGAAAGAAAATAATAACCAAATATATACAACTTTATTTATCAAACACTTTAATCATAAATCCAAAAGAAAATAATAACCAAATATATACAACTTTATTTATCAAACACTTTAATCTTAAAGATACCTAAACATTCCTTTATAACCTTGAACTAAAGAATCATACGACAAATGAAATCATTTGACAAACGGAAACATGTAACTTTTTATCTTGACTCAAATGAATAACTTGCAACTAACAATATCAGCACAGTCTAGTATCAACCTTACTGCACTACAAAATTCTTTTATACTTCTTATCCAACATCTAAAATTTTAGACTACCAAACAGTATTCCAATACAATATTTAAATCCTTTACTAAAAGATAAGACAGAAATAATTCCTACTATCAACCATTAAATATATCAACAACACTAATTAATGTTCAGAAACGTTCTCATTTTCAATATCACCACTGAACTCTGAATAAGGTTTTAAGTCCTTAACATGCCATCTGCCTGCCCTTGAACCATTTTCATTAATCAATTCATAAATTAAATTCGAAACCTTCTTTTTAACAATACTCAAAACATATTTTGGCGCAAGCTTAGCTGTAAACTTATCACTTGCTTTCGAAAGAACTTTATTTGACCTCCAAACCTTGTCACCTACTTCAAAAGATATGTTACGTCTCCTTAAATTATATGAATTACTAGACTGCATGTAAGCTAAATGTAACCTTTTCTGTACGTCTATAAAAATATCAAATAGTCCTTGATGATCTGACACATACGAAGGTCTATCACTAGAAATAAAATCAATATCAACTGAGGGTTCCACCTCAAGACCATAAAATTTTCCAGACACAGGAACATGTCTACCAAAAACTAAGAAATTTGGCGAATAACCAGTGGCATGATGTTTTGCAGAATTAATCGCATACTGAATTTGGGGTAACTCTATGTCCCAAGTATCATGTTCTTTAATATACGAACGTATAGCTGTTCCTACCGTTCTATTTATCCTCTCTACAAAGTTACATTGGGGAGAGTAAACTGCATTAAACCAAATTTTTTGAACGTCATATTTTTTACATACTGCCTTGAAATTTCTACCACTAAATTGTGAGCCATTGTCACAAATAATATATTTGGGAACACCATAAACTAAAAACTTTTCCTCCAATACACGTTCTATTATATGCGCTTTTGCACTACGTAACGGAAACATTAACGTGAATTTTGAGAACCAATCACCAATAACTAATAACCATTTGTGTCCAACCTTGGACCGTGGAAATGGGCCCATGAGGTCTATAGCGATAATCTGAAAGGGGAACTTCACTTCTTTTTCCTTTCCCATTAAACCAAGGGGTCCTCTATTTGATGCCTTCTGTGCACCACACGTTAAACAATTTTACAAAATTTCAACACATCGATACGCATTTTGGCCAATAAAACTCTCTTGTATGCGTGCCAATGTTTTAAAAAAACCAAAATGACCGGCCACTGAAGGGTCATGATTTATCCGAATAACCTCTTCCTTCTGTGATCTAGGGACTAAATATTTCCATTCCTTTACATTCGACGAGAGTGGTAAATTTGATGAAAGAAATTTAAATACATAATTATCTTCTACCTTCCATTGTGGGTAATCATCAGGTGAAGCTAAAATTTTTTTCGAAGAGACACATACCAAGGATCCACATTATCTAACTTGATCTCAACTAAACTATCAACATGACTTCAAACATTAAACCAATGAACTTCAAACTTTAAGAACACCTTCTCTTTTAAATTCGCAGACAATGACAATTTTAAACATAATAAATTTATAATTTAGATTACTCTCAACCTTCCATCTAGGATAACAATAAATCAATGTTCTAGTACACTCTTACACTACTCAAAATCAAACTGTCAAAATAGACAAAAGTACTTCACAACGCATAAACTTGCTAGGGTGACAAACTCCTCTGTGAGTCTCACCTAGACTTATAAACAAAAAATTATAACCTCATCACCAATCTCAAAAATAGTGATGCCAAAATCGCTAGAGTGACAACTTACCTCGAGTCTCGTTTAGACTAATGTAATGCTGAGCGACCGACTTTTCCTAAGTCTCGTCTAGACTGACATACTGCTAATCCGACCAACCACGACGACAAGTTTCACTTAGACTTACAACCAATTAACATACTGCGTTGCAATGCGGATATAAATAAATCAAAATTGCTATCAAAATAAATTATATCAAAACAAAACGTGCCTATGCACAAGAGCAATCTTGAAACGGTTTACCGACAGTAAAACCAGTGTACCAAATTATAAACATCTATCATCTCTACTATAAAAAATTTATCAAACAACTATTGTAGCTAATACAAATGGAAGAAAAACCTAAATACAAATCACTATTATCAACTACACTGTGAATTATTATTCACTGAAATACTACAAGCTGCGACTAAAAGAACAATAATATTCCTATCGAACAATTTTACCATGTAAGAAAGCTTCTTCTAATTTCTTACACAAGTTTATTAATGTAGACATACTATCAATTTCCGTTAGAGCTAATTGACAAATAAAATCAGGTAATGTTGTTTCTTTGGCTAATAATCGGCCTAACATTTTCCTTTTATCCTGCATCGGTCTGCTGCTAACAACTCCACGAATTCTCAATTCATAATCCAACTCATCTTTATGCAAATAAACTACTTGATACGTCTCAGCCATCAT
Organism: Platerodrilus igneus; assembly: GCA_036346225.1. NCBI lineage: Eukaryota > Metazoa > Arthropoda > Insecta > Coleoptera > Lycidae > Platerodrilus > Platerodrilus igneus. Next base: position 4,595,948 of record JARFIW010001392.1, on the reverse strand, counting down.
GGGATAGACTAACTAACTAATTACAAATTAAACTCAATTAAACAACAACATCAATAGACTAAACCAACCTGAGGGTAAATGAATTACAAATCACAAGTGTAAACAACCAAAGTCAATCGAAGCCTATACTTTATGTGTTTATACAATTGGTACAGCAATCGAGGCCTACACGCTGGGCGCTATTTGTAGCCTTTTAAATTCCTGATTTAGTTTAACGAGAATTTCCGATAATTAAAAAGGGAGCCCACGGCAAATTAAGATGGAAGGTGGCTCTAAGTTGAGGAAATCTCAAAGGCAAAGCGGCTAGTCGAACTATATGCTCTGGGTAGAGAATGAGCTGTGGGTCGGGGTGTAATTGCAACCACTAATAATAAAAATAAGGCGCCACCGTATTTTTTTATACTGAGAAGACCTAATACAAGTCCCTTGTACAAGGCTAATGCGGAAACCTTTCTCCTATAACCGCTATATAATTTCAAAGACCACCTAATCTTTAAAGTGTCTTACCTTATGGCTCGACCTTGACCTTAGCAATCCTGCACTGCACCTGTGAACAGATTAAACAAAGAAAAGCACTGTTTGTGCATTCAAACTCAAAAATAATTAAATACAATCCGAATCGACTTTCATTCCTCTTAAATAAAAATAGTCTTTAGTCCGAAAATAAGAATCTATTCAACTGGTATTCAATAATGTAATTTTCTACAAAAATATGTCTTCCTTTATAAGTTAATTTAAATTAGGAAGAGTTAATTACAATGGTACTGAATATATCCGTACCAATTACTATGTAATGAGGTTTATGTAACAAATTGACAAAGCATAAAATTGCTTATTTATAGAAAGCGTTAATTATGGTAAATTTACCTTAATTTCACAGTAAATAATTACAGATAACTTGTTCATAAAATATCAAATGTAGAGATTTAATTTCTAAAAATTAAAGTTGTAAGAATTTACTTTATTTAATTAGTAGTGACATCTTCTGATGTTTCATTGAGTTAATAAACGAATTATGTAGGAACAAATTACAGATTCATATCGTATGACAACGAAAAATATAATTTAGGTCTGTCCTTGACCTGTTCAAAGTTAACACAAGTCGGTTAAAATAAAATTTATCTCGTTACTACGTCGACAGTTCAAACAACATACGAATATTATTTTGTACATACCAGAACTCCATATTGCACCAAAATACTTGCTTGAAAGCTGACATATGTATTGACAACGGAAAATTCCATTCCAAACAAACAGCTGCGCTGTATACTGAAAAACACGTCACTTGGCTTCCATTATCTGCGTTTCAATTTACAGATGTTCCATGAGTAATTCTCACCACGAGAAAACTAATGTTGTTTGTAATTAACTTGAATAAATTTATCTATGTGATTCCATATTATACAAGGATAGAATTGTTTTCATTTAATTTCGCATGAATACCATTCAGAAAAGTGCTTATTTATAATTTACGTTGCAATATATTTTAAAAATAAATTATTCCCAAAGTTACACTGAAAATTTCAATTAATATTATTATAGAAACAAATTCACTTACTGTTCCTAATGGTCTTTTAACAAAAACTTCATCGTTCTTCACGACTGGTTTCAACAAACAAATGGACCATCCAAAACAATTTATGAAGATAGCTTCCACGAGCAATCTTCCACCGTGAATGCTTCCAACAACAAAAATCAATCACGGACATCGCTCCTAAGAACAATTATCGACCTGCTTGAACCCCAGCTGTGTTAGAAGTGCCGGCCGGGCTTGTTGCTACCCAGTAACAATTTACCTTGCAGTTATTGAGTAGAGGGGGTTTTAAGAAGGATACTACACAAAAGCTTTTATATTGTCACCGTAGAATTTAGCTTTTAACATGAACTAAATACTAGTTCTTTATTGGACAATAGATGTTATTAAATTAAGTGGATTGGATAACATTATAATGTATTATATTATTTAATATTTAATAAAAGTAAAAATTTTATTAAAAAGAATAGATGTGTTTTACCTGCTCTCGTGTTTTATTAAAGTATTAAAAGCTGAAGTTAGTTGAAAGAGTAGTAATTGTGAATGTATAAGAGGCCTTGTGCAACGGGTAGTAAGTTTAAAAGGTTGATACAATCATTAAAGGCACAGAAGATTATTTGCTCCAGCCCCGTGAAATGTGTACAGCTTCCAAGCTGATATGAATTGAAGTACCGAGAGCTACAAAGTATTTCCAGAGGATTCCATTATTATGAACAGTGTACCAGCCGTAGTAGTGATTTGAACAAGTCATAGTTAGATCACCGATTCTGAGTATCATTTTTCTTTATAACATCCTTTTAGTATTCCAAAAGCCTGAAATTAAAGCGTAAAATTGTAAATACAAAATATTAAAACTTATTTTTAACAGGTATTGTGCACTCCAAGTTTTGGTAATCTGTAAGCAGTCAAGGGTTCATTCTTGTAAACACAGGCGACTTCAGTGGAATTGCAGGTATAAAATAAATTAATTAGTCCTTATATTTGTAATACCTAAAAAACTGTAGTATTAATTGAAATCTCAAAATTTTTACCAAAGAAGCATTCTGAACTTTGTTTACATTCTGAAAAATTGCTAGTACGGTCACACCCAGATCTATAGGAAGTATATTTAAAATTAACTAGATGGTGCTTTATCTGGCAGTGGTTAATGTATAGGCATACAGTTTTGTACCCACACTGTTTGCTTATTATACTTTAAATTCGTTAAATTCTGAGATAAGAGTTTCAGAAAGCCGTGGCATATTATTGGTTCACAACCAATTTACATTTATCCATTTATTAAATAAATATTAATACAAAAAAAGGCCCAAGTATAAACACATATATAACAATATATATATATATATATATATATATATATATATATATATATATATATATTTTGTTATATTTTGGTATATATTGAGTTATAGAGAACACTTTTATAATCAATTACCACCTATTTTGTATTGTTTATTCATGATTACAGGATTGATCTTTCTTTTTTATCTTAGGACAATTATGACAATTGCAACCGAATACACAAGCATTCTTCAAATAATTGTAAATGCCAAAAGTATTCCCAAACACTAGTTCCACTTTTATAAATTTGATTAAAGCACTGCGTAGATATTAAATACTAATACCTGGAATCCAGATACAAGCGCCGCCTTCCAGCCGTCCTGAAGCCAAGTGACCAGCTGCAGGCACCTCCTGTAAATAATAAGTAACTCGAGCAACTGGTAATCTCCAGACTATAAAACTACTAATATTTCTACAAATTTTATGTTATACAAATACTCAGATAACTCCAATTCCACTATGCTTTCGTCTTCAAACAATAACGGTACAGACCAGCACTCCTCTTTTAATTAACTTTTATTCGCCGTAAAACTGCTACTATTTGCTATCTCCAGGTACAACTTGACTTTCAAAACTTTCTCGTAACTTTTAAATGTAATAAAACTCATAACAGTACAAAACACGTCTATTTTCCAGTAATATAAATTTGAAGTCCCTTATAAAATAAAACCGTCTTCTTTTGTTTCCGTTGCCATAGCAACTATCTCTACGCACACTATGTAATTTATAATTATTAATAATTGATTAATAATACAGTTGTTTTCTCTAGATACATTCATTTTCTAGATGGTTTGTAATCCAGTGATTTATGTATATTGAACTTTTACAATATTGAAAATAGCTAACAAACTTTGATGGTTCAGCTTTTAAATTGTACGCAACAGACATTTATGTCTTATTCGGTAAACGTCCTGTCATTACATAACCAATCTTTAATTGTTAAAACATATTCAAACTGAAATTGATTTACAAATTTTACGGGAGTATCACTTAACTCCTTAAAATTTTAAAAGCGTGCAGTATACCAAGCAATTTTGATATTTGTTTTTACATTCAAATGGTTCTGAAAACGCTAACTCCAAATTAAATTTCATATACGTGCAACCATAACAATTAAAATACGTATACAATGCAAACTTATAACTAGCTTAGCCTGGTCTATGGCCGGTATATGTTGTTGAATGCAATGCAGTTTCAAAGGCTTTATAAATTTTTAAACGTGGAATAGTTGTTGTTAATTTATAAACCAAAAATACCTGAAAGAAAATACTCAAACAAAACCAAATATACCCCCATTCTAGCAAAGTCGTTTCGAAGCCCTATTTAAACATTTTATAAGCCCACCCCCTTCTTGACAGTATAATATATATATATACAAAGACAAGTTATTTGCAGTCCGCAAGAAGAAAATTGTATATAAAGTAAGATGTATCTGTAAACAAACTCTTATGAAAATAATAAGAGCCATTGACAAATACAAATCGGACTGGTAGTTATATAGCCATTAACAAAACATTAGCTTTATTACTTCACAGGGGAGGAAACACCCACTGACCAATGGTTTCGGCTTGTTAGCCTCATCAGAGTGGAATAGTTCCCAAGAACCCTATGAAGTAATCGAAGCTATTATAATGATATAATTTCGAAACAATCACTGTACTATGGCAAAAGTAAATAAAACCGCAATCAGGTGATAAAACACAAACACTACTAAAGTGTGGAAGTACAGAATTGAACCGAAACTACATAATAAATTTTATAAATGACTATAAAAGTACGTCTGGCCTTTGAGATTTGCGGTATGTTACAGCAAAATTTATTTGCAAACGTAACAAACCTTCTCGTGGCGACACCCGGGTTCATGCCCCAAAGGCAATTCAAATAAACAAAGACAAGTTATTTGCAGTCCGCAATAAGAAAATTGTATATAAAGTAAGATGTATCTGTAAACAAACTCTTATGAAAATAATAAGAGCCATTGACAAATACAAATCGGGCTGGTAGTTATATAGCCATTAACAAAACATTAGCTTTACTACTTCACAGGGGAGGAAACATCCACTGACCAATGGTTTCGGCTTGTTAGCCTCATCAGAGTGGAATAGTTCCCAAGAACCCTATGAAGTAATCGAAGCTATTATAATGATATAATTTCGAAACAATCACTGTACTATGGCAAAAGTAAATAAAACCGCCATCAGGTGATAAAACACCAACACTACTAAAGTGTGGAAGTACAGAATTGAACTGAAACTACATAATAAATTTTATAAATGACTATAAAAGTACGTCTGGCCTTTGAGATTTGCGGTATGTTACAGCAAAATATATATATATATATATATATATATATATATATATATATATATTCATTAGATTTATTCTTTCTTGACCTTTCTTGATAAGTATCAATATTTTCAATTGTTCTTGGGAATTTTAGGTCTTTCAATACACGCTACAATCAATAAACTATTTCATACTTGTCAATACATATCTATTTGTTATCGTTTCCAAACGTTTCAACCTCATTAAACAGGTCTTTATCAATGGTGACTTAAAACGAAATTCAAAAGCACAATTAAATTTTTAATTTACACAGGTATACATTACACATACCAATGAATATATTTATCAACTATTTATTTACACATAGGTAGGTAGGTTGGTTCGTTACAAACGTTAAAATATCATTTTATCCGAAAAAAAAAAAATTTTTTTTCGGATAAAATGATACTTTAACGTTTGTAACGAACAATTTAATGTGTAATTTGTTTATAAAGTCACCATTGATAAAGACCTGTTTAATGAGTTGTTGAAAGTATTGTAAAGATAAAATTTAGATATGTGACATTAAATTATTATATATATATATATATATATATAACATTCAATAACAGGCTTTTAGGTCTGCTGGTTAATTAAGTGTACTCTTTATTATAAATCTAAGCTTTCGGTTTTATTTTAAACCATTATCAAAGATACTAAAAATTAGAAACATTAATATTAAAAGCCTGTTATTGTATATATTATATTTTATAACTGCAAGGTCGTTATACCACAAAAGTATATATATATATATATATATATATATATATATATATTGCTGTGATATTCTCCTTTGAATGCGGGAACTGGGTCTTTTCAACAAAAAAATTCTAGTCCCACAGATTGGGCGTCATAAACGGCTGTGATCCTCTTTTCGCCTCGGCTGCTCACCTAATGTTATAAACCTCCTCATACATAAAAAAAAACAACACATTCCTACCAAAAACATCAACGTTAACTCTATTTACATCAATATTCAGAATACATTAAAATTTCAAAATTAAAACTCAGCATAAATTTCAGTTTTAAAAATAATTTCAAGATTAATTTTATTATCATTTTAATGTGCATCCAAAATTAAAGTCCTTGTTGGATGCCTAATAATTAATATAATAATATAAGCAGACCGGAGTCTGAGTATAAAGAAAGCATCTACCACCCCTTTACGTTAATTAACCAGGTTCGTCTAATTGAGCTCAAAGACATACCCAAATTTTCATCATATTACCGAACATCAAAACTAAATACTCCTTTCTACTTCAACAAGCAAATTTCATCTTAAAATTAAAATTTTATGGTTAGTACAATTTCACTAATGTCCATTTAAAGTAAATCAATTATAAAGTTATTCAACACACACAAAAATGTCAAACAAAATAGTATAATTTACCTGAAGGTCACCGTCCTCGTAGCTTCAAAGTACATCGTCCCTTTAGTTAATCACACCATTCCAACAGGATTATATTTACGGCTTCTAATTCTCAACGCTTTTAAAATTTACTCCCTCACCATTTATTTAAAGTTGTTTCTGGGCTTTTCCGGAATTCATCTGTGTATATCTGACCCTTGTTTCGTGGATCCAGACACGTATTTGAACCATTTAATTATTAACACCCCGAAAAATAGCAAATAACTTCATACTTCTTTCACCAATATACGCCAAAACTGCCTACTTTTGTGTATACATTTGTCGTTGTAAATTTTGCTAATTGGTACAGTGAAACTAAATTTTATTACCTTGTATCTAAGTGCACTGAAGTACATTCATGTTAGCACGTAAATAACCAACTATTTTGAATCACTAAAATATACGAGCAAAATTTTAAATTATTTTCTCAAACTAAAATGCACTGTTTAACATCTTCAATCAAGTCGCGGATGTAAGAGCTTTTAACGCATCGAATAGTCAAAAGTCTAAGAGTCTAAGAGAGCTTGTTTATATTCATCTCGGTATATATAGCAAAAAGCCGGCACGTCGCTTTTGTCCTCAAAACGGGTAATTCTCAAGAATTCCTCATTCTATGTTCCCAGTCTGTCGCTCGCGCGTCGATTTTTACGAATTTAGTACTCACCCCAGTTAAATTTCAGAAATTTCAACACGGCACGCAAGCATGTCCGAGAAAAACTAATTAATTTTGTACAGAAATTGTTGTTTCTACCTCTGATATTTGCATCCTATTTTCAACCAATTGTGACCCTCGTGACGTTGCTTAAATCCCGCCTTTTACAATATGTGTCTTTGCTTGACGCATTTTTCTTTCCTTTTCTAACCTGTTCGTATTGGTGCAAATTGATATTCTTTATTATCGATTATATTTTAGTCCATGTGGACTGTTATCTGGGTTTAATAACCCCGTATCGCACATTCTCGTGAATATTAAGCCCCGGTTTCTCCAAGATTCTTTGTAAACATTAATTATCTGCAAAATTTTCGCCGTATGTGATATTTAAACTACGCAGGTGTTCAAAATAATATTAATTCTCAGAGCTTTTAAATAAACCCTGTTTTGTATTTCGTGCTAAAGCATCTGACCGTTTCCAATATCCTTAGACTCGACATGTTTATCTACACAAATTAAACTGAAATTGCCTTTTAAAAACATCCTACTTCTAACTAACACTTCTAGGATTTGCATTATTGGGTTTTACAAGTTTCTATAGATATTATCTGTACGTTTTGTTCAATACCGGTTATTTGAAATAGAGTTAATTAAGATAAATTTTGCATGTAATTTCTCTTGCTTCTTTATTAGGAATATATAAATTACACGCAGAGCTTTTTTTTTAATACTGTTTCTTTTGATATAAAGCGTCTTATAAATAATTTAAATTTCTTATTTTTACTGAAACGACCGAGTTTATTTATGCTTCAAGGTTTTAATAAAGCGTATTATTTAATGAAATTCCTTATACACGGTGATTAAAATTATTTGATGTGATTATTTAATTTTCTACCCTGGTCTAAATATGAGTAATATATATATATATATATATATATATATATATATATTGTTGTGATATCTTCTGTGAATGCGGGAACTGGGTCCTTTCAACAAAAAAATTCTAGTCCCACCGATTGATGCATCATAAACTGCTGTGATCCTGTTTTCGCCTCGGCTGCTCACCTAATTTTATAAACCTCCTCATTCATAAAAAAACAACACATTCCTACCACAAACATCAACGTTAACTCTATTTACATCAATATTCAGAATACATTAAATTTTCAAATTAAATTTCAGCATAAAATTCAGTTTTAAAAAGAATTTCAAGATTAATCATTTTAATGTGCATCCAGAATTAAGTCCTTGTTGGATGCCTACTAATTAATATAACAATATAAGCAGACCGGAGTCTGAGTATAAAGGGAGCATCTACCACCCCTTTACGTTAATTAACCAGGTTCGTCTAATTGAGCTCAAAGACATACCCATATTTTCATCATAATTCAAAACATCAATACTAAATACCCCTTTCTACTTAAACAAGCAAATTTCATCTTAAAATTAAAATTTTATGGTTAGTACAATTTCACTAATGTCCATTTAAAGTAAATCAATTATAAAGTTATTCAACACACACAAAAATGTCAAACAAAATAGTATAATTTACCTGAAGGTCACTGTCCTCGTAGCTTCAATGTACATCGTCCCTTTAGTTAATCACACCATTCCAACAGGATTATATCCACGGCTTCTAATTCTCAACGCTTTCAAAATTTTCTCCATCACCATTTATTTAAAGTTGTTTCTGGGCTTTTCCGGAACTCATCTGTGTATATCCGACCCCTGTTTCGTGGATCGAGACACGTATTTGAACCATTTACTTATTAACACCCCCGAAAAATAGCAAAGAAATTCATGCGTCTTTCGCCAATATACGCCAAAACTGCCTACTTTTGTGTATACATTTGTCGTTGTAAATTTTGCTAATTGGTACAGTGATACTAAATTTTATTACCTTGTATCTAAGTGCACTGAAGTACCTTCATGTTAGCACGTAAATAACAAACTATTTTGAATCGCTAAAATATACGAGCAAAATTTTAAATTATTTTATCAAACTAAAATGCACTGTTTAACATCTTGAATCAAGTCGCGGATGTAAGAGCTTTTAACGCATCGAATAGTCAAAAGTCTAAGAGTCTAAGAGGCCGAAATTCATATTACCACCGGTATATATAGCAAAAAGCCTGTCTGTCGGTCTGTTCCCCAAAACGGGTAATTCTAAAGAATTTCTCATTCTCTGTTCCCAGTCCGTCGCTCGCGCATCGGTTTTTACGAATTTTTCACTCGCCCCATTTAAATATCAGAAATTCACACGGCACGCAAACATGTCCGAGAAAAACTAATTAATTTTGTACAGAAATTGTTGTTTCTACCTCTGATATTTGCATCCTATTTTCAACCAATTGTGACCCTCGTGACGTTGCTTAAATCACGCCTTTTACTATATGTGTCTTTGCTTGACGCATTTTCTCTTTCCTTTTCTAACCTGTTCGTATTGGTGCAAATTGATATTCTTTATTATCGATTATATTTTAGTCCATGTGGACTATCTTGGTTAAATAACCCCGTATCGCACATTCTCGTGAATATTAAGCCCCGGTTTCTCCAAGATTCTTTGAAACCTTTTGTTATCTACACAATTTTTGCCGTACGTGATATTTAAACTACGCAGGTGTTCAAAATAATATTAATTCTCAGAGCTTTTTAAATAAACCCTGTTTTGTATTTCGTGCTAAAGCATCTGACCGTTTCCAATATCCTTAGAATCGACATGTTTATCTAAACAAATTAAACTGAAATTGCCTTTTAAAATACGCAGGTGTGTTCAAACATCCTACTTCTAACTAACACTTCTAGGATTTGCATTTTATTGGGTTTTTACAAGTTTCTATAGATATTATCTGTTACTAACGATTCAATTAAAAATAATACCCCTTTAATTTTTAGTGAATCCTAATTAAATATTCAATTACTATCTGTACACTTTGTCTACTACTTGTTACCCAGAACTTAAATCAATTAATGTAAATTTTGCACGTAATTGGTCTTTGTTTCTTTACTAGGGATAATTAAATTACCCGTAAAGTTTTCTAATACTGCTTCCTTTTGATATAAAGCGTCTTGTATATGATTTAAATTTCTTATTTTTACTGAAACGACCGAATTTATTTATGCTTCATGGTTTTAATAAAGCGTATTATTTCCCAAAGCTTCTACACGGTGATTAAAATTATTTGCTGTGATTATTTAATTTTCTACCCTGGTCTAAATATGAGTAATATATATATATATATATATATATATATATATATATATATATATATATATATATATTGTGCTGATACTTTTATTTTATGGTGTATCTCTACCCGTACACCTTGTATCAACCAAATATTATATGTCAATCTTTATTCCTTTCAAAACCCTTAATCTACTCGGCTAGCTCTACTCTTATCTCCGGTTGGGTTTGCAATTTTATATTTATTATTGTTGGCATTGTACCTAATTACGTATAATAGTCACTACTAGTATGCTTTGCAGTGCTGCCACTAGATGGTAGCCGTTGTATGCGCTATGTTTATTTTAGTTAAGTAGTATGCAAGTGTCAGACCAAGCGGCGGTCTACTAACACTCATGTTTTAGCTTTCTGTTTAACTAAACAAAATACTTTTGAGTGTATCTTATTTTGATTATTGGCCGTCCTGAGAGAAAGCTAACACTTCAGAAGTGGGATTGTATTGCCTAAAGTCCGGGAATACAAAAAAAAATTTTTTCAATCGTGTTGGAAAATTTTGTACAAGATGGCGACTAATGAAGATAACAAAGAAGCTCAGAGTAACGGCTTCTCGCGAGGTTATCATGAATTGTCAAGCAATCCTTTTACGGCGATGATGGAGATGTTCGAGAGAATAGAACAATCCAGGGCAAAAACAGACAAATTGTTGTACTCGGTATTGGAACAACAAATGTCACAAACGTCATGCAATGTGAGTACGCAAGCATTAAGTAACTTTCATGTGATGCCTGATTTATCGAAATCTGTGGAAAATTTTTCTGGTTTATGCGGTTCAGGCGCAATCGAATGGCTAGACAAAATTAATAGTTGTGCAATACTACATAACTGGCCAGAAACATTTAAATTAGAAATTGCGAGAATGCATTTAGTATCAGCAGCGCGCAATTGTTACGATATCCGACGTAGTGATATAAAATCATGGCTGGACTTTGAACGTGAATTTCGTGCTACATTTGAAACAACGCCAAGTGTCACTAATTTGTGGAAAGACATGATAAAACGAATCCAAGGTTACAAAGAACCAGTTGAAATGTATTTTCATGAGAAGCTTAAAATGTGTAAAGCGCTAGATTTGCCATTTGCGGAGTGCAAGGAACAAATCCTAACCGGATTGAATAAAAACCAACTCGTTCCGGGTTTGTTAGTGAAACAACACGCCAATGAAAATGAGTTGTTACACGACTTAATTAGTTCGTATCGAGTGTACGATCGAGTTATAACGCGAGTTAAAGTTCGGGCCTTTGGAGCTGGTTTTTTAAAAACACTTTGAAACTTTAACAATATTTTTATTAGTTAAAATTTGGATAACTTGTACATAATACTAAAATTAATTATTGTACAGGTGAGTAGCTCAAACAACGAAGTATGGAGTTTGGAGACTGACTCGGTTGAGTAGCTTGAACAACGAAGTATGGAGTTCGAAGACTGACTGCCGGGCATTGAGCTCCCGGGCCTTTTATAATAACCTGCCCCTCACACGGCTGTGAGAACTTGCAGATCTCATGTCTGCGTTTCTCTTTAATTGTACACTTTAATACAATGTAACAACAATTCTAAGTAATTGCGGTCTGTTGACCGCCTGTGACCTGCCACCTGCATTATCACTGCCCTCACGGATGCAAAGTTGCATGTCCGTTCACATGAACTGTCGATAACCTCTCTGGGTTATCCTTGTGTTAAAATGTTGCATTGAACTTGTACTTTTACTTAATAATTTCTAATAATTCCTATTAGATTCAATATATCAATATATATATATATATATATATATATATATATATATATATGTAATTGGGGGATACATAACTCCTCCCACCGTAAATGAAAAATTAAGGTTTTTCTTAATTTTTAAATACATAAAATTCATTATTTAAATTCATTTAAAATTCATTGTTTCTAATGGTATGCTTATTGTTTCCTTTTTTCCCTTTGTTTCCTTAAATCTAGTACTGTTTCCTTCATTCTTATATCAAAGGTACATTTTGTATAATACATACATGATTACAAAAATTACTAAAATGATCAATACAATTGTCCAAACACTTATATTATTATAATGTAACTTTGGCGTTTTGATTTCACTTAATTGTTCTTTATAACTTTCCACTAATTTCACGGCGTGGTTGAGATCGTCCAAGTCTAGATGCTCTAGCTTCATAGGTTTCTTTATTATTTCTTCGTCTTCTTGTTGTATTTTGAACTGTAGTTCCGGTAGGTTTGCAAGTTTCTTTGTTGCTATGGGATCTTGATGAACTCTGATTACTTCTCCTTTCAATTTCACCTAACAGTCTTCTTTGAGGGTAATTAGTTTGCTTCCGATTAATGCTTGGTTATTTTCATCTTGGTTGCAGTGGATGGTTGCTATTACTTCTGTTGGGAAAATGGCTATCCATTTGTTATCTGTAACTTTTTGAATTTTCATATTAGTTATTTGCACTTGTTTGGTTTCACAGTTTTCGTAGTGATTTGAGAATTTTAATAGTTGTACTTCACAAGGGCTGTCTTCTTGAATGGTTGTTGTCGTCATCGATTGACATAAATATTGGTTTGGTGTTACTTCAGTACATTTTTTGTTTGTATAACCATATCTCAGTTCATTTAGGGATAGGAATTTGGTTTTGGGTATGATTACTTGATATGTGCTAGTAATCTTTGTTGGAAAAGCAATTAAATGATAATAATGATAATTGTTACTTTCTACTATCTAGATTTCTAAAAAATATTATTTCGTTATTCTTAATGTTGCTAAAATTTGTTGCGTTAAAGTAAGGTTGGATATTATTCGAGTAAATATCGTATTTTGTATACTGCCTAGTTTATTGGTAGTATACCGGGGTTGTTTTTATATGTTATATTATTACTTGGTTGTCCGTTCTACCTGGGTGGAGGTTGACGGTAAGGGTGATGATTGTCCATCTGAAATTACGGGGTGTCTTAGGTTTTTTAAATGAACGTATTTCGTTATTTTACCGTTGTCTACTACTGCTATGTTTTTATCTGATATTTTCTTAATTTTGAATGGTCCTAAATTTCTGGGTGCTGTTTTATGTCGCTTGCTTTGAAAGTTTTTCTTATATACGGTTTGTCCTATTGAAAATTTATTTGAGTCGGTATTTTTGTTTCGGGTTGTGGTGATACGTTCCTTATCGTTTTCTAATTTATCTTTTACTTTGTCATAAGTTATTTTTAGTTTTTGTTTGTGATCTTTCGCATATTGTTGATATACTTCCTTATTGTAGTGTATGTCATAGGGATTTCGTGAATCTGAATGTCCTAATGTTAATTCTAAGGGTGTAAAATTTGTTGATGAGTGAATTGTGTTATTATAGGCGATTAGTGCGTATGACATTAAATTGGTTATATGTTCCTTTTTATAATTTATTCTTAATAATCGAATTTGTTCTAGCAGGGTTAAATGTAATCGTTCAATTAGTCCGTTTGACTCAGGGTGGTTTTCCGTTATGAAATGAATTTTTATTTTGTGTAGTTCTAAAGTGTTTTGTATTGTCTCATTTTTAAATTCGCTACCATTGTCTAAAGTGATTGATTCGGGTGTTCCGTAAAATGTGAAATATTGTAAAAATCCTTGGGTCACGTCAATGCTATTTTTGGATGTGATTGGTATTGCTTGGCCTATTTTTGTGAATGCGTCTATAATTGTTAGATAGTTTTGCGCTTCTACTACTAGAGTATCGGCATGAAGTTTTTGAAATGGTTTGTCGGGTGTTTTGGTTAACATTAAGGGTATCTTTGGGGGTTTCCTATCGTATTTTGCTCTGTCACATAGTTCGCATTGGTTAATAAAATCTGTGGTCAAGTCCTTCATGTCTTTAAAATAATAACGTCTTATGAGTTGTTTTATTGTTTCGTTAATTCCACGATAGTTGGTTTTTCCTTCGTGTTGATTTCTAATTACATCGTTTATTTCGTCAGGGTCGTCTAGTGTTATTAATTTTCTAGTACATCTGATGAGTTCAGGTCCAGAGTTATTGAATAATTTAATGTATAATTCTGAAAATCTTTGGTATAAATGTTCGGTATTGAAATAAAAATAAAATCTTTTTTCTCGGGGGTGTATTCTTTTAAAATTTTAATTATTTGTTCTTCGTTATCATCTTTAGTTATTTGAATTTGATATATCTTTTTGTTATCTACTTTTGTATATTTTACTGGATTGGGGTTATTTAAAACTTCGGTTATTATAAATTGGTTGGGTTTCATATCGATTGCTTCGTTTAAGATTTTAATCGCGTTTTTTGGTTCTTCGTTTTGTGTCGAATGTATTGTGTCGATCTCGTCTAGATCTTCTCTTATTTCTGTTTCGTCTACGTTTCCTATAATGGATTCCGTTTCTAATGCATTGAGTTGGATTCGGCTTAAAGCGTCTGCGTTGTTGTTATAAATACCTTTTTTATATATAATTTCGTAATCATACTCTTCGAGTCTGATTCTCCATCTTTGTAATTTTGAATTTGGTTCTTTCAGTTTGCATAACCATACTTGTTTCCCTTTTTTAAACAATTTGTCAGGGGTTTGGTTATCTGAGCGTAACCTTTAATGAATTTGCGGTAGTAACCACTAAGTCCTAGAAATCCTTTAATTTCTTTGTTTGTTTTTGGCAATGGGTAATTTAGAACTGCATTTGTTTTGTCTGGATTTGGCATTACTCCTTGGGGTGTTATTACATGTCCTAAAAATGATACTTCTTTTTGTAAAAATTCACTTTTGTCTAATTGTACTTTAAAATGTGCTTGTCTAAGTCTTTCGAATACTTCTTTCAATCTTTCTATGTGTTCTACCAGTGATGTGGAATAAACTATGATGTCGTCAAGGTATACAAGGCATTTCTCATTGTGTATTCCTCGTAGTATATTGTCCATGACTCTCTGGAAAGTAGCGGTGCGTTCTTTAGTCCAAATGGCATTCGTTTGTATTCGTAATGTCCTCTAGGTGTGCTGAAGGCTGTTTTGATATGTCTTTTCTTCCATCTCTACCTGATGGTATCCTGATGCTAGGTCTAATGTTGTAAAATATTGGCATTTGCCTAATTTATCTAAAATTTCGGTTATATTTGGTAGTGGGTATTTGTCATCTACCGTTTTTCATTTAACTTTCTGTAGTCTATTACCATTCTGTACTTTCTCTTTCCGGTTGCGTCTAATTTCTTAGGTACTATTAACACGGGGCTGCTCCATGGTGAATTGGAGTGCTGGATTATGTCTTGGTCTAATAAGTCTGTTACTTGTCTGTCAGCTTCTTCTTGGCTTGCATGAGGTAGTCTGTATGCTTTTGTAAAAATTGGTTTATTGTCTGTTAACTCGATATTATGTTTTACTGTGTTGGTGAATGTTAATGGTATTCCTTCACAATGGAATATGTCTCGGTATTCAAAACATAAGTTTTTAATTGCTCTTTCTTCTTCTTGATTGATATCGGTGTTAAAGCGGATGTTAGTTAAATTTTCTCTTAACATTTCGTCATGTTCCATTGGGTTGTATTCGTTTTCTAAATTTTCGTCTATTTCCATTTCGTTAAAATTTAGTTCTTCTACGTTAATTGGGTCTGTCAATGATAATTCTACGGGATAGTCGTTTGAATTTAATATTGTTGTGGTTGCAAGGTTATCTTTTATTTGAACTAAGGCAGTTGGGGTTTCTACTCCTTGTTGAAAAGTTATATGATTTATTATTCCTAAATTTTTGTTAGATTTTACTGGGATTTTTATTTTTCTTTCCGTTCGGGGTTCTATAGTGTATTTTTGTTCAATTTGTGTGTTTTGAAATTTAATTGGGATTTTTCCGTATTTTGTCCTTAATAAGCGATTTTTAATGTCAATGTTGGCTCCTAATTTTCTTAGAAGATCCATTCCGATTAATCCGTCATATTTATCGTTAAATTCGAATACACAAAATTTATGTTTCATTTTGACATTAAATGTTCTCGGTAAGGGTATATTTGCTACGAATTGGTGTAGTGTCGTTTGATGAGCTGTTTTGATTTTGAATGGTTCTCTTTCTACATAATCTAAATAATGTTTTTGTACGGTTCTGGGGCTAATTAATGTTTTTGATGATCCGGTGTCAATTAATAGTTTGAATTTGGCGTGGGGTATTTCTATGTATGGTAATACTAAGTGATTTATGTTGTTTAAGTTTATTAAGTTTGGTTGTCTATGTATGGGTCCATTTGAAAATTTGAGTTCGAGTTTTCTTCATCATACTCCTCGTATGTTTCGTATTGTTCGTCACGTTCATAAGTTTCTGCATGGTTTGTTTCATTGTTCGTAGGTGTCTCAATGTCATTATTCTGGTCAGTGTCAAATTTTTCTATTTCTTGATGGAATAATTCTTCTGATGTAAAATTACGTTTCTGATGAGGGTTTGGTCGGATATGTGTTATTTTTGTGTTTTGTCTGGTGTTACCAGATGAGGTGTCCATTAGTGTTGGTTTGTAATAATTGTTAGGGTTGTTATGAGTATTAGTCATTGGTGTATTTCTATTAGGGTTTGCATTGAATGCTGGTCTTTGTTGGTTTAGGTTTTGATTGAATCTCGGTTGGAATGCGGGTTTCGTAAAAGTTGGGTTGAATGTTGGTCTTGAAAAATGTTTATATTGATTATTAAAATTGGTATTGTTAAAACTTGGGTTGTTACTTCGCGGTTGATTTGTTTGTGGGTTAAAGGGTGTGAATTTTGTTGAGGATTGTTTGTCTTGTAGCTTGTATAGTTTTTGTTGGTGAATAACTTTTATTCGCGTTGGGGTTGTATAGTCTGTTGCGGTAATACATTACATTTTCTTCTTCTATTACTAGGCTCATAGCTTCTTCTAGATTTTGGGGTCGTTGGAATCTGATTTTATCCGATAGTCGTTCTGGTAAAGCGTTTATATATGTGTCTAGTGCCATTTCGTCGTACATTTTTGTTTTTAAATGTCTAACGTTTTGATCGGGTTCTTCGATTTTTAGTTTGGTTAAAATTAAACTTCTCACGTCTTGGCATTTCATTCCGAATTGGTAGGGGGATTGATTGTGTTCCATTCTAAGGTTTATTAGGTCTCGTACCAGGCATTTTATATTACGTTGGTCTCCAAAATATGCAATTAGTAGTTGTTTAAACTGGTCCCATTCCGATAAGTCGTCCCTACTGGCGATTAATGTTAGTGCCCTTCCGGCTAGTTTACTTATTACTAAGCGTATAAGCAATGAATTTCTTGCGTCATCTCCGGGTTTGTAAAAGGTTTTTAGGAACATTTCACATGCTCCAATGAAATTCGAGAGATGGGCCTGCGTGCCATCAAACGTCTGAATTGTCTCTAAATAGAGACGTAAGTCTGTGTTATTCATGTTGGTTAAGGGTTGTTTTCGATTTTTGGGAAATTTTAAATTTTTTTTTTTTTTTTTTTTTTGAATTAAGGTTTATTTCGCTATTTGTATTGTTACTTTTGCTTCGGATTTATTAATTTTCCGTTTGGGTTGTGAAATTTCAAATTTTGTAGAAATTGGGGTTGGTTCTGTTATTTGTAGCGTTTATTATGCTTTGGATGTATTAATTTTCTTTTGGATTAAGTAATTTTGGATTTTGTAAAATTGGGGATGATTTTTCTTTTATGACGTTATTTTTGCTTTGGTTTTTAAATTTTCCTTTTAGATTGGATAACTTAGAGTTTTGTAAAATTGATGTTGATTTAGCTATTTGAAACGTTAACTTCGGTTTTGGTTTGTTAATTTTTCAATTAGATTAGGTAAATAAAATTTTGGTAAAGGTTGTTGTTTATTTCGTTATTTTTCGGCGTTATTTTTTAGTTAGGAATGGTTAATTTTCAGTTTGGATTGGGTGGATAAAATTTGGTAAGAATTTGAGATTAATTTCGTACTTGTAGTATTAGATTTATTAATTTTAAGTTTATATTGCGTCGAGTTATCTTTAAAATCGTAGTCGTTGTTTATTTATATTTAATTACACAATGCGGTGATGTATTCACGAGGTTTGTATTCAATAATGTTGAATTTATTACCGTAGTCTTGGATTAATTGTTTTTATGCAGCTTTTAGTTCGTCTTGAGTTTTTGCTTCTTAAGGAATCTTAAATGGATGGGTTTATTCTCGTTTAGCTTTGTTTTGGTTAAATTCTGTTAATTAATACTCTTTCCGTGGGTTTTACTGAGTTGCGTAAACGTACAGTTCGTCTGTCTTGTGTTCTACTTATAACTTAAGGTTGATTACTCCTGTACTTCATGGTTGAAATTGAATACTTAAGAATGTAATCTTCGTTACTTTGTTACGTACGTTGAGTTAATTGCACTTACAGGTG
Source organism: Platerodrilus igneus (assembly GCA_036346225.1). NCBI lineage: Eukaryota > Metazoa > Arthropoda > Insecta > Coleoptera > Lycidae > Platerodrilus > Platerodrilus igneus. Next base: position 4,577,135 of record JARFIW010001392.1, on the reverse strand, counting down.
TTATTTTCAGTTTATAGGAATTAGATAATTTACTTTCCGTGCTTGCGTAAAGTGTTACGTCTATTTATTTTTAGATATCTCGGTGTTCTCAACTTGTAATTGAACTCTTCGTAGTTAGTTTTCAGGTTTACAATTATGAGCGTTTAGCGTTATTCTATTTTCGTATTGAAATAATGCACTTTATAATGCTGGTTAATTAGTTGAAAAACGTTTAGAGTTTATTGCAATTGTACACGCTTTTATGGATTGTAGGTATTAATATAGAAACTGCGTCGATTTTATTATCCCGTGTATGATGCAAATTGAAATTATACTGAAAGTTGAAAGTTATTTCTTTAGTACTGTGCAAGGATTCTGAAAGCGATTTTAATAATGATATTACGTTGTTAAGCTGAAAGTTGAAAGTTATTGCACTTCTCTGATGTTCTAAGTGTATAAAAGATGCGAGCTTTGTTTTCTTAGGTGGTTTTAAGTTACCGTATTTTTAGTTAATGCAGAATGTTCTTGTGATTTATTTAGTATTATAGAGGTCAATGGTTTAATTAAACGTTCTGTACTGCTTGTTCGAATTAGCTTTGAAATTAATTTCGCGTTAGTTTACCGGTTTATAGCCTGGTTTGAATCGCGGTAATTGATGTTTCTTATTTTGGTGTTTGTGAATGTGCGCCTGTTTATTTTTGGATTATTTTGAGTTCGTTCTATTAATTATGGTAAGGATCTCTTAATATTAATTCTCATTTACTTTTAAAAAAGAAAATCTCTTTTTAAATTCAATTCTTATTTGCTTTTTTAAAGAAAAAAAATATCTCTTTGTAAATAATCAAGTCTCATTTGCTTTTTAACATTCAAGTTTCATAAAATGTTATACAGTCTCGTTTTGAAAATAATTCACTTTGAACTATTTTCAAAAATATTCATAATATAAAATACATAAAACGATAGTAATCAATAGTTATAATACTAGCATATATCAATTATAATTTGGTTAAAAGAAAATTTTTATGGAAATGAACTTACATTAGTTTCATCTGTTTCTTTGGTGGGTTCGATCGATTCTGTATCTTGTCCACCTTGGTTTGTTTTGTTGGCCTTAGACGATTCTTGTTCCTTGTCCAACTTGGTTTGTTGCTGGATTTAGACGATGCTTGTTCTTCCTCCAACTTGGTTTGGGTTCTGCCAAAATTTCGAATAAAAATTCTTGGTCACCAATCTTCCGATTTTTGGATTTTCAGTGCCCTTTTGACATCCGTTACGACTGCGCCAGTTAAAGTTCGGGCCTTTGGAGCTGGTTTTTTAAAAACACTTTGGAACTTTAACAATATTTTTATTTGTTAAAATTTGGATAACTTGTACATAATACTAAAATTAATTATTGTACAGGTGAGTAGCTCAAACAACGAAGTATGGAGTTTGGAGACTGACTCGGTTGAGTAGCTTGAACAACGAAGTATGGAGTTCGAAGACTGACTGCCGGGCATTGAGCTCCCGGGCCTTTTATAATAACCTGCCCCTCACACGGCTGTGAGAACTTGCAGATCTCATGTCTGCGTTTCTCTTTAATTGTACACTTTAATACAATGTAACAACTTAATTCTAAGTAATTGCGGTCTGTTGACCGCCTGTGACCTGCCACCTGCATTATCACTGCCCTCACGGATGCAAAGTTGCATGTCCGTTCACATGAACTGTCGATAACCTCTCTGGGTTATCCTTGTGTTAAAATGTTGCATTGAACTTGTACTTTTACTTAATAATTTCTAATAATTCCTATTAGATTCAATATATCAATATATATATATATGTAATTGGGGGATACATAACTCGCGTGAATATACCTATCAAAAATATGGTTCACAAACAACAAATGTACAAACAGGTGATAATAAACTTCCAGATGTGAAAATAGGTGGCGCCAACAAGCAAAGCGAAAATGCTTTGTTCCCGCCGAAGCGAGCAGGTACCGGACCGAAATGCTATAACTGTACAGAGCGAGGTCATATAGCAGCCGTGTGCCCCAAGCCAAAGGGTGAATCTGTCTGTTTTAGTTGTAAACAGCCGGATCATAAATCAAGGAATTGTCCGCAAAAACGTGTGCTTACGGATAATTCGAATAACGAATCGCCTGTGATGCAAATAGAAGCAACTTTGCAGAAATGCAATGCACTTGATAAATTTCTACGTTTAATAAAAATAAACGGTGAAACAGTGAAAAGCTTAATTGATACTGGTAGCAGTGTGTGTACGATAAAGGAGTCAATTGCATTAAAGCTTGGTAATTTAATCCCTACTGAAGAACATTTGTATGGATTTAGAAACAACAAACCAGCTGTTATATGCAAATTCTTACTAGAAGCTAAAATCGAAATTGATAGTGTTTATGTGGAATCAGTAAAAATGTATGTAGTACCAGATTTAGCACAATCGGTAGACGCTATAGTAGGTCGTACGTTTACAGAAGATAAACAGATTGCATACGTACGGGTTGGCGATCAATTTGTTTTCGGATGGCACAATGACCTACCCTTTAAAGACCTTGAAGTTGATGCTGTAAATAGTAAAATAAAATTGAAAAATACGGAAACGTGTGTGATTCCGGGAAATTCTATTAAATATGTTCAAGTTGAATGTGATAACAACTTAGTTGAAGTGCCAGTTGCAAATTATGAAAATAAGATTGTTTGTTTACCGCAAGGACAAACTATTGGTTATATTAAAATGAATAGTGAAAATTCACTAGTGCAACCAAGTGTAGAAAATTTCGATTTAATGCCAGAAATGTTAAACGTTGATGATGACGTCGATCAACAAACACGTGACAAACTTTTAATTTTGTGTCGCAAGCATCGTAGTTGTCTTGCTTTTAATTTACAAGAATTAGGGTGTACTAACCTTGTAAAAGTGTCAATTGAAGATACGGGTAAGCCTGTTAGAAGTAAACCTTATAGAGCAAGTGTAGAGCAGCGTAAGATAATTCAACGCATTGTTGATGAATGGAAAGATGCAGGAATAGTAACCAAAACATCTTCACCATACGCAAGCCCAGTGTTATTAGTAAACAAAAAATGTGGTGAACCGCGTTTGGTAATTGATTACCGTGCCTTAAACAGGCAAACCGTGAAAAGTAATTTTCCGATTGCTACTGTAGACGAGCACTTTGAAAATATGAGCAATGGTGTTTTGTTTACAACATTAGATTTGGCTCATGGTTATCTACAATTACCTTTGACGGAAGAATCAAAGGCGAAAACCGCGTTTATTACGCCAGATTGTACAGGACAATTTGAGCGGTTAATTTTCGGGTTAACAAATGGTCCCTACAAATTTAGTAGATTAATGTCGTTAGTGCTGGGTCCACTAAAGAATAAAGTTGCAATGTCGTACCTCGATGATTTGATCATTCCTGCGAAAAATTGGGAAGAGATGTTTGAAAAACTGGAGAAAGTTTTTGAAGCATTACAAAAAGCAAAGTTAACATTAAAGTTGAAAAAGTGCAAATTTGGTTATCGTGAAGTGGAATACTTGGGCTTTATTATTTCTGAAGGTAAAATTAAGCCAGGTGATGTGAAAACACAAGCGATACGCAATTTTCCTAGACCGAAAAATTTACATGAAGTGCGAAGATTTTTGGGTTTAATTTCTTATTTTCGTCGTTTCATTAAGGACTTTGCATCCAGAGCACGTGCATTAAGCGACTTAATGCAGAAAAATTGTTTATTTCAGTGGAAGAGTCCACAAGAAAATGCATTTATAGATTTACGTGATGCATTAATAAGTAAACCTGTTTTGAAATTATACGACCCATCAGCTGTTGAAACTGTGTTGTTTACTGATGCGAGTTCCGTCGGTATATCAGGAATTTTAATGCAACGAAAAACGATTGACGACGACCTACAACCCGTGTATTATGTCAGTAAGAAAAATAACGATGCAGAGAAAAATTACCATTCCTCAAAATTAGAGCTATTAGCAATTATTTATTGTGTTGAAAAACTGCGAAACTTTCTAATTGGTATTTCATTTTGTGTATACACGGATTGTCAAGCATTAACATATCTAAATACAATGAAAACAAAAAATTCTCAAGTGATGCGTTGGTATAGTGTACTCGCTGAATATGATGTAGTTATAAAATACAAACCAGGTGGGAAAATGCACCATGTTGATGCATTATCACGTGCACCTGTGTCTTGTGCAAGTGACATTGGTAGAGAAATCGAAGAACGTTTGGAAATTTTTCAAACGATGTGTGAAGATGATTACATTACTATGATTCAACAGAGCGATGAAAAATTGAGAAATTTAATTGAAATTTGTGCAAAACCTGTAGCTGAGCGAACACAACAAGAAAATCATGATTTGAAGGATTATGTTTTTGAAGATGGAAAACTTTATCGAAATGTTACAGTAAACGGACAAGAGAAACAATTGTATGTGATTCCGAAAGTGATTAGGAAGAGCATCGTTGTAAAGTGTCACGATTTACTAGGTCATTTTAGTGTAGATAGAACTGTGGATAAAATAAAGGAACTATATTGGTTTCCTCGCTTAAAACGATATGTGTGTCGACACACTAGTGCTTGTGCAGAATGTTTATTAAATAAAGTTCCAACAGGTAAGAGGCCGGGTGAATTGAATCCAATTCCGTCACCGTGTAGACCATTTGCAAGAGTGCATATTGATCATGTGGGTCCTTTTCTTGCAACCGATGCAGAAAATGCGTATGTGTTAGTGATAACAGATGCATTAACAAAGTTTGTGAAACTTTACCCATCAAAAACAGTGAAAACTGATGCAGTCATAATTACGTTAAGAAAATTTATGTTAGAATATGGAATACCTCAGCGTATTGTGAGTGATCGAGCTACGTGCTTTACGTCTGACGTTTTTCAAAATTTTATACGTGAACATGGTATACGACATACCCTAAATTCCAGTCAATGGCCAAGAGCGAACGGAATGGTCGAACGTGTAAATCAAACGTTGATTACAGAGGTTATGGTATGTATGAATGAGGAAACATAATGGGATTTAAAAGTACAAGAAATTGAAAGGAATTTGAATATTTTTCCTAATAAAACTACAAAAAAATCACCATTCGAAGCGTTATATGGATTTTTACCTAGATTCTCTTATGGTAAACTGTCGAATTATGTGGAGAATGAGGATGGAAACTGGATCCCCCCTCAAAATTTGCAACGTGAAATCAAAAAGAACATTCGCCAGGAACAAGCGAAATATAAAAAACGACACGATTTAAAAAGATGTCTGGCAGAATCATATACTGTCGGTGATATTGTGTTATTACGAAAATTTCCTACAGCCACTGGTGAGAGCACGAAAACTCAACCGAAGTACAGAGGTCCACTTGTAATTAGTGAAGTGCTTCCGAGAGATATTTATCGAGTAAATAGTATCGATGGTACAAGAAGTCGACAATTTTCAACTACGGCACATGTGAGTAGATTAAAAATATTTAAATTACCCGAAAAGGAGGATTCAACCTCGGATGAAGATTCGGTGAGCGGTAACGACATCTCACGACAAGATAATCAATCTACTACTGAAAGATGTGTAGTGGAGGTGAACGATACTAACGGAGATAGTGTTGTTTATAAAAGTGCTAGTGAATGTGTAGAACCAGTTGGGAGAAGTGGACGTGTAATACGAAAACCAAAGCGTTTGGACGATTATTGTTTAAATTAATTTTGTATTGAAAATAGGTTTTTCTTTTCTTCTTTTTGTGTCAACGAGGACGTTGACCTGTCAGAATGACCGAGTGTTGGCATTGTACCTAATTATGTATAATAGTCACTACTAGTATGCTTTGCAGTGCTGCCACTAGATGGTAGCCGTTGTATGCGCTATGTTTATTTTAGTTTAGTAGTATGCAAGTGTCAGACCAAGCGGCGGTCTACTAACACTCATGTTTTAGCTTTCTGTTTAACTAAATAAAATACTTTTGAGTGTATCTTATTTTGATTATTGGCCGTCCTGAGAGAAAGCTAACATTATACAAATTTAGTATGGTAAAATGTTCTAATTAAAGGCGATCAGGATAAAATTTCTATTTATAATTTCTAATGTCAAAATGACATTTGTCAAATTTAGGTTATTAATTATGATTTTGATTTTAAATATTAGTGATATAGCAGCTAATACTATCTTACTAACGTACTCACTACTTGTGGTCCTCTATCCTCTGAGTCTTATTTAAATTTCTCTCCGTTGTTTCTATTTCTTTCGGTATTAAATTTCAGATACTGTCGTAACACCCGATGTCAGCAGTTCTCTCTGAAATATTCAAAAGGCATTAATTTTGAAGATTAAGTTTCCTGATATTTCAACTATTACTTTGCTTAATTTTGTCGAGAAACCTGTAAATAGATACTCGATCATATAAGATATTATAAGTGTCAAAATTGATAAATCTGCTACTACTTTAATCTTTACAAGCGCTATAATAAAAGACATTTTACTTTCCTTGATGACAGTCTGGTAAATTTGTTCTTGAATTTCATTTTCCTTGATCGTTTTGTGTTATGGGTTTGATAGTGATGTTTCTTCTGAATTTATTTTGTTCATTTTTTGGGCGTACCTATATCCGTTAACATCCAAATTTATTTTATGAATAAAATAACTTTCTTGTTGTAACTCCTCTATTTCTTCTTAAATACAGAAACGGCACACTGGTAACATAACTCGGTAGTATTATAACTTGTTTTCATAATTCACAATCACGTTTGATAGTTCTCTTACAAAATGGTCCTGGTTTATAAATCTTATTATTCTACTTATGGGTAACAGATATTCTTCTATCATTATACTCATATTACATACTAATACAATTCATTTCTTAAACTTGTCTTTTTTTATAATTAATTGACCTGACTTGTTCTTATATGTACTTCACTATTCAAATTTTATTTTTTGACTGTCCTCGTTTCCTTGGTGACATACCAATCTCTATTCTTTTTTATTTTAAATTGACAGAATATGTAACCTATCTACTCTATTTACAATTACAATTTATTAATCCTAATGTCCATGTTTAGTCCAAAGAAGTTTTGATTTTCAAACCGACTATCCATTCACAAGCTACTTGATTCTACAAAATTAATAAAATACATCACAATATATAACATAAAGTAATATATTTAGATAGAAGTTGTACATATAATTGTATTACAAAATTCGTTCGTAAAATAAGAAAAAAAGCTTGAGCTTCGAGCACTTTTTCCGGCACTTCTGAAACACACGAATCACTAACGTAATACCATTTTTCTGACAGTAGTTCAAATTAAAGTTTCAGCATCTTTACATTCTGAAGATATGAATTTTTTTGGTTTTTAAGTATAAATTGCCAATGATAACTATTGTTTTCTGAGTTCTTACTTTTACATATGCGACATAATGTCCATTATCAATTGAACCCCTGTGTTCTACAACACCATATAGTGTATATATCGCTTTGGTTTAATTAAGAATGAGCATTGAAATGTTTTCACATCGTTTTGAACAGAATGACATTAGATATAGTAACATAGGAAAGGAGACGTAATTATTCATTTTTGTAGATCGTAAATATAAGACCTCGTGCAGATTTACAGGCCCAACCAATAAGTTAAAAAAAGTTTTGTTGATTATATTGTGATGATATGACCCAAACTTGAGAGTGAATGCCTCCAAATATATCATCTGTTGTTAATTACTGACGGAGTTGCTACATTTTCTTTTGACATTACCAAAATGTTAATCAAGATTTTCCCATTTGAATAATTTTTGAGATTTGAGCCGATAGTCACTTTTGTAATGAACTCTATATTAAGACATCAGTATGAGCCTCTTCGTGAACTGCATAAATTATAATATAAAATCATTTCTAATGATTTTTATAAAACAATGTAAATAAAATATACGAACATAAAGTGCATAATAATTATGAATATTCATTGTACTGAAATAATGATCCAGGTATGAATTTGTCATTCTCCTCAGGAGGTGTATTCGATATTGGAAAAGTTCATTGCAAAGCAACTAATATGAAATTATCTTCATGTTTAAGAATATTTATAACAAATGATAAATGTTGTGTTTTAATACAAATAAATTTAAGAGCGCTTTTTTGAGTAGACAATATTAGAGGATGTAAAAGCATATACACTGCATGTTGACTAGAATTTGAGACATGGGAAACAACGCAAAATTAAGAATTTGTAAATATTGGCTGTCTTGTACATTTTAAAGCAAAACAATTCGAATATAATTTGTTCAGAATTATAAGATGCATCATTCTTCATATTTGTCTTCCAGAATTTTGAAACTGCTTTGTGATCATAGCCAAAGAAAGATGAGAAATTGAATACCCTAATTATGCATTGATGACTCATATTCCAGTTTGAAAATAATAATTAGTTAACCATCAATTTGACAGTTAATCAAATATTTATAGTGTGTTTGTAAGTGAATAAGAAGTTAGGTTGGAGTATTATACCACCAAAGAAAATGTATTGTTTGTTAAATTGCTTTACGCACGAAATTCTGTATGTACCATCGGGGACTTATTTTCAAGGATGTAGGCAAGGCAGATCGTCAAGTACTGATTGGGACTGGGACTAACTATAGTGGAAAGTTATAAGAATTTTAAATAATAGAATTACGAATTCAACATAAAACTACTGTACAATGAATGCACATATATCATTATTATTTATTATACAATCATATATTATTATTTTTCAGTGAGAATTTTCAGAACATCCAATAACTATTACAAATAAAACAGCTAAGATGTAAAGCTTAAATAAGTAAGGATCATATGTGGACAAAGCTGAGCTACAATAATAAGGCTACGTTGTCTTAGAATGTAGCCAATAAGTATGCAATTGTTGCTAGATAAAGCCAATATCCTTAGTGTAGGTACACGAAAGAGTTGCACTCAACTTACTGATGTTTATATTCCTACACCAATGCTGTGATAGTTTATCGCAAGCTTTAGTGATTCTTTTTAATAAAAGCTTTAGTAATGGAACATTTCCTCTAGCTTGGAAAAGGTCATTTTTAATCCCAGTATTTAAATCGAGTGACCGTGCTAAAATCGAGAATTATCGTAGCATATCAATTTTATCCTCTATTGCTAAGCTGTCTGAGTCCATCATATGCGATGAGTTATTCAGTGTATTTAAAAATTGTATTGCTATTGAACAGCATGGCTTCTTTAAAGGTCGCTCCACTGTCACTAACCTTGCCATGTATCATGATTTTCTTATAAATAGTTTGGAAAGTGGATTAGAAGTTGATACAGTATACGCCGGCTTTTGACAGTGTTTGTTACACGTTACTTATTGATAAACTTCGTTTTCTTGGTATAACAGGTTCATATTTGAAATGGATATATTCCTACTTAGTGAATCGCACCCAATGTGTGAAAATTGCAGGCATAATATCCAGAAGCATTAGTGTTTCGTCAGGTGTACCTCAAGGGTCACACCTTGGCCCAATTCTTTTTATTCTCTTTATCAATGACGTTGTTTCTGCATTTAAAAATACGAAATGCCTACTATATGCCGACGACTTAAAAGTTTTTTGGGTGTATTAGTTCTATACATGACTGTCTTAAAGTGCAAAAAGATATTGACAATCTAGTAATCTACTTGGCTCATAATAAACTCAAAGTAAATATTGGGAAGTGCAAAATTATGAGGTTCACTAAATGTAAAGACTTGATTTTGTTTGATTACTGCATTGGATGTTCTAAACTCGAAACTGTGGTAACCATCTCTGATTTAGGGGTTGTTTTTGATGTTGGTTTAAATTTTATTAATCATATTAATTCAGTTGTCTCTAAAGCATTTAGGATGTTGGGATTCATTAAAAGAAACTGTATACACATCAATGATGTCCAAGTTTTGAAATCATTATACAATTCTTTAGTTCGCAGTATTTTAGAATACAATTGCATCATTTGGTCACCTTATTATGCCACTCACATCCAGAAAATTGAGGGTGTACAAAACAAGTTCATTAATTTCATTCTCTGGAAACTTAGATATCCGTATGCCGAAAGTTCACATGACATTCGGCGTCAGTTGGTTGGTTATCAATCACTGCTAGCTCGACGTACTGCAGCGTTTATAATATTTCTTTATAAATTGCTACATAACATAGTTGACTGTCCGGAATTACTAAGCATGCTGCAGTTTCGGATACCAGTTAAAGTCACCAGGAGTAATGATTTATTCTACATCGGTAGTCATCGTACTAACTATGGGGCTAGTGCATTTAGTGATAAGTTAATGGGAGCTTACAACGCTTCTATACCATCCGATATCGATATTTTCAATGTTACGTGTAAATATTTGAAGACATCTTTATCCATTTTGTAGTGCTAACTATGTTTCTTATCTCCTCATGTATATTATTACTATTTGGGTATTACCTGTAAGTAATTAATTTATATAAATAATGTTTACAAGAAGGATGTTGCTCATTAATTCCAATTCCAATAAACAAACCAGTTGTTTTAGGTCCTTGACCAATATACTAACACTATATGATCATCTTAACACATTAAGTGTTACGTGCCATTGCCACTTAAACATTGTTTTAGGTTAGTTTTTGGTGTACGGAAGTTTCGCGCCATAATTTCAAATACGCGGTGCGCGGAAATTTTAAATGGACTAGGCGGTACTTCCGTACGTCATAGTAGTGAGTTTGCGCAGATCGCACAATCCTAGAGGGGTAGACCAATACTAGACAAAGAGTGGGGACGAGTTTTGGTGACGCTCTGAATCGTGGCTTTTTTGCCTTTGTTCGTGGAGTTAAGTAGACGTTTCTTTTGGGTAACGTATCGTTATCGTATCTATGTAGATTTCCTTGTTTGCTTGTCTTTGTTGTTGCTCCCTTACCGTGTTCCTGTCTATTCCCTACATAGGTAGGTAAATTTGCAGCAACCTTCGGCGAAACGAGCTCCACGACCCTGAGGTACATGCTCCGCTAGCCGCTCCGGAGTAACCGCCATCTTTAATCCCTCCGACATGGAGCCCTGAGGAACCCTGATAGAGGCCAACTTTGGTTCGAATTTCCGGGGTGAGTAAATTGTGTTACCTGTTTATTTAACTTTTTATATTTTCGACTATTACGCAATGTAAATATGGCGGTGGTGACGTCATGGTAGTTGGCCACGCGAACCTGTCATAAGGTTGGCGCTTCCGGCCGCCAGGGCGGTGCATTGCTTTTTATCCAGTGCGCTTGCGCGATGTATCTTATGAACTTTGGTAACTGTATTACCGACTTTTAAGAACTATCTATAGTCAAAACCATTTAAACTGACCGATGACTCACCGCGGTACATTATTAAAAATGATAATGAAAATTGCATGTCTTTGTCAGTATATGTAACTATTTGCCCTAAAACAGGATGGATAGAAAAAAAATACGTCTTTTAAGGATTGGTATGGCAGCATCAAAACGTATGTCTGTTATAACTAATATTTATGTATTATTATAACCTATAAATAATTTTAGTTTCCTGTCACTTTTGTTGTCTTTTCAGGTAGTTCTTGATTTTTGTTGTATTTATGTTTTACATTTAGCTCAAATCGCAAATATAAAAGTTTTTTCAAAAGTAAAAGGATTTCTTACACATTATAAAAGGTAAATACAGCTATCCTATAACAACACAAAATACTATCACCTCTTTGCTTTTTAGTTGTTCAAAATGCTTCGAAACAAACATCTCAAACCCCAAACACACCAGGTGATTTTGAACGTCATGGATTATTTTGAAAGAGAGCGTGATAATGAATGTGTTTTAGTTTCGTTTGGAAGTGTTATGCAGGTACAAAATAAATACACTTAATCCTTCAAATCAATTAATTATTTCTTCAGCAAACCTCTGAAGCATGTGGTTTAGCCTTAGTGTTTTAACAAGGATTAAGAGAGGAGGCTCACAAGCTCTAAAGGAAAATTTTCCAATTCATTCGACGTGCAGGAAACGCAACCAAACAAAAAGCAGATCTTGCGATGTTGAAGATTTTATAAAACATGCAGTTAAACGTAAAATTTATGAGATGCACTCGAAAAGTAATATGAAAATTAATTGTAATTAGTAACTAATTTTTATATTTGTAGGACTTCATGTAACTGCACAAGCACTCCAAAAAGAGCTTGTTACTGCCGGCATATGTAATTTCAAATTAACTAGCTTAAGAAGACTTTTACCTACTATAGGATTTTTTATAAAGTAGATGATGGAAGGCAAGGATTGTTCGAGAAACAACATATAGCTGCTGCATGAATAAAATTCTTAAAGGACTACCATTCCAATAAGGAAACGCAACTATATGAACCTGTTTTCTTGACGAGACTTGGCTTTTTAGTAGGGGATCTGCCAAAAAGAATTGGCATGATAATTCTCACAAAAGCATCAAGAAGAAGCCATTTGGAACAGGAAGACGGTTAGTTGTTAATTTGTTGCTGTCACTGTGCTTTGTATAGTAACCAAATGTTGTTTTAAATTTATTGTGATACATGCTGGAAATAAAAATGGTTTTATACATTATGCATCTCTTTTGTTTTCTTCAAAATCACAATATGCAGATTATCATGGTGATATGAACACAGAAATGTTCACAAAATGGTTTCAAGAAAGTTTATTACCAAATTTAAGCGGTCCAAGATTAATCGTGCTAGATAATGCTTCATATCATTCGCAATTAGTCGAAAAGGTTCCTAACAATTTTTCAAATAAAGAGGAATTAATTAATTATTTGCTTCGACATAACATATTTGCTGACACTTCAATGTTAAAAGAAAATTACTTGCATTAGTAAAGGAAAATGTTCAACCAAAAATATTCATACTTGATGAACTTGCAACACAAAGTGGCCATAAAGTATTAAGGCTCCCTCCATACCATTGCCAATTTAATCCAATAGAATTAATTTGGGGTAATTGCAAAGGCTATTACGACAAAAATCTTGGAAGATTTAATGAACAGTTTAATGACGAGCACGTACAATTAATATAGCATGAAGCACTTGGAAGGATAGATGACAAATATTGGCAAAAATGCACTCACCATTCAGAAAAATGTATGATAGAATGGTGGTAAATTGAAAAAAACTTATTATCAACTTAGAGGATTCAAGCAGCAATGACTCTTATGAAGATGATTCAATTTCAGAATAATTGATTAATATAAAATGAAGTGGTGTCCTAGATTTATACTTCTTAATGTAGTAGAGCAATATTACAATAAAATAATACAATACCGTTTTGTTTATTTAATACTAAATTTGATTAAATATTTACAAATACACTTTTATATGTACAACCATGCTTGTTAAACATATAAAACAGGAATAAAATAAAATCCCGAAACTACAATTTCCTTGATAATTGTATGAATAACAAGTCTAATTCCAACAGAAATTATTAGTCTTCAGATATTATCGAATCCATTAGAACACACGCATCTTTATACTTAATAACAATATATCTTGAAAATTCACTTTGTTTTCAAAAACCAACAATATCGCGACACCATGCTAAATATCCAGTATCTGCAGTACATTTCTAAACCAAGATTTTATCTACATTCCTGAAAATAGCTTGTCCATTTCCATATTACATATTAATATCTTCATTTAAACACAATTCATCTAAATAAAATGTTGGTCTATTTCCCTTCCAAACTTCCAATTTACCTTAAATGTTTTGGTTTAATTTTTAAAAAAGAAAAATGTATTTGATACTTATGTTAACGCCGTGGCAACTGCATATCCAACAAATATTTCTTATAATTCGTAGAAATTAAAGGATCATTTATAAAAGCGCTGGGACATACATTCTCAGCTGGTATTTGTCACAATATAAACTGCATGCGCCATTTTGTATAAACAACTAAACTAATCCAGAATGCTAGAAATACGTTCTGATTGCATTGATGCATATGCTTTAACAAGATGAGTCATCGGTCAGCTTAACTGGTTTTAACTATATCACCATATAAATGTATCTCCATCTAAAGTGTAATACTTTGCAAACTGTTTTATCGACCATATAAACTATCACCAAGAGTAGTGTAATATAAGCACCATATAAGTCTGTTTGGATCACCACTCAGATTGACTAACGGGCCAGAGCAGTCCGTAGGGACCGCTGGTGCAAATTATACATTTTCAGTGTGCCTGGCCACGGGACTGCCGCATTAATGGATCTTACTAGTTGGAAGTGACCGCCAGGCCTCCCAGGTTATACTAGATTAAAAAAGTTTGTCAAATTTTTATTTTAACAATGAATCTCACTAATTATAAGGGACTGCCAGGCCCCCAGGTTATACGGGACATGATGTTCAACAACAATTTGACTATTTTACTATCAGGCGTTGAATAAGTGTAATAATTGTTATATTTTCATTTATTTTCATTCAAAAGAAACTAAAAAACATATATAATATAATAAACATAAAGTTATTTCTACCTGATTCATTTATGACTTTTAGTAAAACATTCTATGCAATAATATGGCAGTTCAGAACAATCCTTGCAGAACATGTTTACCTTACTCACGTTGTTTTTAGAGATTTCACCCAGTACCTTCTTCTCATACCAGCCAACACAATACTTGCACGTTTTGTGCACAGGACCTTCCTTTTTGCTTATCTGATGTTGAGATTTTCTTATTGATTTTCGTGATTCGTTTGCATCCGTGTTATTTTCATTGGCTTCGTGTGTATCAGTCTCTTCATAAAACAACATATGTTCACACACTTGTTCACAAAATTCAGTAATTGTCATTTTTGAGTTTTGTATTTTTTTATATAGGTTTAGCTGTAATTTCCCCACGTTTTAATTTTTTCTGAGTTACCTCTTTCGGGATTCCTTTTCTGTTTGTTCTTATAGTTCCAAGTAGATGTGTCTTGCGATCCAGTAACATATTTGCTAGATCTAAACTGGTATAGTAATTATCAGTTATGACACTCCGACCTTTATCTAATAACTTCTCGGAAAGATACATCTCAACATTAGTTGGTACACTAGCCAGCCCCCGCATCTAGTTCCTTTCCACAATAAATTTTGATATTCCAAGTGTATCCATCACCACTACAAAGTTTAAAAATTTTGATTCCATATCTGTGTGTCTTTAGGGGGAGATATTGCTGGAATACCAAGCGACCCCTAAAAGGAACAACCGATTCATCGATGCAAAAAGTTTTCCATGGAGTGAAAACATGCTGAAATTTATTTACTAGCATGTTGACTTGTGGATGGATTTTGAAGAGTCGATCTCCTGGTGAACATTTCAAATTGTCACTAAAATACCAAACTTTGAGAAGTAGTTCAAAACGATTTCTACTTATTACACTAGAGATGTGATTTTGGTATAGTTTTTTTCGACTCCAGTAATGACGTATGGTTGGCATCCTCACTAATCCCATGTATCCAATAAACCCCAAGAATCATCATTTCTTGAGTAGTTGTAGGTGTCCATTGATGTAACCTTGAACTACCTGATACATCTTCTGCAGACGTAATAATCTGAGTTGCATATAGGTTAGTTTCTTTAACCATGAGTTCAATTATTTCCTGGTCCAGAAATGTAGAAAAATAAGTATATGGGCTTTCATTGACTAAAGTAGCAGCAAACTCTGAACTTATACCCTCCGCTTTGAGATATTCCTTTTCAAACTTTAGGTGCTTACCTGTTGGACTATTCCATCCTGTTTGTCTGATGGTAGAAATGTCAGATTTATCAGACTCTGTGTCACTTTCTTCTCTAAGGTTTGAGCCGATACTAGCTGTTTCATTTGCGGTCTCATTATTTTCATTTTCATGTATTTGCAACTCAGATTCACTTGCAGGCTCAGAATCGGAGTTATCTGGAATATAGTTTGGATCATCCACAGAGTCTGATGAATAAATATTTTCATCATCATCAATATACGTCAAATCTATAAGAATAATAATCATATTCACTTACCATAGAATAAATAGCACAATAAATAAGAAACACATACCTCCATCATCATTGTTAGAGGATTTTAAAAACCACATTATCCGTTTAGTGCGATCATTAACTCGCTTAGCCATTCTGTTGTGATAAAATATGAATAATAATCAGATAAAAGTAAACTAATACACTAGCTGCTTTAATTTTCAACGTGTTATAATACTGCATATACAATTTACTATTGGACGTGTGGTACGTACTGCTCGGCACCACTCACCTGCGCACGTATATCGACAAGTTTCAACCTTAACAGTGTGGATCGCTCTGATTACACCAATACTATTGTTTCTACAGATCACGGCGGTCCGTAGGGACCGCTAATTTTTTTACTGAAAATCAAGTGTTTAGTTGTCCACACCCACATTGAGTACTATAAAAAATTAAAAAAGGCCACTAGTACGTAAAAATTTAAAAAAAAAAGTTTGGGTCCAACAAGAAAGTATGCCATTATGCCTATGGCACTTAACGTGTTAATGTCTTCCAATTGTAACAATATTGTATTTCTTCTTTATATTGTGAATGTTTTTTTTTGTAATCACCATATTCGTTTATATTAATTAGATAAGAGCTGCTAGTTGTATCACTTCATGAATGTAAAGTTACTACCTACTCGACAGTCATGCCGCATTTTAATTTTGATGCACATGAACTACTGTTTACTTAAGACCATAATGTTTGGAACAATATATCATTTTAACTAACATTTTTTGTCCTCTATATACATTTAAAGTAAGATAAGCATCTTTGCATCTATATTAATAGTGCTTTGACTTTATCGACATCTCTTTCACTTATAGGCTCAAGTTGGTTTATATATAGTCACCCCAAATATCGATTATAATAATAATTATTAAATTTTGAATCCTGTTTCTGCATCTTGTATTTTAGCAGCAAGTACAAAATGTACAACAAATGATATTTCTGCTGCATCCAACCCAGATGAAAATGCTTCTTTATTGTTGAACAAAATAAATGTTCTATCGCTCTTAATTTTATGCATTACTTCCCAAAGATGCTGGACCTGTGTTTTTTGCTGATGAACATAACTGAAATTTTTTTGCTTGCAAAAGTTGAAATCTTAAAAAAAAATAAACTAAAATCACTTAACATATATATGTTAAAGCGCTAAGTACGAAAACAATTAATTTGTTAGTAAGAACGTATTGTAAAACGATCATAGAACAGTTTTTCTATGATGATTCGTTTCAGCTTTCCCGAAAACATCCTCAGCTGGTTTTCGAAGGTACAGACCATGCACTTTGATCCTGTGTGTTGCTAAACTGTCAGCTTTTGAATACTGTTTATTGCATAATAAACATTCTATTACTTTTATCACAAATTGGTTTTTATTGTTGGAAGAGAAGAAATACCAGTGAAAAACGAAATTTAGAACCAATTTGCAAAAATAAACTCGATAATAAACAACCAAACATAACCTACCATTAATTTAAATTATTTCGATTCAAACTAATTTCTTAGCCAATAGGCAGTACGTAATCCTAGCCAATGAGAGAAATATCCGGTTTAGGATTTAGCCGCTCGTTTTTTCGAACACAAAAACCAAAGATCAAACAACAATTTTGTAAACAGTTATAAACGTGGCACGGATTTCTTTATAACTTCCCCGTTTCAGCATCCAATGTTTATATCGTAGGTTAGGTTTATATCTAATAATAACGAAAATTGCGACCTAGCCAAATGCTGACACCGTAAAGTAATTCATGAAAAAGTATCACACTTTGTTTTGGTGACATCTATAAATGTAATTATTAAATAAAATATCGAATTAAAGATTCCATTTTTTAAAAATATACCCAAATTAAATTAATGTATAGAAAGCTTTAGTAATTGAATAACAAATTTGAATGTAGCCTAATTATGGTTTTTTGAAACAATTTATAAATTTTTTACTTATCCCCTGCAAATACTTTTTGTATCATAAGGGGATGATAATTGAGAATAAAATAGGATGGATTGTTGAAGAGGGCGGAAATGGGCAATCTTTCCTATATATCAATTATTAAGTGATGCTTGTTCCTTTCACACATAAACTGCAGCTCATTAGATGCATGTGTACTGTGGTGTTGATATAGTGTAGAATAATGAAAGTGCGGCAAAATTTAAACAATTCCAAACAAAGATTAAGTTTGATCACGCTTTTTTGACTCTAATAGGGATTTGATATTGACTATTATAGGTAAACATAGAGAGGCATATTTAAAAACTGTTGATAAGGAACCAGTACTAAATGTCAATCTTACACATTTTTACACCTAAGTAGTAAGTACAGTTAGGGCGGCACCTTGCTTGGAACAGCAAAGATTCGGCCATAGATTAGTAGATTTGGCAAAATTAAAAAAAAAAACCCGCTTCCTGGCCAATGTACTACCTTCGGGTAGAGTATTGGAAAATCACATGTAGAGGTAAGTAGTTAAATCTGTTTCTTGCTTGTCCTTGTCTGGATTACATACTTGTTTAGACTAAAGAGAAGATATATTAATTTCTATAGAAATGTGCGATATCACGTCTGAACCATAGAATAAATACGCTTGTCTGGACATCATTTAAACGTGTGCCTGACATATTGTAAAGAAATACAATTAATGTTTGGATTATGTGTTAATGATAAAACGGATTCATCGCATCAAACAGTAAGCATTTAAACCGGATAAACTAATTTGCTGACCAACTAATAATATTTTAAAAAAGTATGTACTACTTTTTTAATCCAATATGGCCAGACTGTGTAAGTGTGGTCAAAAAATATCTAAAAAAACTCAACCAATATTGTGCGACCACTCAGTATAGGTGCGGCCACATGCGTTCTATTGTAAGAACGTAAAATTTTAATTTTTTACCCCACACTCCCTCATCACCAACTAGAAAAAATTGAAAAAAACCTGAAACAGTCGACCAACATTGTGCGGTCACTCAATATAGGTGCGACCACGTGAGTTCTGTTTGTAAGATTTATCAAAATAACTTATTATAAATATGTAGTAAACAGGTGTACTATAAGGATTGAAGGTGTCCTACAATAACCCACAACGTAATATGCCTTAAAAGATAAAAAGTTACCATTATGCATTTATATTCCGACATATTCCTAAAATAAAAACTTATTCTTCCGGTTTTAAAGAACATTTCATGAAGTATAAAATTGTGCGTGTGTCACAGATTGTCAGGCTGTCTCATCTCTATTGTTGCAGTATCAAATAACAATATCAAAGCTACAATGAGAGTTCATTTTGTGCGCTACCTAGGCTGCGTCGGTCTCGCTTTCTATGTTTTTACTGTATTGATAAGTTTATTTAATTCGCAATTGAGTTGTTTGTCATTATTTAAGGGTACGTTTTATGTTCTGTTATCTGTTTCTCACCAAAATAATCGTTTGTCTTTGTAAGATAAAAAATTCCTCAAACAAAGCAACTTTAGAATTTATAATTATTCAGATTTTGCTAGTTGGCAATGTTTTATTTTCGTTATCTTACATGTGATTTTCCAATGCTCCACCCAAAGGTACTACATTGGCCAAGAAGCCAGTTTTTTTTACCTGGAAAATTTGGAATTTTGACGAACCCTTGCTGTTCCAAGCAAGGTGAGGATCTTTTATGTGCATGACAACACTTACACAGGGGACATCCATTTTACCTCTCATCCGAACGAGGGTGTATTTTTGTAAAAA
Organism: Platerodrilus igneus; assembly: GCA_036346225.1. NCBI lineage: Eukaryota > Metazoa > Arthropoda > Insecta > Coleoptera > Lycidae > Platerodrilus > Platerodrilus igneus. The sequence goes on along the minus strand of JARFIW010001392.1, from coordinate 4,557,439 downwards.
ATGCTCGCCTAACATTTTTCATGCGGACCGTGTCGGGATTCGAACCCGGGACCTTGGGAGTAGTAGTCACACACATACCACTACGCCACGGAGTCGCCTTATGTTCGTTATCGATAAAAAAGTGAGTTTTTGTGGGGACTTCAGTTTTCTTTATCTGTCGTATGTGACATGGTTTTCAGTGTTGTGTGGTGGATTTGTGCATGGTGATGTCTGCATACACTAATATTTTTAAATGATGTGCTTCATTTAGTATATGTGTATCCCTGCCCCGATAAAGTTTGCAGATTTATTTTTAAGCGTAGATGAATATATAGATTTATTACAAAATATGACGAAAAGTTGTATGTAAGTATTTAATTGTTACTGTGACTAGTGTGTAAACATTTTTTCTGCAACCCTTATTAAAGTACGTTTTTAGGGGGTTTATGGGGCAGCGGCGTAAATAGCATATGGCGCAATTTCTGTCAAAGCGCAAAATTATAATATGTAGCTGTGAGAAAATGGAAAATTACTATAGATTAAAAAAGTTATCGAAAACGTATACAATATTAGTCGCATTAGACTTTTTTCATTCGGCCTAATTAAGGCTTGCGAAGCTGCCGCACCCTTCTTGATTTATCCAAAAATTTATGTACTAATTAGGCGCTATATTTTGCACCGTTGAAACTAAATTTTGCGTCCTCTTAGCATTCAAATTATTGTAAAAAGAATTTCTTTGTTAAAGCTCACGCAGGGGATCTTTTTTCATTTTTTCCAAAAAACGTGCCATAATTAGGTGCATTTTTAGCCATTCAAACAAAATTTTGCGTCCACTCGGCAAACAAATTGTATTAAAAAAAATAATTCCTCTTGCCAAATTCACAGTTAACAACTTATTTTCAATTTTTTAAAAAAATTTTGTGCCAAAATTAAGCGCCACGTTGAGCCGTAGAAATAAAATGCTGTCCATTGTTTGTAGTTATTTAGAAATTTTTCTCTAGACGCTTGAAGTTATCTGCACTACTGGCTGTGAGATTAATGATGGAATCTTAGGAAGAAAACAATGTTTTTAATATAACTTGTTTGCCAGGTGGGCGCAAAATGTTGTTCTAGTGACTTAAAATAGCGCCTAATTGACGCCTATTTATAGCACACTCCCTTTTGAAAAAAACGAATAAGTGCAGCTGCGTGAACTTGGTTTTTAAAATAAGTTGAATACTAAGAGGGCCGAAAATTAAAATTTTACATTCTTACAATAGAACGCATGTAGCCGCACCTATACTGAGTGGCCACACAATATTGGTCAACTGTTCCAGGTTTTCTTCAATTTTTTCTAACGGGTTGGGAGGGGGTCTAGAAAATTAAAATTTTACGTTCTTACAATAGAATGCACGTGGCTGCATCTACACTGAGTGGCCGCACAATATTGGTCGACTGTTTCAGGTTTTCTTCAATTTTTTCTAGTTGTGGTTGGGGTGGGGGCTCTAGAAAATTAAAATTGTATGTTCTTAAAATAGAACGCATGTGGCCGTACCTATACTCCGTGGCCGCACAATATTGGTCGACTGTTTCAGGTTTCCTTCAATTTTTTCTAGTTGTGATTGGGAGGGGGTAGAAAATTAAAATTTTAACGTTCTTACAATAGAACTCATATGGCTGCACTTATACTGAGTGGCCGCACAATATTGGTTGAGTTTTTAGATATTTTTGGAAAAGGCAAAAAATAAAAATTTTGGGGTAATATGATTGAACCCACGTGGCCGAAGTCACACATTCTGGCCGCATTAGAATAAAAAAGTAGTACATACTTTTTTAAAATATATTAGTTGGTCAGCAAATTAGCATGGCCCCATTTAAACAATTGTAATGGATTGTTAAAACTTAGTATATTTCTAGCTAGGAAGCACGTTAGATGTCTCCTAATAGTGATGAAGAGGAAGACCTTTTGGAAGTGAGGGTATTATATTTAACAATTTTATTGTAGGCGTATAAATGAATAAGTCCATTGTAGAAAGCATGTGAAACAAAGTGGAGTGATGCTGAAACTACAACTTATTTCTTTTTTTAAAAAATATAAATCTCTAGTAGGTGTTTCTGCAAAACTCAAAAACAAAATCATAAATGTGGATCTATATTTCACTAAAGTTAGCTGAAATGCATTATGTATTCACGCCATTACAGGTGTGAATAAGTGGAACACGCTAGAACGGCGGTATAAAGATGCAAGGGCAAACAATAAAAAAACTAGAATGGCACCGAAACATTCCTTTTGCAACGTAGGTTGATGTGTTAACAAAAATTATATTATTTAGTTCTATTTTATAGGGAATTAATGTCAATTTTTGGAAAACTAGCAAAAATCTTTCCTGTAGCCACAATTGTTAGCAATGTAGGACGACAAGGAAGCTTAAATATTATAAATAAAAGTGCATTACATGAAAATGTGGAAGCTACAACACTTAAATATTCATCAAGCCTGCTATAACACAGTTAAGTGTTATGTTTTAGTAGCAAATGTCAACCTAATTCTTCTTGTTGAAAGACATCAAGGGAGATAAATAATATATAAAAAATTACTCAGAGCCATCAGAAGCTTCTACACGAAATATACGTGCCAAGGATGAAAAGACAGCACAAATACGCAATTTCTTGCAAATGCAAATGAAGTCGACTAACTCTATGTTGCAACAACTGATCGAGCAATGTACTAGGTCAAAGACTTGAAGGAACAGAAAAATGAATTACTAAAAGAATCTATTGATTTAAAGAAAAAAGCCTTCAAAACATGTGTCACGGTATTCCGCGCAAATACGAAAGAAAACAATAAGATTAAGTAAAGAAACCGTTTACACCGAATACCGCAACAGAACGGGGATAGAATGGTAGAATTTGAGCTAGCTCAAAAATGTCGGAGAGGGGCGTGGGTGAAATAGAAAGAACACATTGGAAACCTCTGCAAAACTATATTGTTAACATCCAATCTCAAAAGACTATTTACAGAACAATAAAACAAACAAGTTGCATAATCGTTTGTTACGTGCTAGTAAACAAAGCGTCATAACATAAGCTAAATATAACATCTTATAATCTAAATACTTACTTAATGGTTCACCTTAAATACATACAAAAGAAAATAAGACATAAACTATACAGTACTTCAGGAAAAGAAATATACATAAGTTATCTATACATGCTACATCTTGAAGTGCACCTCCTCAAGAAATAGTATAACATTAAAATTAGACACCCTAGCTTAAATTAATCAAATCTTAACTACTTTTAAATTGATGCGTAAGGTCTTTTCGTTAATGTTTATACAAAAGACAAAAGAAACAGTAAAACGGACTCTAACACAAACTTTGAATAATTAAATTTTAATTTTAAGAATGATTATTACATCGTCGCTCGTGCATTGTGAATGTGTTTTGTAACGTGGTGTTAGTAATTTATTGGATATTCATGAGTAGCAGCAAATAAAATGTCTATACTCCACAGCAGCATAAAAGAATTGCGAAAACAGAAAACTGTACCTTGAACTAGTTGGTTTCGTATCATGTTGTGGATGGAAAAATGTTACTGTATTTCTTTATTGGCTGCATGCTGGAACCACCAACTTCACTTATACTAAGAAAGCACTTTTAGTAGCGCGACTTTACAACATGTAGCTTTGGTAAGAGGATGTTGTATTCAATCTTGTCTTTCAAAGCACGGTCTCTATTTTATAAGGCCAGAATCAAGTATTGGGGTAGGTATTTGGATTTCAAAGATATCGCCGAAGAACCAAGTGTGCAGATTTCCCAGACAACAGCTGCCGAAATACAAACTGTTAGAGCTTGCCAACAAGCAGATAACGCAATTATCAAAGGATTGTTAGACTAAGGAAAACAATCGTGTTACTTTGTAACATCTTAACAGCTGCAGAATACCAGATAAGAAGTCCATTGTAAGCAGATGTAGGCAGATGGTTAGTGGTCTTATCTTTTAGAAGAAAGCTGCGTATTTACATGCAGCTTTTAATTAAAATGTAGTCACTGCAGGTGCTAGGAAATATTGCAACTACTTTGTAACGTAATGTTTCCTAAGCAGCTGTTTGATTTTATAAGGCAAACTTTTGTGTAGAGTAATTACTTGAGAAATTTTATAAAATAACACTAATTCAAATGGCGGGAAATCGAGCTTGTTGAGGAATTTTAGGGCTTTTAATGTAACACATGTTTTACAAGGTGGGACTTATTGTTACCAGTATAACTAAAAGGAATATTTCTCATAGTTTATTAATTACCTATTTATCATTTTACAACTTAATTAGCTAGTTCATATTTAAACATTCATCCTTTGATTTAGCTGCCGATAAGTTTCATCCCTTAACGAAAAGTCATTTTTATCAAAGTTTCTTCTTACATGTTCATCTTCTTCAGGTAGAAACGCAACTGCTAATGGGTCAGGTTGTTATCACTCTTCATTTGGAAGTGGTGGCTTAAGGTGCTGATAATCATCTGTACTGGCAAAATTACAAAGAACAAAGCACGAATAGATTACTTTCAACATTCTAGCGCATTTCTTTAGTTTTAAGTGGTACAAAGAACGAAATCTTACTTTGCTAATGTCGTGTTCACTTTTCGTTCTACATCGACTGTGAATATAGTCATAATTTCGTTGAGCCCTTGTTAAGTTTCCCGCATCATAGTAGGGAGTCTGTAAAGTATTTAAACAGTGTTATTATTACCAATGATACCAGGAAAACACCTACGTTGATAATAATATCCTTTTGTTTCTGTATTTCTATCTTCTGTGTGAAATTTTTTAGTTCGAAGTCGCAAATGGTCACAAAGAAACTCACTTATTCTCACACTTATAGTGTGGAGTTGATGGTTAGTCCAATTAAAGCTGTTTAGCTTTTAAGTGCGTATAGCACCACTGTGTTAAACTCAGGAACAGTTAGGAGCTATTCCTAAAAGGAACTGGTATTTTTTTCGTTTAAGGACAGTTGCACTGCTTCGGAAATGCTTGACAGTAAAGTGTCACTTCTGTTGTAAAATTTACATTACTAGAAAATTGATGCCATTTGATGCTCTTGGTGTGTAGCCTTTATAGGGAAAACACAACATGGCTAACCTTACTTTTACAGAAAAACAAGTTATACAGGTCAATTGCCGCAATAAGCATGAGAGCGATTAATAATTGTAAATGTTTTTATTCTTAGACTTTAATGGACACTACTGGTACATTAAACTCGACCTCAGAAAGTACATCTGACAATGAGGAATCGTTTGTGAATTTAGAAGCCCCAATGCAGAAATGCCGGAAATTGATAAGAATTGAGTTGTTTGTGGAGAATATTGTTAACAAGTATTGTGAAAAAGAATTCAAAGCTGATTTTAGGATGAGTCGACAAACAGCATATAAAGTGATTGGTTAGTTGTTTATAAATTGTTGCCCTGTTTACTAATATTACATGTTAAAGGGTTACTAGAGGAGTACCATATATACCATGTCATGTTTGGAAAAGAAAAAATTACTTGCAAAAAAGCATTTCTACTTACACTGTGGTATATGAGTAATCAGGAAACATTTGCACAAATTTCTAGTAGATTCTGTCATATAGTTCAACTCATCGCTGTTTACAAGTTATAACTTTCCTATTAACCATTAAATCTACGATCATAAAATGGCCCCCAAGGAGATGAAATAGTTTCCAATACCAATGGATTTGGGCAATTTCAAAACATACCGAATGTATTCAACTTCAAAACATACCGAATGTATTAGGTGTTATTGATGGCAGACCTATTGAAATCAATAAACCACATCGCCATCAAGAAGTATACGTTGATAGGAAAGGTTACCATAGTTTGTTGTTGCAGGGCATTGTAGCACATAATAAAAAATTTATAGATGTTTCTTGTGGCGAGCCTGGATCTCTACATAATGCCCGTTTACCACAAAAGTCTGCAATACATAAGAAGAATTTATGGGCAATAATTTTTTGCTTGGAGACTCTGCATAGCCAAATGTACATTGGTTGGTTACTCCTCTTAATGACACTGGTCATCTGACACGAGAACATAAAATATTTAACCAGAAAGTATCCTCAACCAGAGTTATAGTTGAAAACTGTTACGGTTACTTTACGACAGTCAGTTAAAACCTACCCCTTTTTGGTATTTCATTATTCATTTACGTAGATTCTGTTCAAATCCTCCAACAACACCCGGTATATTAGACCTTCCTACAATAAGTACGCTTTCTAAAAATTTTCAACTCAAATCTATTTACTTTAAAACGAAAAGTTTACTCTATAATTTAAATAGTTGGTACCTTGTTTTCGGTGTACACTGGCTTACTAGACATTACTATAGCGTATAATTAAATTCTTATGCTGTTACGACCGAAAGATTCGTCGAAATAATGGTTTATATTATCATTTGATAAGCGTGTTTCGAGTTTCTAATCACCTTTAATAACGCGAGGATTGAAGTTCGAATTCTTGGTATAAAACGAATTTTAATTTGATTCTGCAGCTTGCGCATTGAGGTATTTTTCTACATTACTTGTCCCAGTACTTCAAGAGCGATGCAGGTTTTTTTGTTCGACAAGTGGGAGGTATTTTGGGTGCATCGGTAAGTTCTTCCGTGCTTACCCATCCTAATAAGATTCTCTATTTAGCTCTTAGCTGTGGTTCAAATTGGTTTTTTTGTAGGCCCGACTGTTCTTTGCCACAAACCAACTGCTTTTATCTGTAGATCGCAGGTGCCGTTATGGTAATAGGGTAAATGGATCACGTCTACCATGGCGATGCTGTGCTGATTCACTTCCGATGGTGTGCAAGCTAAGTATCCCGACACGTGCAGGTATATAACTTGTTTTCTTTTCGTGTCTATTAAGGGAGTATTCCTTATCAGCGTTTGGTGTAGTTACGTGACAATAAACGTGAAACTGTAGGACTATTGTTTGTCGCTGCGAATCGATATTAAAATCACTTTACAGGTGCAAAGTACCATTTTTAAACATGCTTATCAAAAGAACGCACACGTTTATTTTCTTTACTGATTAGTTTATTTTAACAGGAATTATGTACAATTTTAAAAATGTTTGACAAAAGCTCTCACACGTTTATTTTCTTTACTAATTAATTTTTTTTATGTAAAATACGAGATGCGCACTTCGTATCTAAATTACTAAGTTGATATAATATAATTGTTTGCTTTTAAATAGTAACTCTTAATTAATTTCTTTTGCTTGTTTGTATAGAATCCTTTATTTATTCTTGTTGTTAATAGAAAATCGTTGGCGATGTGCTTTTTGGTATTTATGTAAATCCCCCCTCCCACTCTCGGCGGTTAGTAGTTAGCCTGGTATTTCTACGTTTCTTTCGGCTACGTCTAGGTACGTAGCAAAACAGTTTCGGCCTATTAAAGGGCAGATTTCGACGGTTAAGACGCTTGGAAAATCTGGATATTAAATTGTGTTCAAAGCTGATAATATCTGCTTGTATTCTACATAACATTTGTTTGGACACAAATGATTTAGTAGAAGCAGACGATGGAGATTATAATCAACCCGAAAGCACCCCATTTGAAGATGACGAGAATCCACTTATCATTCAAAATCTTAATAGAAGGCAGCAAGTCACTGAAATGTTTACTTAAATCAGGTATGTTGTAAAATATTGAATAAATATAGAATAATTTATTTCACGGACTAAAAAAATTATAAAATACATCTATTTTGCACTTGTTTGTACATATTGCAATACTAAGACAATGCTTATGACACTAAATATTACCATAGTATACAAGTTACACTATGCTATCACTTATGATTTTTAGATTGTACTATAAGATTAATTAAATGTATTACAAGATATTGGCAGCTTCATTAATTTTTAAAAAAGTCCTGTAGCAACTTCAGTTTCTTTTTTTCGATATCTAGTCGCTTCCTTTCTATTGCCATTCTCTCTTCATGTCTTTGTTGCCTTCTGTGGTATTCTTCCGTTTTCATTGGCAGATACTCTTTAATTTTTTTCCGTTGTTGTAGCTGCAGAAGATTGTGGTTTTAATTCCACAGGAGCCTCATCGTCATTGGCAGCACTTGTTGTTCGTAACCTTAACAGATCTGCAGCCCCTCTATCAAGCGAATTCAAAGAATGAGTACATTGATTGGATGGCTTATTGACTAGCACATTCTCCATCATTTCAAAGAAAAGAAAATGCGTAGGACCTCAGCCCGTTTGAATTTTAGTATCTTTGGCCTTTGTATAACTGCAAACTAAACTTTTCTTCATTTTTATAGCTGTTGTCATTATGTTCCCGAAGTGTTCACTAAGGTCATTCAAATTTTCGTATATATGTTTACGTTTTTGGGGATGATGCAATTCTTCTTCATGCATTTCCATTGACCTTATTGGCGCTGTTGTTTGTCGATAGGACCATGTGTTAATACTCTTATTTGAGCTTGGTGCTTATGTTTCCAGTTCTACCTCCTCTTCATTTGCATATGTTGCAGTTGCATCGTGATTATTTTCACTGGTTACATGTGCCAACAGACTGTTTAAAAGGCTTAATCTAAAATCGAATGGATTATTCCTTGTTCTTCTAAAGTATACAAAACCTGTTTGCGCTCTAACAAAATCTGCTTCTGCAACAATTAATGTATAGCAAATATTCGACCTGGGGTCCACTATTTGCAACTGACAATTATTTTGTTCCATTTCGTTTACTTTTACTTTCCCTGTTCGTGATGAATTTATAACCTCAAACATCAAACAAATTTCTTGAGCTTGAAGCACGAACAAAATTGTTGGTGTTTGAGAAGGCAAGGGGAAAGTAAATTAACAGCTCCTGAGTTTAAAACATTTTGTAAAAGGAACACAAAGCCTAATGCACCAGTGCTGTTGTGAGCTGCTCATTCACGTAAAAGGAAAGTGCTTTATAGGTGCAGAGTATAAACTCATTTGGTAATTCTTTATATTGCTGGAGATCGCAAGTTTTATAATGTGGAATATGAAGAACCTTTAGATTTAGCTCATTATTTTAAAGAAGATGGTAAAATTTAACAACACTAGTACTTACTACATGATATTCATAGTAAACCTGTAGTTCATAAATTGCTTATAAGCTGAAAACAAAGCGATTGTTACGTTTAAACTAGCAATTTAATTCATGTGTATAAAAATATTCTAGAACATATGTTTTTTAGGAGCTATATTAGTAATGCATGCAATTAGAGTTGAATTCGAGCTGACATTTAGGAAATCTCAGCTCCACTCAAAATTATCAATCTCGACCTGGCTCGAGAATTTCTGTAGCTTGTTTTGAATCTGACTTGAGTTGGGCATAGCTCAAGCTGTGTGTAATGGCCATAACTCGCAAGTAGAATAATATAATTTTCTCACATCTACACAAATCTTCAATATCTGATATTTTCTAAACGTTTTAACTAGTATCGCAAACACCGACAATTAAAAATTTATTTGTCAAAGTGTAACAGCTTACTTTGCATGATAACGAAAACTACACCTCGTGGATTATGAAAAATGAAGGTTTGTACTGATTAGTCAGAGCTGTTGGATTTTGAATTCATATACACCTACAGAGTAATGAGTGCCATTATTAATCCATTCTTAAATGTGTAACAAATGTATTATTGGACAGTCTTGGGAAAAATCATTTTTATATTTCTTCATTTTATTTTTAAATTAGTATAAATTAAATTAGTGTTTCTTCTTTTTAAATGCATTTTCCATTAAAATAAATATTGGACACTCGACCATAACCAAATTCTGCGAGAAGTAGAAAATAAAATATATTTTTTTCCTCTTAATTTTTGGTTAAATTTTAAAGTATAGGTTAAGACCATAGAAATAAAAATAATAAATATAAATATAGATCAATCAAAACAAATATAAATTCTGTTTAGTGTTGTTAACAGACAGGTAAAAGAAGAAAATTTCTAAGAATTAACATATACGTATTTTGTAGAAAAACTAAATTTTTCATCGTCATTTTGATTATTGTAAACTTATATTATTGTTGTCGCCCCACGCCTTGGGCGATAGTGCAATCAATCTAGTAACTACATGTTCTGGGTGCAAGTATAACTTTCTAAAAAGATGTTTATTTTTTCTTACAAAAATCGTGCAGATGTTGTTATAGCCGTATTAACACAACTGAATTTTGAAGACTTCCGCACTAGCTCTGAACTCTATCTTCAGCGGTTTAGAGAGACTATCAGGGGGGGTCGTTAAATAAATACGGATGGATAGGGCGCCACTGTACTTAGATAGTGTGTAAAAACAAGAAATATCGCTAAGAAAAATACAGGAACCTCAACGAGTATGTTCTGTTATAAGAATACAAGATTTTTTATTTTTAGATGGTACTACGTTTATCCTGAAATAAAATAATATTAGAGACAGCAATTTGCGCCTCAAAATAAAAAAATCAATAAATCAGATAGGTTTTGTGTAATAGTACATGGACACTCTACTTATTAAATTTATGCACTTCTGGTTTATATATAATTGATAGAATCTAGTAATAAGTATGGACAAAATAAATACTATTGCTTAAGTGCTTCTTTGAGTTTAATTAACCTGGTTTAAGTTTATAAAGAAATTAAGGCTGTTAAGTATCAACATATATATTAACTGAAAAATATTTCAAATTTATTCTGACAGATAATGATTATAAATTTTCTGAATGTTCAATTGATTTTATGTACTTATTTTGTTAATCTTTGTCAATTTAAATAAAAAACCTCAAACAAATAGGCACTATAAATATCATTAATATAATTATGAGATTTTTTTGGTCATCTTTTCAGTACTGACTAAATGATTCACATGTATTCAAAATTAGTTTTGTAATAAGATCCTTTAAATTAGCAAACTTAATCTTTGTTAAAAAGTTGCCATTTATAATCTAGTATATGACTATATTATTCATCATGTAAATTCATAAAGATTTTGTTAGATAAATAAATTTTATAAAGCATAATTTTGATCCAAAACCATATTTGAAAATTTAAGTTCATAATTAAATATTATCACAAAGATGTTAGTTTCCATGGGTTCAAACTACCAAGGTTACGGTTTGAACATGACATGAACATCGAACAGATGACTGTCTCAAAAGGGGGTATCACATACCGACCTTGAATTCAGGGCATGGCTGCTTACAGACCACTTAACAAACAAGCTCGACCCACATGTAGACTTCCAACATTGAACAATCGTATGAAAAAGCAATTGTCTACATTGTTATAACAACGCGTCGTAAACTAGAACCATATTGTAAATTTCCAACGCGTAATCATTTTATACGCAATTAAATTAACTTCTTCTTAAAACCATTAATCAGCTCACAAGTGTTGCTTCCGAATTAATACAAAATGTCCATGTTGAAACATGAGGAACGTATATATATTACACGCAGCAAAAATTTAACAGTCTCGCACGACCATTACATCTTCATTCCTTAAGTGTTGTTTTATTTTTCTAGTTCATTAGTTCTTTCGTGTCGCGCTAAGGAAAACCAAATAAAATTAGTTAGAATTATTTAGAAATAGAAATTACAAACCATGATGAGTTTCTAAGCATTCAGATCAATGGATTGTTCGAAACTAAATTGCGACTCGCAAGTCAGCCTTGGATATGAATTTATCCATATTGACGTCAGAATGATCAAAAGCCGACTGATTCGACTCATCAACAACAACTTCTGCAAGCAGATGAGCGAAAGCACGCTATTCGATATCACCTTGAAGATACTTTCTGGAAATTCTGGACAGCTTTTTCGAGTTTTAGCATGGCCTTACAATACAAACTGGACATTTATAATTATGCGCTTTGTTTACTATATAATTAGAATAAAGAAGGACAATAATTGGGGTGTTTCGAAATTATGATACCTTGTTTTAATTTTGTGTTAATTGTAGAAGTACGATTTATATTGAATTATAAAAATAAATTAAAAAATTGTATAACATAACACATAATTTTTATGCGTTATTTTAGAAGAGCAAAAATAAATTGTTACATTATAATACTTAAACAGAAATACTAAGTTACGAGCTTTTTCTACATTTAGTTTATTCCGTAGTTTTGAATGTATGAGTCAAGCGACAAAAATGTTCGTTCTACCGATGCAGAAGAAGCTACTGCACACAGAAATTGTTTTACAATATGTAAATTATTTGATGGATCAGGTATCTCTTTTGCCGATAACCACCTCTGCAGAGGAGATATGATGATCAATACCTTTTCGGTCAACATAGTTTTGTTTAAATAGTTCAAATTGGGCCTGAAGTTTCAAAATTAATGGTAATGGTTATGTGCATGCTGAAACGCTTCGATTTGTGGGTGGTAATTAAGGGCTAAAGATGCATTTGTTTTTTGTACTGCATCTACTGCAATTGATATTGGTTTTAAAATGTTCAAGAAATCTTCAGCAGATTGTTTCAAGCCAGTATTAGATACTTTTTGAAATACTACCCAATCAATTTCTTTTTTATGTTCATCACATATTTAAAAGCTTGTCCCATTGACTCACGTAAATCTTAATGCAATTTGCTAAAGTATGCCATCTGACTTCCTGAAAAAGGACAAGTGCCTTTCCACCAGCTTGTTAGTATTTAGCAGAAGCCAAGTGGTTGTTACGAAAATATGTTACAACATATCAAATTCAAAATGTTTTGGCAGTAAATTTAGAATATGTGCCGTGCAGCCATATGTTATTACATTCAAATAAATAAAATCTGAAACATTTTGTATATTTTCACGTATTCGGACCATGTTTGCAGCATTATCCGTTACGAAACTTGAGGTGGTACAATTATATTTTGTTTTACATGAAGAATTGATCTCTAAATAGCAGTAAGACGACATATCGACCTTGTTCATTGCGGCGAAACGAATCAACAAAATGTTTTTCAACAAGAGTTTCTTCAGGCGTGAAATGTTGAGCGGCGGGGACAGCTTTGACTTCCCAGAATTTAGCAACAATATCTTCTAATGGGGAAGTAGAATCTGTCATACAACACAAGCTAGTTACTTCAGAAGCGGGCGCGGAAGGTAGGCTTCGCATTAAAACATATCCAAAAATAGTGTTAATAGCAAGAGGTTGATCGCTAGCACCCTGGATGCGACCGTCTAACACTCGGGGGGGAAATATCCGCGCCAAGTAAGAAATCAATGGGCCCAGATTGAGCAAAGAGAGGATCAGCTAGCTTGAGGTTAGCCAGATGATTGAAATGTCGTAAAGAAATATTAGAAGTAGGTAAATTTTCACAAATTTTGGGAAGTACTACAGCTTGAAAATTAATAATCGTGGACGAAACACCTATTGGTTTGAGCGAGACGGCAACAGTGCCATGCAGAGCACATGTGGCCTAAACCACTAAGGGTAAGGGAATGTGGAGTAGAACAAAAACCTAAACGTTTCGCACTATTTTGCGAAATAAAGGAAGTCGTGCTACCCGAATCGAATAAACTGCGAAATTTTTGGAAAGAACCAGAGCAATCAGCAATTTCCACTTGAACGATGGAAAGTAAAACAACTGAAGTTTTAGCTAAAGAATTAAATAAAACGACATTCGAAAATGACGGACCACTACAGTTAAACGAAGTCGATGATTCCTCAGAAAGAGGAGCGAAAGGCTTGTAGCGGTCTTGAATTGCGGGAGTACTACAAGGTGATACCTTAGAAGCAGCGATGTCCGGGCTCAAGCGAGACTGGTTACTAGCAGCGAAAGCGGATTTAGATGAAACGCGATCGAAATGCAATAAAGAATGATGACGTTGATTGCATTGGCGGCAAGAAAAAGTAGACTTGTATTGATTTAGAATGTGAGAACTGCTAAGACAATTAATGCAAAGATGTTTTTTTTGCAAAATTGTAGCGGTCCTACGATGAAAGTTTGACGAAATCATGACAACGATAAAGATTGTGATCTTATTAGCAAAGCGGACATTTATTAACATTAGGTTTCGTCTGGACTAACATGAAAACGGCGGATCGAGCCTTAGACAGGTTGTTGGAATGCATAACTTTGTTTAAATCGGTTTTATGATTCGACAAAGATTTACAAGTTTTTTCCAGATAAGCAATTAACTCTTTAAAAGATGGGATAGCGGTAGGATCTTGATGCAATTCAAAACTAGGGGCAGTGTGTACATCAAGGCGATTTAAGATCATTTGCACAAGAATAAAATCCCATTGCTCTATAAGCAAATCAAATTTCTTAAGCGCTTGTATATTATTGGTAAAGTTATCAACTAATTTTTGCAAACCGGCGGGATGATCAGAATTCAATTTGGGAAATTTTTCAATATTTTGCCATAGAGCGGAGGTAATGTGGCAAATATTACAATATTTTTCGCGAAGTTTATTGTAGGCAAGAGGGTAATTGGCTTCTGTAAGGTCAAAGTTCTTAATCGTTAAGAGGGCCGAACCTTTCAGTACTGATTGAATATACGAAAATTTATCTACATCTGACAGATCGTTATTAAGATGAACTAAACTATCAAAGCGGTCAATAAAGCTTTCAAACAACCTTCCCCATCAAACGTAAGGAGGGCCAATGGTGGAAGGGAAACTTTTGGCTCGGAAACAGCTTGAAATAAAGAGCTTTTATTTGAAAGAAATGGTTATCGAAGCGTTTACAAATAGCGTCTGCCATTTCAAATTGTTCATCGGCGTCATCTACAGAAGCAAGTACACCTACTATAAAATTATGGCGGAAAAAGAAAGTATGTCATACGGTTTCGAGAGATTGGTACTGTGCGCAAAACAAATAAAAAAAGTTTGGTTCCACAGCAGATTTCTGAGCGATTTTAAACACTTCATGTAGCGAAAGTTTCTTGTACGGTTTCGAGAGATTGGTACTGTGCGCAAAACAAATAAAAAAAAGTTGGTTCCACTGCAGATTTCTGAGCGATTCAAACATTTCATGTAGCGAGTTGATCGAAATATTCCGTAGAAAATAGCTACATTTCAATTTCTCTGCCATAATTATAATTAAGTATATACAAAAGCGGATGAACTGGAAACGAACTTCGGTATTTGAAATAAAAGGCAATGCGGTGATAACAATATATGTAAGCCTAGTATAATTCTGATACCAAACTAGATATCTAGAAAACTCGTAAACAACTCTAACGAAAGAAATGATGTTATTAAAACTTGTAATGTATAAGCGGTATGATATTACATGAAATTTATTATCTTTCAGAACTTGTTGTTTATTCAGATCAGGTGAGAAGCGAAAAAGTGGACATGCATATAATGAATAAATGATAATAAACAAAACAAATAATTATTGCTTCAAACACTTACCTTTTTAACAATAGCGAAACGAAACATTTATTTATAGCGGCCGTTCAAACGGAGAGCGATAGTTGACTGTATGATTGCGTCTGTCTAATACAGAATACGAAAGTCGACTGTGTTCTTGTCTTCTCAATGGCGAGTGATAAGAGGTTCTTTCTTGCGCAGGCAAAGGACAGAAAAATTTATCTCTATCGCGGCACTTACGATAGGCATAGTGATTGAAGCAATTACACAGTACATGCAATGACATTTGAAATATACCGGGCGGAGGTAAATAATCGACCTATTCCAAACGCCATAACAAATTAAGAGTCAACTTATTTACCATATAAACAAAACACTATAGCTGTAATTGTTTTGGTCTATTATTAAATGGAATTACTCTTAATGACTGATGTACAAAAGCTTTTTTAATTTTATACAAGGAATGCGTAACATTGAAATGTTTTCCCTGTTTGTGGTTTTAAAATAATTTATGTACACGAATTCCGTTCCAATATGTATTTTACCACAAATAAAACGATGCTTTTGTGGTTTTAAGTGTACAATTTTAACAGAACTAGCAATTTATTGAAATATCTTGCTTGCTGAACTCTTCTCACCTAAATGATTGTACAGATTTCGAAACAGTGTATGATTTGGTTCTTTGGGGGTATAACTGGGTACCTTCGGGTCGCAGCACAGCCATTGAAATTTGTTTGTGCAAAACACACACTATATCTCTCATCTCACTATTGGTAGTCACTATGACGTGGCATTTTTTAAATAATTTAGTGAAAGAAATTTCAAACAGAAGGTGAAAGGAAACACTTATGGAGTTGATACTTTAAATACCTTCATTGACTCATTAAATAAAAACTATGACAGATCATAACTGTCGGATAGTAAAATAAGTCTACTAAAATACTATTATTTTCGGCATGCCATCCCACTAATAAGGATTAAAACATAATTTGAATTAAAGTGTTTTCTTGAAAATAGATTGGAATATCGCAGAGTCAAGAATACATTTTTT
The DNA here is from genome assembly GCA_036346225.1 of Platerodrilus igneus. Lineage (NCBI taxonomy): Eukaryota > Metazoa > Arthropoda > Insecta > Coleoptera > Lycidae > Platerodrilus > Platerodrilus igneus. The sequence goes on along the minus strand of JARFIW010001392.1, from coordinate 4,541,116 downwards.
ATATAAAAAAGTTGCTCTTTAAGATTTCGAAGTCGGATGTACACAGGGCCCTTTATGACCAATGTCAAAAATAGTATCATTTTCTTTTTCTCTGTACCCAAAAACATAAAGATTTCAATTTTCATGGCGATAACCCAAATATTTTCAGAATAATACCAAAAAATTAAAATAAAATTATAACCTTCAAAATCCCATACTTCTTAAACCATCAACATTCGGATAAGAAAAGTTTGGCTCAATGGCCATTATTTGATACATAGTAGCTCCAATTAACCATTGTTTTATTGTTAATTGAACACCCTGTATATGAAATAAGAATATACAGGGTATATCAATATTAAGTTGTCCGTTCAAGAATAAGTTTCCTCTTTGTGCATACACTTTTTTTTACTGTAATGCCTACACATTACAAACTTATCTTTATTGAACCTGAAATTGGTAGTGGCATTTTACAACATAAGAAAACAACCAATATTGTTACACTTTAAGTCTATACTCTAAAGTATACTTTTTAAAGTCTCGGCGGGTAATGTATGAGAGCCACTACGACAGTTGGTAACACAAAAGATATTTGCAAAATGTTGCGCAATAAGCGGTTACGTCATACTTATGATCAAATTATTATCACATACAAAAAATGTTTATTTTAATTAAAAGAGAAAACAAAAGGTACTCACGTAAACTGTAGGACTCCTCACAGCATTACGGCTATTTTGGCGGCAGCTGGGCGTCGTTGAGCATTGTGGGCGTGGGTCATCCTTTTGCCCCCGGTTGAATCCAAATTAATTTGTCTTCTTCTTCCTTGTGTAGAGGGACGACAGGAATACAGGTAAAGGTACGATAATCAGGTAGAAATGGAAGGAAACCTACATTACCTGAAAAAGAAGACAAGATAATGGCACAAAGATAACCACTAGGCTCGACGTCCGGCTGACTAGTCCCGACGTGACGGAAATCACCACTTCTGTTCCACCCTGCGTCTGTGCAATCTCGAGCGCCGACGCAACTAACTAAAGTGACGGAAATGCATGCACAAGTCTTTTAAATTATTGGCGCGAAATCACTTACAAATTAGGAACTTATAGAAATGTTTAAATGCCGATTTTCGGCATGTAACAATCGTTTATTTCACGCCCCAATTTCAAATCATGCAATCCTTTCGATTACAAAACCTGTCTTTAGATTAACTTATTTTACTGATCGTAACAGACAAGTGCATGTAATATAATCAGTATAGCACCTATTTACAGCAATGGCATCGTATGAATGATATTTCTACCAGATGAGCATACTTTAAACTAAATCCGTTAAAGATGACTGCTTGCTGTAATTAGAATTATGTCATCATAGAAAAAAATGCTTTAATAGCGATAATTGTTTAGCTTAGGCTCCATTATAAATGTACATATAAAATAAAACACTTAAGTTTTATAAATATCAACATTATTAAAATTCATCAAACATGCTTGTATAAATAAATTCATTTAAAAAGTAAATTCCTAAGTAATAAATACAATAATGAATATCACATGTTTCATTGAACCACTTTAGTAGATAATTTCCTATAAGGATTATGATTATCAAATAAGCTTTGGCAAGAATGCATAATTTATGTCCAAAGAGATGTTGGCATCATTCCCTCAACAGATCCTGCAGTTGGCATTAAATATTCCTTACTCAAAAAGTTTAACGGCAGCAGTACCAGATGGCCCTAATAAACAATTACTTTGGTTAATGTCAGAACAAAATGTTTTATGGACTAAAAAATATCAAATGAAGTATAAAACATAAGAAATATTCTAATTTATAATTATACACAAATAAATAAGCAACATACATTTTTCAAAAGTTTCCTTTATTTTTAATACACAGTCGTCATCACGTGTACCTTCTTCTATATTCCCTGGTTCGTTTCTAGCTATATATTATATATCCGGAGCTTTTATTGGTTTGGACAATCTATTGTGTGGTTTTAATTTTAATATTTAATAAATTCTTTTTTCCTTTGTGTGTGTATCACCATGACTGATTGTCATACACCATTGTATGCCAAACTATGGGAACACCATTTATAAAATTTTAATGCTTAGAAGTTCTATTTAAAACCCACAAAATTGAAAAGGAAGCAGTTCTTCATATTTATCAAGTTGGCAACTTGAAAATAAAATATAACAGCTTTCTAAGAACTTTTTAATTGGATATTTCACATAGGAGATTTTATAGTTCACGTAAAATTCGCAGTACAAAGTTTTAGGACGAGAGATAACAGTAGTTTTATTAAAATAAATTCTAGGCATTAATTAATCAAATATGCACTAGTTAAAAATAACAGGTGTGGAATTTCAGAAATTTTGGCCAATGTAGGTAAATGGGAAAAATCGTTATCGGAATTCGAGTGCAATACCTCAGGTACCTCAGGAATTGTGTGGAGAATGTACTAAATATTCCAAATGGATTGCAGATAAGTATTGTAGTCAACTTTTATTTCTTTTTGTACAACCGGCAACCCTGGCAGGTGGTACTCCTGAATACATTTAGTGATGTTAGCTTTATGAGAGCGGGAACAGGGTATTATGATTATTATGAATGATTATGGTGGCTTATGAAATGAATAGAAGTTTTTAACGAGTTATCTTTATTATTTATGCCAATCTGGCAATTTAAGACTACAATCTCAGGTGTGGGGTTGATAAACGAGTGTTTACTGATTTTGATTTATGTATTTTTTGAATTAAGTTGGAAACAGTAAACATAACCTAAAACCACGTTTTATTTCATTTCGGGAAATGGATGGAATTAATCCAGAAGAATTCGAATCGTTTGTAAAAAGAGCCATCGGCACTAATGAAGACAATTCTCAAACTAGTCAGAAAGTCAATACGGATCACGATGGTTGTGCAAAAAGAAGCAATTATACGTCCCATGAGATCACCACATTAATGGAAAGCGTTTCAATGCTTATCAAACAGAATGCTCAGATGGTCGATATAATTCAAACAAATCAACTGCAAAATGTTGGTTCACACTTAGGTGCATCTAATGCGAATACTGAAATGTAAAACTTCAATATTATGCCCGACTTAACGAAGACTATTGAAAGTTTTGAGGGCGAAAGTGATTTGGAACGTGCAGATAGTTGGCTGTAAAACTTAAAAAGAACAGCCATTTTACATTAGTGGCCTGATGCCTTTATTTTCAAAACCGCACAAAGCCATTTTTTTGGTGTGGCTAAACAATGGTTACATGGACGGTCAAGTGAAATCACAAACTGGGAATCCTTTGAAGTAGCATTCACAAAAACTTTTGTGTTTGAAGAAAACAAAACAGATCTATGGATAAAGATGCAGCGTCGCAAACAGCAATCTAATGAAAATTTAAGTACATATTTTCACGACAAAGTTCGTTTGTGCAAGATGTTAAAGCTCGAGTTTCGCGAAATAAAAGAACAAGTAGCCATTGGTTTAATTTTTGATGAAGTAGCATCGTTTATTTTATCCAAATATCATGTAGATGAAGATGACCTTTTTAAGGATATTGTCAATTACGAGCGAATCAACAAAGTCCGCCATAGTAAATTTATGACTGAAGACAAAAATAGGGTGAAAGTTCAAACTTTTAGTAAGAAAGAAAATCTTAGTTTCCAGTCTCGCAATTTTTTTAACAGCAGTCCTAGTATTCGGTGTTATAATTGCAACAAACCGGGACATTTGCTTTCAGAATGTCAAGAACCAAAACATGTAAAAGGTTTTTGTTTTTGTTCTTCTTTTTGTTAATGGACCTATGGTAAAGAAGTTAGTTTAAGAAGATATTAGTGCTTGTAAATTCATTAGTGTGATAGTGCTTCATTGTTAATTAGACGGAAAACATCTATAAATAAGGCATATACTGTTAATTAGACTTGTGAACAGTGAGTAATAAAGACTCTTGTTATTATTTGTTTTAAATTAATGAAACGCGGTAGTAGTAGCCCGCTACAGTATTTAAAAAAAAAAAATTTTAAAATAGATTACTGTTAATTTATCTGGACCGACTGAAACACGTATACACTGCACGGAACTCAAACGCTTAATGTATTTAGAAAATATTTAAATCTCAGACCGCAAAATCACTCACATTAGTGTCTTTTTTCATTGTTATAAGCACAGAAAGTGTCAATCAAAGTGGTTGGTATGAATACTAAGGGAAAGATACCCATAGAAATTGCAAAATACTTGAATCTAAGTAATCCCACATTATATACTGGACATGCCTTTAGTCGGAGTGCAACTTTATTGGCAAATGCTGGAGTCGATGTTTTTGGACTTAAATGTCATGGGGGATGGAAATCTTCTGCAATGGCCGAGAGCTATGTAGAAGATTCTATACAAAGTAAATAGAATTCTACAAAAATTTTTTTTCCATAGCACACAAAATACATCGGACAAACCACACGATACACTTAATAGTGTTGGCTCATCTTCTAATGTTACCTTTGGTGTAGGTTGTAGTAATATTGAAAACATTGTGAATAAAAATTCTGAAAATAAATATTATGCTGCTTGTATTTTTTTAAGACAACTTCATAAAGTAAATACATAATTTTAATGTACGTATAGCCACAGATTTACTTACTGCACTGGATACAACTTGTTTACAGTGGTTGCTAACGAAAAGCAGCACTCGTTCAGTAAAACCAACGTACTGTTTTTGTCAATAGTGACAGTAAATGACAAAAAGACAAGATAGTGTAAAAAATTGGTTAACAAGCTAGGTTTGGTCAGTTGAAATACTGGAAATGAAGTATTTGATAGAGCACATTTAGATTCTTTGGGCCCGGTTAGAGGAAAATGTTTCTTTTAATAACAAACTCACTTTCCAAGTGTCCGGAAATATTTGTACTAATTAAAACTGATTCTTTTGAAACTATTGAGGAATTGCGGGAAACTTTTGCGTTTGTGTTCCCAAGAAGATTATTATAGATAATGCTCCACAATTTACTAGCACAGATATATAAGTTCACCGCCCTTCCCCTCAACAAATGGAACGGCAAGGTAGTAATTGAACATTTTAGACTACAATTGCTTAAGGCAGTATCGGAAAAGAAAAAATTCACTTTCCACTCTTGTTAATAGGTATTTATTTGCCCACAGAAATGCACCTCATTCAACGACAAATGAGACATTTTCTTTAATGTTTAAAAGGCATGTTAATACATTGTTAGATTTACTAACAGATAAAAGAGTAAGAATGCAGGAAACAGGAGATAGAAACAAAGTTTTTTTCTTTCTAGTAATCTACTCACCTTAATACTTTCCAACAATTTTTCAGCTATGCTTGGTTCACTAGCATATAATGGTTCTTCTTCTTGATGCCTTCGTAATTCGGCAAAAGTTTCTACTTTATCAGAAGGAATACAGTGGAAAACTTTTTCATAAACCTCAGTATTTTTTCTAGCAGTTTCAAACCAAATATCTCTATAAAAATTCTCCGATATAGGATCTATAATATCTATATTGCTTGTTGCATCTTCTTTTCCTAGAATACCTAAGTGCTCTTTAAATAGCCGCCTTCTCAAAGAACTTGCAAACATTCCACAAGGAAAGCTGTTACCATTCATTATACCATCTTCGAATACTTCATCCTAAAAAATAAACTTTTATTTTTATTGAATATAAAAATAACATACTTCAATAATAACTGCTATTTCTGAGTCTCTTTTACCAATAAGGGATCTATCATTTATGTTAGCTGAGCCGCATATTACAACTTTATCATCAACAATCATAAGTTTGGAATGCACATATATAAGTTCCGTGATAGGTTCGTCGATTAATACTGAATGTGTGCGTAAACTATAAAATGTTATATACTCAGATGGATCTTCAATTCCGGCTGCGTTCAGTCTATTTAATAGCGCATCTTTGCCCCTAAAAGTACATTAAGTGTATGCTAGCAAATTATCTATAGGCGTTACCGAGAGATGGAAGCATAATTCCAATGTGTTATTGCATGTAATGAGGCCCCACTTGAATCACCAACTTCACCTTCAAAACCTGGGAGAAGAGGCATAACTACATAAACTCGAAAAACTGCTTTTTCTCTAAAACAATCTATTATAATTAAAATAATATCGTATATAACAATATTCTTTTACAGCCATATAATCTATAATACAGCATATATGAATCAGATAGAGATTCACAAGTAAAGGAATATAAAATACAACACAAACTTCTGGCAATAAAGTTGCTGTTAAGTGGCTCACCACAGCAGGTTACCTACCATCTGCTGTAAAAGCGCGGGTTGGGGTGAGGTAGCATAAAGCGGGACGAAATGTCGAGATGCAGCTATTCATTAGAAAAGGATATGGAGTTTAATACTCCGCTTACTTGGTTTATGAAGTGCCAGGGAACACATATAGATGACAGTGTTGTGGAACTTAATAGTCCAGTTATAAACTTCACAGATATTTTAATTATACATATTCTCTAACATTTATAATCAGTGAAAACCTTTGAAATTCCGATATCTATTGTAAAAAAAATTATTAGGGATCCAGAAATTACAAGATTTAACATACCTACATTTGCATCGCACAATTATTTTACAATTTCTAATATGCAATTGACAAAGCTGTTATATTAATTAATTGGCCAATAAATGGAAAAAACAGAATAATGGTTTAAACGTATCTCTAATAAAAAATGATTAGGTAAAGTGTTAAGTGGGTTTTGATTACAGTTTGTGAAAAGCTACAAATATTGGTTTGGTTTCTTTTCTTATCACACCTTCGTTTCCTTTATCATTTTCTAGCGACGAAATAATAAACAAAGTGTACTGAATTGGACACAGTAAACATTCCTCTGGTAAAATAAAAATGCATGTCTTGCATTCTTAAGTAGTCCAAAGTTTGTTTTGCTTTTATTTAATTACGTTTTGCAAGCAGCTTGTCATATTTTGTTCCATCACAATTGCATATGGGAGTTTGTGAATGGTGAATTTGTACCATAATGAACAAAAGTCTTCTACGTGTATTAGAGAAGTTTCAGAATAAAAAAACTTAATTAAACATGGTTTGTAAATTCTAATTGACCCTAAGAATTTTTAACACATTATTCCTTATTAATACATAAGCCTAAATATGAGCGAAATATTACTGGTGGCTTTTTAAATATGACCGTCTCATGCCAGTAATGCTGTGGCTGCAATAACAGGTTAGGTTACTGTTAGAAATAGATATTATTATTAAAAAACACAAATTAGATATTATTATTAAAAAACACAAATCACTTAACACGCATATCAGAACAGTATGCAATAGTTTTAGAACAACTGTTCTGATATGCTTAAGTGATTTGTGTTTTTTAATAATAATATCTATTTCTAACAGTAACCTAACCTATCATTGCAGCCACGGCATTACTGGCGTGAGACGGTCGCTTTTAAATTTATCCCAAACATTAATTGAACTTCGGCATAAAAATTAAACAATTCTGTGTTTATTCTTTTTTACATTGCACTACACCCATTCTTTCACCATATTACAAGCCAGTTTTTCATCAACTATATTGTATATTAGTTCGAAATTTTTTCAAAAAATATAGCACACTATTGCAATGCAGTCTTTCATTATTATTTACCTCAAAACTGGGGGAATACCAATTACTTATTATAACCCCGTAAACGCGGTACATGCGCCACAAATGACAGTTGGTAGCGATATTACATAATGTGAAAATTTACGTGCAATTTATATATGACGTCACACAATATGCAAATTATTGCAACACATTTTCAAAGTATACAAATTTTAGAGAACCCCCAAGGGGTACTTACGTGAACCTGTAGGGCTTCTTACAGGATTACTCCATGCTAGCGGCAGCGGGGCTCCGTGGATCTTTTTCGGGCGTCGGCTGCTTTTACTAATCTTTCTCGGGTCGTGCAAACTCTCGAGCCAGGTTGTACCCAAATCTGATTGTCTTCTTCCTATGTAGCGGGAACGACGGGAACTGGTTATAAGGAACGATAAGGGCAAAAGGGACCTACATAACCAAAAAGATACGATAAGATACCAGACCAACTCCACCTCTTTTCACATTTCGGAGGCAAGTTCCAACGCGTCTCCCGGAAATTCCCCACTCCCCTTTCATCCACACGCGTCGGTGCGAATCTCGCGCAACGCGCTATCTGAAGTGACGGAAATACGCCCACAAGTCTTTTTAAATTTATGGAGCGAAATTTTCACATATTAAAACTTAGTTAAGAATAAATACTCCCTGTATGTTTGTTGTGGTTTGTTTAGCATTCTTCTTAATCTTCTTTGGGAATGAAACCACTCATAGTTTTTAAAATCTATTTTATTTACGTTTCGATCCATGACCTAGGATCGTTGTCAAAATAATAAAAACTTTAAGTTTGACGTTTATGACATAAATTGAAGGTTACTTTGATTTATTGATGTTTGAATCTCGGTAAAATAAGACATAAAATCAGAAATCTCTCAATTGTATAAATAGAAACATGTTAAAAAATGTTTCCCAAATTATTGAATTTATATAAAATTCACCAATAAAAATTAATCAGCTGATTTCACGTTAAGCGTATTGGCTACCATAGGAAAGTCGATCCCAGGTCGCAACACAAATTGAAGGCAATCATTCTTTTAAACTTTAAAAATTTTTGCTTAGTGTACTCAAACCAAATATTTCAAACATCAATAAATCAAAGTAACCTTCAATTTATGTCATAAACGTCAAACTTGAAGTTTTTATTATTTTGACAACGATCCTAGGTCATGGATCGAAACGTAAATAAAATAGATTTTAAAAACTATGAGTGGTTTCATTCCCAAAGAAGATTAGTTAAGAATGTCTAGTGCCGATTTCGGCACGTAATATACTTCACTAAATAGAAAGCCCAACAAAAAATTATATAATTCCAAGGTTATGAAGACCAACTCATTTCAATAATTGCTGAGTCCCTAAATAATATCCATAATGAAAGTTATAAATAGATTTGCGAGCAATTAAGACCATAGTCGAAAACTCTCACAATGATAGTTTGATCTCAATAGTATAGCGTTTCCTGTATGTTTGTTGTGTTTTGTTTTATATAGCATGTATTCAAACCATTTCTGTTTTACAATAGTGTGTGACATGGAAGTTCTGAATTTTTTCACGGCAGCACATTGCAGGTACATTTTTCTAAAAAATACTAATATTTGATTTATTCGATAAATAAAGTGAATTGTAGTGTGCAATTTTGATAAAAATTCATACAAATTATTCACACATTTGGGAAATTTACTGGTTTTGTTTAAATCGCTCTATTATAAGCAAAAAAAATTTTTTTCAGTTAAAAAAACCTAAATGACTTTCCCATATAGACAATTATTTAATAAGTAACTTTTATTAAAACCGTTTTTAATTTGGGTGCCTAATAGGAAAGAAATTTGAATCTTTAGAAATTTCAAGATGGCCGCTACTGTGATGAGCTCTTAATACCAACTAACAAAATTCTAGTTGTCTGAAATCACATCACATCACATACCTATAAATTTTGATAGCTGGTTTTCGCTCCAACATCTGAAAGATCCGAGTGGAGGCTAATCACATATCTCCTCGAATGGAAGTGGCGATGAAGGGTGGGAAGGGGCGGGGTTCAATATGGCATCAAGTTCTGCATCTGATAGGCTAAGTTTTGTGATTCGATATGCTATTTATGGAGACAATGTATTTATTTTTGGATTTATCGCTTTTGCAGTCACGGTACAGATAAAATAAAACAAAAATATGACTTTTCCAAACCCTGGAATGTTTTTCTTTAGCTCGTTCCTTCCCATAACGGGTCTATTAAATATTGCAGCTATGCTACTTCCTGTCCTGATGAGCTTCGATTATGACGAAATGCATCGACAGGATTCACATGGCTGAATTTGAGTCACTTGCCAATAATTTTTTTTACTTTGTATTCTATTAATTTTTTAAATTATAAATTTTGGCTATGAAAAAAGGCAGTTGATTCGGATCTACTCCGTAGCCGACTGTTGCTAAAACTGCAATGTCAGTGAAATGACACGAAGGCACAAACTAAGGTAGGTGATGCGGTGTTTCCCAAAATGTGTCTATCAAGTATTACAACTACGCTACTCCTGTCCTGATGAGCTCCAATTAGGGCAAAACACGTTGACAGGATGCCCTCGTGGCTGAATTTGAGTCACAAAGGTCATTTAAGGTCGTATAAGGTTGCATTAGTCCTAAATAAAACAGTGCAATGAGTTTAAATTAATCAGTTAATAAACTGTATTCTTCCTTTCTTTGATTAATAATTTTATTTACATAATATACAACGAACATTCGTAAGAAAAACAAATGCTTTCAGAAAGCGGCAACAAATTTAATTATAGTGGATAGTACTCTTCTCTGTCAGAAGCAACATTCATCCGGTTAATTCTACCTTTCAGATGTGTAGTGAGTAAAATAATACGTTTGCCGTCGGCTGCAAAAAAAATTTCCATCAAAAGTTTCGCTTTTAGCATTCAACTTACCTCCAGTCACTGAGTCGTAATCTACTTGAAAATCGAGCTCGGATATAATTGGGCCTAAACTTTCAGAAGATTCCTATTTTAAACTCTTTCTTAGAGTTTTTTTTTAAGTTCAGCGACGTAACTCGGCATCGAACCCATGACAGCTAATCTCATATTCAAGTTTGGGCTCGTGTAAGCGATCAATGTTTAACTTGCAATAAAGACTAGCCATTTTCAGAAGTAATCGCTAGAAACAACAATAAACTATAATATATACGAGGTATACCAAAACAAACGAGATAGTATAGTAGAAACGTATCACAACAGAGTATCAAAATACCAGTAAGATAGAAGTAGAAGAGTAGAAGTGGAATTAGGATTTGGGCGCGTGTTTTCACTCGAATTGTCAGCGAAAACACAATTCTGGTAACGCGGCATACAGAAAAATCTACAGTAAATCACCACATAAGGAACAATAAAACGAACACGACAAAGAAATTTGTATCAGAACGAAACGATGTAAGTACACAAAATTCGGGACCAAATGTCGAGTAACAGCAGAGGTTTCTAAAAACCAGAGACAAATTTTTAAGTAGAAAAAAAAGTTTCGAAAATCGAAGCCCCACGTTGGAAATCCCAAATTTTATGTTACGGTATTCCGTGCAGACAAGAAAGAAAGTAGCAAAGAAAGTATCAATCGCCTGCACCAAATATCGTAACAAAACAGGGACAGAATGATGGTAGAATCGAACTCCAAAAGAATAAGAGCTCGGGGTAACCTAAAACGTCGTACAGTAGGCTGGATGATATAGAAAGACAAAAATTGGAAACCTCAGTAAAAAGCTATATTACAACATGTAAGGAAAACATAGTCCCAAAAGAATATTCACAAATGCCAAAAACATACATATATGTAATCGTTCGTTATAACGTAATGTAAACAAAGCGTCAATTTACATATAATACAGTATATACCTAAACATTTTAAGATATCAAGGAACGAAATCTTATTATCTAAATAATAGGTACATATATACATGTAAGAATAGATACATGTTCCTGCCCTAAATATGTACAAGAAATAATATAGTATCCGTGCAAGAAATAATACAGTAACCTCTGCTTTAGGAAGTGCACCTCGTGAAACTTAAGAACGTAACATTAAATTTTAAATAACGTAATCAAGTATTTACTAGCAAGTTGTTGGCGTCATCATTAATTTACACAGAAAAGTAAACAGTAAAAAGTGCTCTAACACAGGCTTTAAGAATAATGTACCTAATCATTTGTGTTGTGAGCTTGCATTTGATAACTATATTCTGCAATTTAGTGCGGAATCAACCCACAAAAGAAGTATCTACTTCCAAAACAGCAACACAAATAAAGCAAACAGAACGATACACTGTATCTGCAGCTATCTTCTCTTTGGTACCATCTTAGGAGGAGGAAATGTGGCTGCATATGCCATGGCTGGGTGCCGGAACTAACAACTTAACTAAACTAGCACAAAACGCATTTTAAAATCGCGATTTTACAACGCTCAAATGACATTAAATAGCATTAGAATCGTATTTGTATTTATAAAACTTCAAAACCATGGAGGAAATAACATAGAACCTTTCCCAGCAATAGAATGTTAAATATTCTACGAAGGCAAGCAAAAATATATATTCCAGATGACATTTTGTAGCACAGTAGATACACGTATTTACTATGCAACTAAAAACATCTTTACATAGCCTTGGCCACACAGTATTATCACACATACAAGAACGTTTAGAATTCTTAGGCGTGATTACCTTTGATCTAGGTACAATTGGCTTTACTGTTATCAACAATGGCTATTGTTCTGTTACATTTGCTAAAATTTGCACTGCAACAGTAATAGTTATATTCTATTTACGAATGTATTTCGGGAGCAGTAGGTACCGTGTTTCCGCAAGAATAACTATATCAAACTAATTTTTATAAATTTATTGTGTCTGAAATTCCATCTTACTGTTTCGGTACGTTTCTCATGGTATAGTTGAAAATAGTTACTACTAGCTTGTCATTAATGGCCTTATATTTATTACTGTTACATGCAATGTGTTTGGTTTGTGGAGAATAAGAAATAAATTCAGTTATCAATTTATCTTCAAAGAGTAAAGGAATGCTGCAGAAGAATTGAATTCTTTGGTATTTTGCAGTTCGGGAAAATTCCTATAACAGGTTTGCTTCTTTTGATTTGAAATATATGGCTCGTTTGAGTTATCTAGTGACCTAAACTGGTTTGCATTGCTCAGACTTAGGCGAATTATTATTATGAATTAATTCCTGAAATTTAAGTAAATATTTTTAACCTAAAATTTAAACTACTAGTACTTGTGTCAATAATCCCGTGAGCCTAAATTATACAGGTATGCATACTAAAAGACCTCGTAAGTTATGTTGTATAAAAACTTACCTTTTTGACGAATCTACTCCACTATAATTAAATTTGCTGCCGCTTTCTGAAAGCCTTTGTTTTTCTTATGAATGTTCCTTGTATATTATGTAAATAAAACTATTAATCATACAAAAGAAGAATACAGTTTATTAACTGATTAATTTAAACTTAATGCACTGTTCTATTTAGGACAAATGCATCCAAATGTAGGTAAACATAATCAATATTACTAAATAAATGATATATAAATAGTGACCTGTTGGTAATCATTTTTACAGTGTTTCCTATTAGGTTTGCTAATACATATATTTTATTACAGGAAATGATTTTATGTCATTTCTTTTGCAATAGCAAGGTAGTAAGAGCATGCCTCTTATGTCCTTTTTTTGCTCTAACTATATAGTTTTATTACAGGTGCCGCACGTTCCTTTTTAATAACTGTGTTTACACAGCGAATACGACATTTTTCTCTGAGGGTTTCCAAGTTCTCCTTAGAGTACAGCTTGATTTTCTATGAGCCTAGGACTTGGCGGCGCCCTTTTTAGTGTTGTTCTAATTTTAGTATGTGTAGAGTGTCGTATGAAGTATAGCTTTTGCGGACCCACTACCCACGAATAGACCCCTAGTCACGTCGGATGACCGCCTTTCCTTTAACAACTTGTTTTAGGAAATTTAACAGTATTGCGTTAATAAATTGTAAATGTGCTAAAAAATGTGCAATAAAACATTTATGTAGATCATTTGACTGTAAGAGACTATATTCTGCCACCAAATGGAATACTTACCTGTGAGCTCTAAGAATCCTATTATATAATGTATCTGCAATATTGTTCCTAGTATAAATATTTCCATGGTGTAACGAAATAAAGAATTGATTTTCAATATAAATATAATGTTGCGATCTGGTAATTGTATCGATGTATGCTTCATGAATACTCTCTTCAACTGTGTCCGATTCTAAGAAACCGCATGACCATGCACTAACACTTCTAAGGACCTACAAAATGCACATGAAAAACTCCGTTACAAAAAGTTTGTTGTAAATTTTTTAAATCATTTATTTATTGTTTAAAAAATTAAAGGCATTAGTTTTTTAATTGTAGTTTTAAGATTAAAAGGTAATCAGAAAACAATTTAAATTAGTTTGAAAATCGCATCTTTTATAATTAACGGAACTTAAATATTATCAATAATTATTAGTAACTTAAATCAACTACGATGTTAATTAATTACCGTTATGCACATCAGTTCAGTCTATTTTACAGTGAAATTCCTTTAATTAACAAAATAAGTCATAATAAACCTTTTCACTGCACAATTCCGAAACAGATGTTATTTTTCTACAGCTCATAAACATTTACGTCTAGAGCACTACATTTGATTTTTCAATGCTCCACCCAAAGGTGCTCCATCCAAGCACGGCAGGGATCTTTGATGTACGTTACAACAGACACGTATATGACACCCACATTTTACCTCTCATTCGAACGAGCACGTATTTTTATGAAAAATGCGTGTTCAATGTTTTTCAAGCGGTTTTAAATCCATCTCTTCATAAATTTGTTGCATGCGGATGTGCGCAAAGCTCCTTCATAGTCTCAAATTTGTACTACATCATATCTATCACTGCCCTTTGCCTTTACTACTTCGTATGGTTATAAATATTTTCAGTTAACTTTTATTCCTGTTCCAAATTGGGTATTCTTAATTGCTACTACTACGACTATATGTGTTAGCTTTCTTTCTTCTAATATTATACCCTTTTTAATTTTCTTTTTGAGTTTTTAGAAAATACTCTTTACATTGCTTCCTCAACGCCTCTCTCTCACTCTTCTATCTATTGCTTTTGCACTTATTATTTAATCAAATTGATGATTATTGTGTCTTCTTTACGTTTCATTCGAACTCCTACTAGCACTTCACATGGTGTAGTTTTGATAGTATGGTGTCAGGTACTGTTAATAGCTCTCTACACTCTGTCTATGTATTAATACCATTTTGTTGGGTCGCCAATACTTAGCTGAGAAAGTACTGGTATGACTGTCCTACGAATCTTCTCATTTGTCCACTCTCTCAAAGAAAACCTGTTGTAATTGTAACACGAGAAATTCTCTAACTAAAAATGTTAAACTCCGGTAGAATACCATAACCCCACTATTTGTATGATGATAAAAGCTATATTCAGAAAATTGTGGTTCAGCCATGAAAAATTATTTGGATTTAGTAGAACAGAACACATCTCGGGATATTAATTTTCTTTTTGTATGAATATTGGAAGGAATTACCAAAGAAGTGTAACTGTGACTAGTGGACATATAATTTTCTGAATTTAATGAGTCGTTGCTATTTTGCAAAAGAATAAAAGATACCCTATATCGACCGGTGAAGAAGTTAAATTTTAGGGAAGGAGCAATATATTTTGAGGGTTGGAAATTTACTTAATTATTTTAAACTGTGTCTGCAAACAAATATTAATGATTTGTATTTTAGAATGTATCGTAAAAGCCAAAACTTGCTGGAAATGGTTTGATTTACAAGAGTACTAGAGCAAATTAGGTCTATTTAGGTGTCGCATACTTAAACAGACCTGTGGAAAAGTCACCAAAATATGAATTCTCATTGGTATATAAGTTACAGAGACTATTATACACCATGTTTTAGAATGTGGACCGTACAGGAAAAATTGTTTTTGAAAGTATCTTTGAATATTTTACAGTATTTTATGTACTTTTCCTGAAATTGTATGACCTGTATAGCAATTCAAAAGAGTTTATTGATGTTTTTCTAACTTCAGTTTATGCAATAGCCAATGGCCTATAACAAGCAGCGACAAATAATTGAACTAACTTAGATTTTTTAAAACAACTTCTTACTAATACGCTCAACAGCACTTGCAAATAAATGTTTCTCTAACATATAAAAACAAATCAAATTAAATAATTACCTGGCAAGTAACTTTGTAACATTCACTTTCCATAGGCAAGACTGTAGTTCGTGTGCAACAATCGTTGTAACTTTTGGGTATTAAAAAGGGATAAAAGCTGTTAAATCTAGCCTTTTCTAATTTAACGGCATTCCATCGTTGAATAAAATGTCGTGCAATATCTCTAGCAGCAGCATTTTGAACACACATACCAACATCATGCCATGGCATTCTAGGAGTTGTAGTACGATCAATGAAATCATCGAAGGGCGCTTCTAAGTTACTAAAATCTTTAAAAATAAAATTGACATAATCTTTTCCTATCCAAAATTTAGCAGAACCATCTAAATTATAAAGTACATATTCATCAGCTTCAGTCATATTATTAAAATCATTATTGCTTGAAATTTCATGAGGTGCATTTGTTGTATTTTTAACATCTTTATGTTTTGTTTTCAAGGCAGTTTTTACAATATCAAAAATAATTTTCCGCTCCATTGTAGGAGTATCACCTTTCACATGTTCTAATTGGTCATTAGATATTAATAAATGACCCGAAGTTGAATGTGGTGATATGGGACCAGGCAGCGTATCGTTTTGGTTTTCAAAAACAACGGATAGGGGTTCATTTGATTTCGAGTAATTTGTTGGGTATATAGTACCACCTCTCGAAGTAACTGAACTTTTCCTTTTTACAACAGTTGTATCAATAGACGAAGTAACACCTCCTAAATCAGTCAAGCTGAAAATAAAATCTTCGGTAAAAACCTTATTAATTATACATTACCGATGCCTGAAATCATCCCAACGGCCATAACAAAGATCTATTCCACCTAAAAAAGCAAACGTTTGGTCCACAATAACTAATTTTTCATGATGTGCCCAAAGAAATATACCAACTTTAGCATGGTCAGGATATCTTAGTACTTTAATGTTGTCACAGCTGTCATAAGTGAGGCGTTGTTTACTGTAATAACTATTCAATCCTAGTGCCATTTCAACTTCCTTATATAAAAGAACAAAAATCTTTATTCCTTGTTTCTAAAAATTTTAAAATGGACAATTTTTAAATACTGAAACACTTACCGCTTTTCGTTGTAAAAGCTTATCTAATCTCCAATAGTCTCCAGTTGCTGGTCGCTTGAGGTATATTTCAGGACTTAACCACCAATCAGCTATAAATACTTCTTCTTTAGCATCTTCAATAGCATCAGCGACAGCAGACATGTAACCTGCACCGTCAACTAACCAGCAAGCTGTAATGTTACTCCTAATTGGAGCAAATGACTGGCGTGGATTTGATTGAGTAAAATCTCGAGCTGTTTACATAATTAAAAAATGCTGTTTATAAAATGAAAAAAAACCTCAAAAAATTATATAGCAGTACTTGCGGCAAATACGTTGAATTTTGTTTCGCAAAATAACAGTGATTTCATATATTAGAATTTGATAGAACGTTAAATGTTTCTATTTTATACAAGCTAAACACTAAAAAATTACTAGGAAAAGCTTTATTTTTAAATGTTAACACTGTATTTCAAGAAGATCAAGCTTGGAAGCTGCCCAGTTTCTAACTCGCCCCTCAAGGGATAATTGGGATAACACTAAAGGCAAGAAAATGTAAGACAATTCATGAAAAAGAAAGGTTCCAAAAATCTTCATTTCATATGACTGTTATGAAAGACCTACAACGTATAGGGTATCTTTGGTTTTATTTTTAGTCTTACAGGTGATATTTTCCGTTCGAATGGACCTGCACCTTGAAGAAGTTTTAGCTTACTAGAACGAGTGGAATGGCTTGAGTGTTCCAATGAGCTAAAAAGCCGAACCAAAGATTTTACCATATTGGTGAGGTCTTTGGTGAGGAACCAGACTAAAACAGATCCTTGAAAGAGGGTAGCAGCTCCTTGGGTACTTAGAATGGCAGAGACCATAGAGGTCGGTATGGCATTCTAAAGCACACTACTGCAATGTGAAAGGCATCGAGAAACCATCACATTACCTCCCAAGTACACAGCGTAGTTAGATTGAAATACACATGATGGCATTCTCTGGGATAAAAGATTCCGGAGTTAAAATAGTCCCCATTCAGATCTCCAGGTGGGGACCACTTCGGAAGATGAGATCGGAAAGTTCAGAATAAGAATCAGGAGCATTTTGCGAGTTGGAGTGTGGAATGTCAGAAGTACGAAGCAAATAGGTAAGCTAGAGAATTTGAAAATTAAACTGGATAGGTCAGAATATAAATAAACGGAGGAGGTACATGTCCGATCAGTTTCAAGACTGAAAATATAATGACGAAAAAATAAGTGTACTTAAATCTGATTATTATTATAAACAGCTACAGATGTTGGTTGTGAAATATTTTCAACTAATGTTGATTGTGCAAAACGATATATTGGAAAAACTATTAATTTGGCAAATGTTAAAGTGCTGGGGGAACTTGGTAGCCACAGGCTGCTTACACCCCTTCAACTACCACTGAATATTTTATTTTTTTATTTTTTTTATTTTTATTTATTTATCAATACAATGCTGTTGCCAGCGGTGGTAGCAATATAATTACAATTACAATTACAAACAAGAAATACTAATCTAATAGGTTAGTAAACTGGGCTTTTGTTCCAGGGAAAGGGTCAAAGACACACTGAGGCAGCACATTCCACAATACGATACCCCTGCCAACTGGGGAGTTTGCACCAAAGGAGCGTGTAAATTTCGGACGTTGGATCTTACACCAATGGTCATTACGTGAGATGTAGTTGGCCATACGTAGACGGTTATCAATCTCCGTTAAGGAGGACAATTTAGTTATGGCTTCGTAAATCAAAATTAGCAGTCTTCGGTCACGTCGTAAAACCAACGGCTCCCACTCTAAGAATTGTAAGAGTGCCGTGCAACTAATTGCATAGTCGTAAGTATTCAGTACCTGCCGAGCTGCTCTACGTTGAACCGCCTCAAGGGCTAAGGCAAGATACTTAGCTGGCGGACTCCAAACTGATGCGCAGTACTCCAACGTAGGACGTACAAGACTAATGTATGCGTGTCGCTTTGTCTCATAGGAAGCACCACGAAGACAGTACTTGAGAAAGTTTAGCTGCTTATTGGCTTTAGAAATAGCATAAAGAACATGCTCATTCCACTTCAGGTTTTGGTTGATAATAATACCCAGATATCTACAACTGTCTGTTGGAGTGAGGGTAGATAGACCCAGTCTGTAGGAGTAGGCAGATGAAGTTGAGCCGAATGCAACCCAGACTGTCTTGGTACAATTAATGAGCATCCCATTTGCTTCTGTCCAAGCTGTGAGGTGGGCCAGGTCTTTTTGCAGAACATTACAATCTTCTTTAGTCTTGATTGCCCTATAGAGGACAATGTCATCAGCAAAGAGTCTAATAGTGGATGATATGTTATTTACTATAGTGTTAATGAAGATTAAAAATAGAGTTGGGCCAAGTACCGAACCTTGCGGCACCCCTGAAGTAACCTCAACTGGTTCGGATAAAGAATCTCCAATCTTTACCTGTTGCGTGCGATCGGATAAAAAAATCTTTAACCAGGACAGTACTCGCCAGTCAAGACCAATTTTAAACAAGCGCTCTACAAGAAGTTTGTGGGGCACACTGTCAAATGCCTTAGCCATGTCGATAAAAATAGCATCAACGGGTATTCCATTGTCGCGATGATCAGCTATGTCTTGTACAAAGCAGGCCAGAGCAGCCTCACAGGAGTATTGTGGCCTGAAGCCAAATTGGAATGGGCTTAAGAAATTAGTAGAAATTAGGATACGCATTATATAGCGGTTTAGGATCCTCTCGAATACACGACAGATAACACATGTTAGGCTAATGGGCCTATAGTTACCTGGCTGAGATTTAGACCCCTTTTATGAATAGGCACCACGTACGCTTTGCGCCATTCAAGCGGTATATCACAGTTGTTAATGCACATATCAAATAGCATAGTTAAGTACGGCACGATGGAGTTGCCACAAACACGAATCAGTTGACCTGAGATGCCATCAGGGCCACAGGAGCCTGCTGTAACTTTTCGTAAAACGTTGAGGACATCGCTGTCGTCGAACTCAAATGCGGCGGCGGCCGGTACAGGATCCAATACTGCCGTGCCAATACTCATTTGGGGAGCATCTGTATATGCTGATTTAAAAGTGTCACTAAAGACAGTTAAAACTTCAGTTGAAGTGCCTGGAAGCCCGTGACAGGATCTGGGTTTCAGGAAAATAGGGTATATAATTATAATTGTAAAACTATAGAAGGGGAGCAAACTGCATCTAACAAGAAAGAACAGCGGCTATGTTCATAGACAACAAACATAGAAACAAGAAGAAAATTGTCCAAAGCATATGTATGGAGCACAGCACAGTGCGTCTATGAAATAGGGGTACTAGGAAAAGCAGACAGAAAGAGATAGAAGCATTCTGGAAGTTGCGCTTAAGATGTTTGAGGATGATAGTATGAACAGACAAAGTTAATAGACAATAGTTTATATAAATAGTACGGGAATAAAGAAATCTGTGGAAAACAAAAGAAAATAGGAGAAATAGAAGAGCAGAATACGTTCTAAGGCATTTTTGGGGAATAGTATGGGATATATTACAAGCAGAAATAGGAAAAATGAGGTAGGGGTAGACCTATATCAGACCATCGCACGCAGATAGTGATAGGTGCAGACTGTGCAAATTTCAGAGAAATGTGTAGGTTAGTTCAGAATAGGAAACAATGAGCGTATGCGTATAACCAGTTCCAATATTAAAGACCTAATGATGATGATGTGATATTATACGAATTTTCCAAAAAAGTTATCTGAATTAGTAGGTTTGCATATTTTATTCAGGTCCTTGATTAAATATTAATATTAAACTTCATTTCTAGCAATTTCTCATCAAATTCAAATATTCCTTTTGTGTGCAGCAGTTATATTTTTATTTTTAACTTTATATAAGGTTATCACATATGCTTAAGTTAAAAAGAAATAAAAACATCTTAATGGCAGTTGGTAATCTCTAATAGGAACAAAAACTTAGTCTAAGGATGCATAAGAAAATAATATTGAATATCATAAATTGTTACGTGTCAAGTAAATAAACCTGTAACACAACTTTTTATTTATTGAATAACCAGTTTCCATTTTCTTATATTTGATAAAACTATCATATTTTATTTAAAGTAAAGTAATTCCCCTGTCTCTTGAATCCGGTCCTGTTTATTTTATAAATTATTAGATACATTGTACATTTAGAGCAATTTATTATGTTTAAATATGCTAAGATACGCTCGGAGATTTTCTATTATTCTTGCAAAGCACTGTGAAGTTGTACTATCAAGGTGCCGAGGTTCGCTATTTCAATTGGTTGTAAAACATCAGTTGAACAAACCAACACCGAGAGGAAGGATATAGTGTTGGAATGAGGGGTTTTACGAACAAACAGTTCCGTATCAGAACCAACCAGTACGTGTATGTTTTGATGGTATGCCATTATCGTGAGTGCATCAATGTACTACTCATTATTGTTCCTCCGTTCCTACCCTTCCCATTATGGCACATACTTGTAAGTCATAACTCTTTTAAAATTTATCTTGTAGTGAACAATTAAGATTTCGATGTTTAAAAACCGTTTTTTTTTCGTTTGAAGGTAAACATTTTTTATTTTTTGATAGACATTTGTAAGAATTTTCTCTTAGCATATTTCGTTTACCTATTTATTGACTTTTTTTAGAATTTTTTTTCCACAAATTAAATTTATACTATTAATACAAATCACCTATCTTAAAAAATGAAAGAAGTTTGCCTTAAACCTAAAAAATCTTCTGTTAAATTACCTTTAAAATTTATTTTATGTAAAGCAAGATGGGCTGCAGATCCATTTATCTACTAATTAAAAGATCTTGATGGTAACCTACAAACGAAGTGATATATAAAAGATGTAAAACCTTTTGCTGATAATATTACACCACAACAATTAATACTTTCTATCTACCTTTTTAAATATATCTTGTATTCTAAAATATTTTATATCTCATAAGGTCTGCTGTCTTTCCCTTTTGCTTGTTTTTCTCCTTATCTTATATTGAAAACCTATTCTACTTTTGATATTTAAAAGGGTAAAACAATTTGGTTTTTCTAGATTTTTTTATTCCTTGGATAAATTGCACAATTGTTTTCGTTCTTGATTCTAATTTTTCAACCGTACAATATACCTTTAATTTTTTTTTATCTTTGACGCCTTAAATATTTAAAGTATCTTCACTAAATATCTTTAATATTTTCTCTAACACTTTTCCCTAGTCCCTCCATTTATGATTGATATATCTTTGTAATGAATAATGCAATAAATTTTTAGTACTCGTCGGTGATGTTAAGATTATGCTTTTCAAATAGGGTAACAAGGTATTCGCGAACCAGGTCCATGTTAGAAAAGTCAATATTCGCATTTGACAAATTTCTAATTCAAGTTTTTCATTCTGGAGTTTTCACTCGTCCCCCCATCCTCTATTTGTGACCAAGAAACTTCATTGCATTTTTTAAATCTAACACATGGGTGAGATGGTGTCGCTTTTTTTATACCTATCTTGATTTATGGTGGTGTGAATTTACCATATATATCTTTTTATTATCATTTCTTGTCTTTGGGTTGAGTATGCTTACTTTTACGAACAGCAGGGAGTGGTTTTGTTTCTGATTTTTTTGCTAGGCAGAGGGTTCTTAAGACTTCTTGTTCTTTTTATTTGAGGACATTTGTCTTTCTATCTTCTGTAGGACGCTTGACCAAAAACTTAACTTGTTATATCTCGCTTTCTCCTGTCTTAAGTTCCAAAGACTACCGCCTGTCACATAAGAGTTGTACTACCCCATTCCAAGTTACTGACTTCGTTTCAACGAGTTGAGTGGCACTTTTCTATTCACCTTTTTGTCATTTAATACTTTTTCCTGTATCTATCTATCTTTTCGTTTCTGTTAGTCACCATATGATCTGGGGACCAGGCAACCCATGGCACTGGGCCATGTTATGTGGACCTCGTTTTCAGCCTTGCGTCACCATTGTTCTTGTCTTAAGCGGTGGTTGTGCTTTTGTTAGTTTGTTTGCCTTTGGCATAGCCATAGAATAATAATAATAACAAGAAGTAATGCTCGGCACTTTTAGGAAGATCAAATTTCTTTACATATGTATAAAATCCGCCATTATATTGTTGATATATCCATAGAATAATAATACACTCACGTTAGTGTAGTGTATTATTATTTTGTGGTATATCCTTCAACCTTCTTTAAGTTTATTGTACTGTTCTTGTTCTACGTTGTAATTTCACTTCAATAGGTTTCTTTATTACGTTAGAGCCTAAATTAAGCAGTTTTGCATACAATAATCAATTTAAATATTTAAAGCAATTTCTAACTCAACGTTTTTGAATTTCCCGCTGCAACTGTGTACCTACAGAATAATGGCTGAAGGTCACGTATTTTTGGTACATGAAAAACAAAGGATTTTTAAAGTGTGTCACTTCTTTTGGGGGTGTTATTATTCTATGGCATAGCTCATAGACTCCACACCTAGGATACAGGCGATCCTGTACCCACGGTACACCAGTCACTTGTGTGTTCAACAGAACATGTATCGCTTTTCAAACCTTCATTGTGGGCACAAAAATTACCTTTTAATGTTGCTGCATATAACACTATTACATACAGTTCCTGCATTTGAATATTTCCGTTCTTACTTTATTCAGTCATTTGGGTATTTATTAACGATTTTGCTTGCCTTATCAATTTAAAAGGTTCCTTATCCATCACCCCATATGATTCCATTAGAATATTTAGTTATAATTTAAATACTTTAATATGTCCTATATAGCTTTAAAAATATGGCGTTGTGTTATCAGCAACGATCACTGTCCTAAATATTACAATGAGTTTATGTACTTGTTTCATCAAAGTTATTTTCCATCACTAATTCTGATCCATTAAAATTTCTGGATTGCTTATCTCTACCTCTTACTTAATATAAATTCTAAATTGGTTTATGTTACATTTTTATAATTTCAGCAAGGGAAGTTAAACAAATCATCATATGCATCCTTCATAATTTCACAAGTTTGGTTATATATATTTATTATCCATGTTTACACACGTTGATGTATATTTGCTGTAGTTCAGAACGCTACAACCGGTTTTACTAGATAAGGCGCTGATGTACGAGGTAACCTAAGGGCTTTTCAAGACGAGTGCGATTCATTTAGTTTTCTGGTTGTCTTATCTACATATCAATGTTTTCGAAGCAGATACGATTTCAATGGATTAATTATTATGCAGGCTTTCCTTTTCCGATACGGATATAAAAATGAGTGTTGTCTCGAAGTCCTATTATGCGATATAGTGTACGTTTATGTAAACTCGCGGGAAACTGTACTGTGGTTATCCGGGTATGTTTTTTGGATTACTTGTATATCGTCGAAACCTAAATTAAATAAATATTGCGGATGATATAAAATTTATTATAAATTAAGGGTTTGTACGTTTGTTTGTTTGAAGATGACAATTGTACTTAACTTCTGAAGTTTGTTAACGACGAGGTTTGCTTCTAAGCTGTGCACACCGTCGATCATGGTTTCAAAGCATATAGTAGGATGTGAGCAACCATATGGAAGAAGCGGCGATGTTTGTTTTGCTGAATTCCTTTGAAGATAGTTCACGGGTCGTAGAATTTTCAAGGTACAAAAACAGGAAGTCGTTTAAGGAGTTGAATGACCCTAAGCTTCTGCCTTTGTGAAGGAAACAAAGCCCCTGGAAAGTGCTAATTTTGAATGCATCAATCCCAACAATATATGTATATTAGATTTTCCGTCTGTGTATTGATATTTTGGTTTTCTTTAAGTCAAGACCAATAAACAAAAAAATTTATAACAAACAACTGGACGTTCAACAAACCATTGCTAAAAATAACTATGATAAAAGATGTGTAGGTTTCAGACCAAAGTTTTTCAACAATGATTAGGTATGGTTTCAAATGTTTCAAAAAAGTACATGGCGAAAAGGTAAAATTGTAGAGAAATAATAATAGAATAAACGCAGTCTATGTCTGGCTTCATTAGAGTACACTACAAACCATAATTAACAATATATATATATATATATATATATATATATATATATATTTAATGCTATAATTATAGGGTAGTTTAGGGGTAGGTTAAGTCATAGAGGCCGTGGAATAAATAAAAGCAACTTCCAGTTTAACAAAAGCACATAATTCCAGATATTACAAGAGTAAATAAGTCACTATACATATTGTTAGTTGAGAGCACACTGTATATAAAATACATGGGATTAAATGCATAAGAACATAGAAATATCCAAGAGTAGTTTACAAGTTAAGATAAGATTTGAAAACGCAACAAAATGCATCAAAATGAAATCAACGAGAAACCTATATGAATTGGCTTTACAAATATTTAACAATTGCGTTAAAAATATCATCGTACGCGCAATCTAAATGATGCATTATTAGAAAATCGTATGTGACATGAAGATTCACATTTGTTCAAAAATCCAATATTAAGTAGAAATAAACAAGCACCAGATTATTCAGTTTAGATTATAATAACAAACATTGAATACGTGACTTAATAAAAGGAAATTGTTGGAATCTCTCAAATAATATTATGATATGTGAGAGTATTACGTGACGAGTCAGACATGCATTTGAATATTTGAACTAAATAATTGGTGAAAATCCCGAAGTGCACAAAGAAAAAGGTAAAGGTGTCGTCCCAACACGAGAATGAACCAATGAAAAGCAGATAGAGGTACGGCTTTAAATACGATAAAAATGAAGCAACAAGTTAGTATACATTCAAACTGGGTTACTACTATGTTCGAAAGTATTAATTATTTTACATAACCCGCGAAACAAAAATCAAAGTGAAATCGTTTGAAAAGTGTATAAATTTGTGCAACGAATAAGCCGATCTATTATAGACATGTAAGTAATAACGACTTAATTAAAAATCCATTTCTAACATTAATAAAACAGGACTTTTATTACCGGTATTTTAATACTGGCTTTTAACACTGATATTTAAATTGGATTTTAACACTGAGATTTAAATGGGATTTTAAATTATTTTAATACCGAGATTGAAATTATCTAAATACCTACATATAAATGAGATTTTAATATCTACATCAAAGTTGTTCTCATACCGATTTTTAAAATTGGATTCTAATACCTACATGTAATTTGGATTTGGATTGTATTTTGGTTTTGATGTCGACTTCCAAATTCGACTCTCAATTTGGACATATTCAGATTTGGCACGAAACAACTCTTGGAGATGCAGATCTCAGGCCAGGAAGGAACTACAGAAATATTCCAGGTTAGCCATCTTGATACAATATATTATTGAAAACTGTTTTAATTCAATATTTATTATTTCGTATCTGTAAGAGTCAACAAAACATAGTAGGTTCATTGATCAATTTATGACAAAGGTAATAGGCATCTTGGAACGTTCAAAGGTCCCTAAATATAAGCAAAAAGATAGTTTTGCTGGCTTCAAATATCATAAATCTGGTATATGTAAATATTCTGAAAAGGGGAAAATTTTTAAAGTTGTAAATATTTAATCATTAAATTGTGTATTGTAGAATTGCTTTATTTAATTAAATCAGCTAGTCGGAGCAAAAACCATAACTTAACATTCCACATCATACGTGCTTGATTGAATTAGGGGTAAACCTCACAGCATTTCATGACGCCCATCGTAGGGGCTCGTTGATCCTAATAAAAATATCACAGCATTTTAAGGTATGCCCAATCGTGGAGCTAAATATTAATATAATATCAAGGGCTAATATCACAGCATTTCATGTATGCCCAAAGCGTGGGGCTGAAATATCACAGCATTTTATGTACACCCAATCGTGGGGCGAGTAACACAGCAATTTTATATGACGCCCATCGTAGGGGCATAATTGTTCAAAGGGAATATCACAGCATTCTATGGTAGACCCAACCGTGGGGCCGACATCACAGCAATATATATATATATATATATATATATATATATATATATATATATATTAGTTCAATTTTAGTTTTCTGTTACACTTGATAATGACTTAATAGTCGAAAGCGCTCGTCGTATTTTAATTTAAATTGACATTGTAATAACTTTATTATTGTGAAGATAAAAGTACTAAGATATTCTTCTTTTATTTATTTATTATTATTAGAAATGTAGTGGAAAATTTCTGAAAAAGATGGAATATTGTTTATAATAAAATGTACCTATATATAAAGTATAGGTACTACTAAATTTTTTTTATAAATAGTTGTCTTTTGTTTGGTTATGTTGAATGTCAAATAAATAACTTTAAGTAACTATTTTGCATATCCCACTCATGATATTCTAGCAGTTTAAATGGCTCTTAGTACGATCTGTCCTCTACTTTATTCTCTCGTGGAACAGATTATAGTTTGCTACGTACCTAGACGTAACCGGAAGAAACGTAAATACCAGGCTAACTACCAAACGCGAAGAGTGGAGGGATTCACCTAAATACCAAAAAACCGCATCGCCCATGATTGTGTATTAACAATAATAACAAATAAAGGATTCTGTACAAAATAACAAAAGAAATAAATTTAGTGTTACTATTTCAAAGCAAACAATTATGTAATATGAACAATTTAGTACTTTAGATATGAAGTGTGCATCTCGTATTTTACATAAAATAAAACTAATCAGTAGAAAATAAGCAGGCGAGAGTTTTTGTCAAGAGTTTTTAAAATTGCACATAATACCTTTTGTAAAATAAACTAATCAGTAGAAAAGAATTAACATGTGAAAGCTTTTGTGAAACATTCTTTTAAATTGTACATAAAACCTGTAGAGCGATAATATCGATTCGCAGCAACAAACAATAGTCCTCTAGTGTCACCTTTCTTTTCACGTAACTACACCAAGCGCTGATAAGGAATATATACCCTTGATATTGATAAAAGAAAATAAGTTGTATACCTGCATGTGTCGGGATACTTAGCTTACACGCCATCAGGAGTGAATCAGCACCGCATCGCCACGGTCGTCAGGATCTATTTACCCTGTTACCATAACGGCACTAGCAATCTACAGACAACGGCAGTTGATATGTGGCAAAGAACAGTTGAGTCTACATAAAAAAGAACCAATTTGGCTTGCAGCTAAGAGCTCCTACTTGTCGAAAAAAAACGTGTCTCACTCTTGAAGTACTGGGACGAGTAATATAGAAAATATTTCAACGCACAAGCTGCGGAATCAAATTAAAAATTGGTTCAAATAACACAAGTTGGAACTGCAATCCTCGCGTTATCAGAGTGCGATTAGGAAACTGGAAAATACGCTATCAAATAATAGTAGGAGCCATGATTTCAACAAGTCTTTACATGGGAAACACAAGAAAAAGTATTTATACGTTATCGGAATGTTTAACAAATTAAGGGATACCTAAAACAAAGTATTGACTATTTAATTTATCGAATAAATTTTCGTTTTAGCATAAACGCATTTGAAAGAAATGTTATGATTATGCATACCATTGTAACGAGGTAAAAATACATGGATGGGGTTTTGAATAGAAACAGAAGGTGCTAGGTGAATGAAAAACGAATTACCACAGAAAAGGAAGTATTTGAATCTATCGTCGAAATGAACGTAACAAGTTGTACAGCGTATCAGTCAGGTAGTTACGTTTTTGCAATTATTATAATTTGGTTAGTTAGTAATGAGTGTGACAAGCTATAATTGTATATGTGTTCTTGTGAACAATAATAAGCAAGCAAGCTTGTAACTGATTCATCAAAGTATCTTCTTTCACTATAATTAATGTTAATACTATAAACTTAAAATCAAAGTTTGATGATAGCTTCATATACAAAAATGAATGTTTGTTATATAAACATTATAAACTAAAAATTAAAAATACTTAAATTCAAAGGTTCATACTAACCTTGATTATTCGCAACATCTTTAAGTGACTGAATCCATTCTTTTGCTTTTCTTCTTGTCCAACATTTGATAATAATCTGTCGACTCAATGTTAAAACTTGAATACCTTTTTGTAAGCCAGTTGAGTAAATTCCAGAAGAAACTTCAAATCCTTGATCGAATAATACCACAGCACCAATGATACCGTTATTAGGATTAACATAACCAAAGCACTGATCTTTAATAAAAAACCAACGTTCACTGAATGAAGAGCATATCAAATCTCTACACATTTGCCTACATCTACAATAAATTAATTAGAGCGTTATAGAAATAATTTAATTATACCTCACACATATAAATGAAGTAAAACATCCCAAACAATTACAGCCACCTTTTGAATTCCCAGAACGCTTCCTTACCATTCCTTCTTTTCCTTTAATACCCAAATCGTATATAAATGATAAATGTGAAACTTCCAAAAATCTAATCTGAAAAGATCTGACGTTAAAGTGAATCCGGGTTCACACCTCAATGGTGATTAATAAGAGTGAAAACTTGTTTTGAGTATAAAGCTCATGTATACACATTCCAAATTATCTGTGTTTAACCCCAAATAGATGCGGTTGCCTATAGTTTAAAGTTATGGAAATTTTCAGTTTACTTTTTCAAATAATTTTTCAACCTAAGTGTATTGTGAAAAGCTTATTTGGAATATGCTACATATATGCAAAATATAAAATAAACTTTCAAATTATGTTCCTTAAATTAATTTTATTGTAGGCTTACAAAGTCATAATAAAATACCAAACAAAAAATAATTTTCAAATGTTAATAAGGTTAATGCTTACTATGCCTCTGTGTCCTTCATTAAAAGTATTTGAGACAAATGTCTGGTTTTTCCTCACAATTGCTACAGTTGTGCTTTTTTGAAAAGCTTTATCTGTTATTGTATTGGTTAGGTTCAGAGGATTTTTAAACCCCACACGGCGAAATTCCCAGTATTATTGTTGTAATGTAAGCGTTACGTGAAAACCACACAAACATGGTTCTCACGTAAGTCTGGACATTGACTATCACTTGTAGTCTGGGAAAATGCAAGGATTGCATTTCTCGTGCTGAACAAGACAGCAGTGCCCACCAATGTGTATCAAAGAACTTTACCTAATTTGGACAGGAGAGATGTTTCGTGGGAGTGGATATGTCGAAACTACGGGAGTTTACTACTGACCTTCCTCGAGTGTAGTCGTGATTGAAGTGGCCCGACAGTTCAGCAAAGTGGTCCATTTGCCTTTCCTCTACCTGATCTACTGCTACACAAAGTGCCGGCGCTTTGCCGAAGAGAACTACAGTCAACCTAACCAGGGATTACCTGAACGCTATCCATGCTGAGATAAATGCCACATCGGGGTCAGGACACCATGGGATAAGCGGTTTTTATTATTTGCAAGGCATTTTCTGCCCCGGGGAATTCAACCCCATGTAATTTTGTGAATATTGCATGTACCATTGTATGTAGTAAAAATCAACGTTTCAGAATGTTTCAATAGCACTCAACATGGAAATCCTTTATAAATTTGTGTTTGTAAAAAAAGGGAGTGGGCTTTTTCAGGTTTGAATTGGTCTTTTCAGCTTACATTATTTGTCTTGTATTTAATGTCCAACTGGAAAACATAAAAAAATAGTATATTAAACCTGAAAACATTCTAAAAATTCAATAAAAACCTTCAATTATCGATTTTAAAAGTTCATTCCTAGTAATTTTATCATTAATATAACCACTTCCCAGATTGGACACACTAAACATAATATTGGATGTGACCGATACACATTATTTCTTTGTGTAAACCTACAGTATTATATATAAAAGATGAAATACATGTTTCGTTTTATGTTAAATAATTGATTTAAAAAAAAATGTATCTAAAAATTTGGGTCGTTACGTATGTTGCATAGCACCACAATGTCAGTTATTTATTGTAAAATGGCTTATAAGGTAAGTAAAATATAATGCAAAAGTAGCACCGTCCACTTTTCCGATGGGATATAAAGGGTAGGTGTACTACAAGGTATAAAATAAATATACTTTGTCAGAGCTAGCATCGGCCTTTAGTAGCTACGGAGATTGCAAAAGACTGATGGTAGAAGGGGAGGAGGCGATCACAGATAAAATTCTTAAAGCTCTTGATATGATTACTTCCATTTCCTTTCTGACCTCACAATAAAACAAATTAGAAAACAGACGCAAGTTGGAGCAAGAAAAATACTAAAGTTGGTATTATTGAAATTTTTGTACTTAACATATTGATAGTTATTTCTATAAAGTGTAATAATTATCAACATTCACTCTATGGAAATAACAAAGTCTTTGTTCCGCTTGTATTTATAGTTAATTTACTGTTAATTATAACATAATTATAGAATACGAATAATTGATAAAAATGCACAATGTGCTTTGCAATAACCTTATCTAACCTATGATCATTGATTTTGTTACGTATTTCAATTATAACAATTAGCTCATGCAGTTCAATGTTAGCTCGCACATAAACTCGCATCCGCCTTGTGGACATTAAATGTCACTAGATTTGTCACAATTCAGTCTTCAAGCTACTCTGGGTTATTGATGTACTGCTAAAACTTAGTTAAAAGTGTACTGTGCGTCGCAATGGTTTTTTGTTAGACAGCCGACCTCCTGTCAAAAGTCGACGGTTTTTATTGCTAGTTCTTCGAACATCGCTAAATCTAATAACTCAGGTAAGTACTTGAAGGTTTCCGTTATTCTTATTGTCCACTATCTCACCATCTATGGTTATCGAAGGTAACTGCCGCATTGACAGTCTTTTATAAACATTTACACAAGCCTTTTTGTAAACGCAATAAGATAGTTCTGTTTCAATTTTTAAACTATATGCTTGTTGACCTTTAACCCATAGAAAATTTCATGAAATTTCTTATGTTCACACAGTCAGGCTATAAGCAGTAAGAAATATTGAAGAGCATATTTTAGTCAAGTGAAAATAAGCAGAATGCAAAATGACATGAAACTTACATAAATAATTTAGATATGTGTAAAAAAGTTAGGTTATAACATTTATGCACTACCTTTTACACTAAAAGAAATTAAAGTACAACTCATACCTGGCGTAAGTATCTATTTTTCAGAATGTGTTATTTGTATTTTAGTTTCCTTTGAGTTTCACATGACATCCTGTAGAAACATCTGGTGGTGTCGATACCGCATGCTAATAGTAACAGCTGACGAGGTTTTCGACTTTCTCCATATATAAAGACCTTTTCCGCCGAATATTTGTAGTTACAAATAATTGGGTTCCATCAAAGAAAAATTCCGGTATCCAGATATTTTATATGATGTAGGTACTATTGTTGCATTTAATGGTAGTTTTAAAAGTACATACAACGTTAAGAGAAATTTATAAAGAATGCGACGATATTTAACGTAAAATATAAAACCAAAGGCATGATTGTAGATATAGATGTAGGTATTGGTGTTGGTCCTGTCCATACTTTATAGGACTGGTTTGAGTATGTAAGGCATCATAGGTGACCTCATGTTAATTGATAGGTATATTATTGGTAACTTCTGCACCACAATACAGTCAGATATCAAAAGGGACGAACGTTACTCGAATACTACCGATAACCAATAAAACAAAGAAAGGTGCTAGCAGTAAAATGAATGACATTCCTCAATGACATGGATTCAGATTTACACTAGTCGTGTCTTGAAAGACATGCTTCAAAGGCTCGTCCGATAAGAAAATTACTTATAAACATATTCATTGTATAATGTAAATAAAGGAGAAAATTGTGAATAAACTTAATAATCTCCGTGTCTAGTTTTATTTTCTAGTACAAGAGTAAAAGTGAACATATTTTCAAAATCAAATTTAATTTCAAATGGTAATATAATGTATTTTTAGAGTAAGAAAAGCAAAAGTATTTTATAAAATGCCGAGCACGTTGTCACATGGCTAGGCCTCAGTCAAAAACATGTTACGAAGTTATAAAACAAGCCCGAAGCAAAGTTTTTAATGTTATAGAGTGACGTAAATAAATGTTTATAATTTTTTCTTAGTTTTTAATTAGCAAAAAAAATTCCATTATTTTTTTGAGAGATATGTTGTTTTTAGAACCGTATTTTATATTAAAATAATTAATAATTAATATATAGAAAAATTTTGCGTTAAAATTTTATAGGATTCTCATAGTAGCCAAAGAGTACTAAATGTTATTTAAACAACATATCATTTGCGGTTCATTTCTAACAACAAAAGCATCATGAAAAAAAAGTAAAACTCCTGGTAGTTTGCTATGTCTAGTCTCATATGCTTGATTAAAAAATATCAAACAAGCTCGTATTAGTCTGACATTTATTTACAAACGCATTCAATTTCAAAATTACAAGATGTCATTATTAAATACTTCTCCTTTATTTTCAAAATTCTGTGTTGCTCTTGTAACCAATGCTAGGTTTAAGAATGCTAAAAAGTTGTACTCAACTCAAGAGAAACATTTATCAAAAGTAAAGGTTACACTATGTGGAGCTGCTGGTAGTGTAGGACAACACTTGGCTTTGCTACTGAAACAATCCCCACTTATAGAAGAATTGGCCCTTTATGATAAAGTTAGTATATGCGGCTTTGGTGCTGAATTGGGGCATATAGATACAAAATGTAGAGTAAGTGCTTATGCATCTACAGATAACATCAAAGATGCTTTGGAAGGTGCAAAAGTGGTTGTAGTAGTAGCAGCCTCGCCAAAAACTTCAAGTTTATCATATAAAGCAATGTTTGATGCAAATGCAAAAATTATAAAAGAAATTGTTGAAAATTATGTCGATTACAGTCCACGTGCTTTATTGGCGATAACAACAAGTCCTGTTAACAGTTTAGTACCTTTAGCAAGTGAAGTAATAAAAGCAAACGGTACATACAATCCCAACATCGTATTTGGTGTGACCACTTTGGATGTCGTACGAACTAATGCATTCGTAGCAGACGTTCTGGGATTAGAACCTGAATGCGTATCAGTCCCTGTGATTGGAGGTAATAGTGATAAAACAATAGTTCCAATTTTATCAAAAGCTAAACCATGCAATGATTTTGTAAACAAAGAGCTTGAAAGAATTACCAGAAAAGTAAAAAATGCAAGAAGCGAAATAATTAAAGCTAAGTCTAAAGAAGGAGCAACTTTAGCATCAGCGTTTGCAACAGCACGATTTGTTATTTCTTTGGTAAAAGCAATACGAGGCCAACCCAATATTGTAGAATGTGCCTACGTACGATCTAAGGCACACTGCAATGCCAAATATCTTTCAACACCTTTGCTGTTGGGTCCTAAAGGAATACAAAAAAATTTAGGAGTACCAGACAGAATTACGGAGTATGAACATTGCCAACTAGAAAAAGCTGTAAAACATTTACGGAAAGACATAAAAAGGGGAGAACGCTTCTTAGGAATAGAAGAC
Organism: Platerodrilus igneus; assembly: GCA_036346225.1. NCBI lineage: Eukaryota > Metazoa > Arthropoda > Insecta > Coleoptera > Lycidae > Platerodrilus > Platerodrilus igneus. The sequence continues at coordinate 4,506,787 of JARFIW010001392.1, read as the reverse complement.
CCACCAATTTGTGATCCTTGTGATCCCAATCCTAAAGCAGCCCCTTGTCCAATTGATATTTGTAAACTGGAAAAGGAACAACAGGCTCAATTAAACTGATTCAATTATATTCAAACGTAAAATTTTGTGTACACCGAGAGTAATTTTAATATATCGTATATTATTATAAATGTTCGTGATTTCATATGGCCAACCAATAAAATTTCTCATGATTCATTCACTTTTGTTACTTTATTAATTTGGTCACATTCAAATGATTTATTCATAATTCATTTTATATGGTATTTATATAGTAATGTTTTAACAAAAATTTGTGGTCTTCACATGTCAAGTCAAGCTATTAATCTTCCCTTCAATATAATCTGTATTAGTCTAGGAACCAAGTCCAAAATGATAACATTAGTTGAAAACATTGAAGTACTTTTTAGAAAATATTTGTTGATATAGTTTGTAAAATAAAAGTCTGCCACTCCTAAACTGCAGCCTTTAACTTTTGTGACGGTTTGAAGTTGACAAAGTTTTAATCAATTTTGATTCATTAATTGATTGTTATATTTTTTATTGTTAGTATACTCACCTGATGCACGCACAAGCTATGGTAGTCTGCCACTATCATTCCCCCTCCTTGAATTGGCAGACAATATATGTTAAATTTTGGATATAAAAGACGAGCTAATTATTGATTCTTTTAATTTATTCCACAAACACTAATGACCAATAATACATTGCAAAAATGCATATCTGCCATTTTAGGCTTTCCACGCTGACTCGTAGACTTCATCAAAAAGTTGCAAATTCTGAGTCCAAAAAAGCTTATTAGTTGATTCTTAGAATTGTCACTAATAAATTTTGTTGCACACGCATTTAAAAAATCGCAGTCTACCACAGTGTACTCTCTGTTTGTACTTAACAGATCTAAGGAGATACTGAAAAATTCTACATAAAATTTTCAGCTGTCGAGCTGAAAATTTAAATTTATTTCACGGATACTCCTTAGTATACCCACACTAATTGTATATGTCTGCCCCCTGTAAAATTTGAACAAAACATTAAATTTCAGGTTATTCCGAAAAAACCTCGATAAATTTAGCTGACGATAATAAAATATATGTAACTGGTTCCCTTAAATTAAAAATTCAAGTAGAATCACTTGAACGTGATGTTCCACTTTTGATTGTACCTACTTTAGCTTATCCATTTTTACTTGGCGTGGATTTTTGTAAACTTTTTAATTTATCTCTATATTTTCAAGATTTTTCTTGACACGCTTCCCTCAAAACAAATTCTTGTGCATCTGATAGTATATCTAATAAAATTTCTCTTACCGATTCCCAAAACGCAATTCTTAACTCTACCATCGACAAATTTTGTAAATTAAATACCTCTGAACTTGGTTGCGTTACTACTGCAACACATATCTCTACGGGTGATGCTGTTCCTTTTAAACAACGTCAATATCCGTTATCACCCGCATTACAAAAAGATTTGCATTCCGAAATAGATAAAATGCTCGGATCTGGTGTTATCTCTGCTTCAAATTCACCATGGATGTCTCCCGTGTTATTAGTCCGTAAGAAAAATGATGAATGGCGTGTTTGCTTTGATGGTAGAAAGCTTAACTCTGTAACTGTGCCTGATGCCTATCCCTTACCCCGTACTGATTCTATTCTAAGCCGGCTTCGAAATGCTAAATTTATTTCATCTATCGATCTTAGACAAGCTTTTTATCAGAACCCTCTTGACTTATCTTCACGTCCAAAAACTGAATTTTGTGTTCCAGGTCGGGGTTTTTTCGAATATAATTTCTTACCATTTGGTCTCTGTAACGCACCACAAACTTTACAACGTACTATGGATCAAACGTTAGGTCCTATCTTACACCAGGAACGAGCCTGTGTATTTTTAGACATCTCAAGTGCCTTTGAAGAACATATCGCTACACTTAATGAAGTTGTTGAACGCTTATATGCAGCAGGTTTTAAAATAAATTGGGAAAAATGTCAATTTTGCTGTTCTTCTCTTACATTTCTTGGTTTTATTGTCGATGGAACTGGTCTTCGGGCAGATCCTGCTAAAGTCGACGCTATTACTAAATTTAAAACACCCAAGACTGTTACCGAAATTAAACTCTTAATAGCAATGATTAGTTATTATCGTATTTTTCTACCTAATCTCTCAACTATATCTACACCCACTACTGACTTAGTTAAAAATAAAAAGAAAAGTCAATCTGTCGAATGGAATTCATAAGCTCAGCAGGCTTTTGAACAAATTAAAGCATTAATCACTTCTGCACCTATCTTAATCTCGCCCAATTTTGACGAAAGATTTTATATACAAATCGATGCCTCACTTACTGGTTTAGGCGCAATGGATTAGAACACCCTATTGCTTATGCTAGTCGTGCTTTAACTTCTGCTGAATAAAAATATTCAGCTACCAAACGTGAATTAGTAGGGGTTATCTTTGGCATTGAAAAATGTAGAGGATATGTTGAAGGTACACATTTTACTGTAATTACCGATTGTGCAGCCCTCACATGGTTAAATAACTTAAAACAACCCACAGGTCGGTTGGCAAGATGGAACTTGCGCATCTCTCAATTTACCATTGACGTTCAGCATAGACCTGGTAAATTAAATATCGTACCTGATGCCTTATCTCGTGATGTCGCTTCTCTTAACCTCCCAGATCTAATTCCTGATGCCTGGTATCTCAACATGATAAAGAAAGTTTCTGAAAATCCTGATAAATTTTCCACCTTTCGTGTAACGAATAATAGATTATATAAATTTGTATCTTCCTCATTTCGCAAAATCTCTAACATCCCTGAATGGGAACTTGTAGTTACTACCGCTAACCGTAGTGAAGTTCTTAAATTGTGTCACGACGACTTTATAGCTGCTCACCTTGGTGTTACGAAAACCTTAGCAAAAATATCTGAATTATAGTACTGGCCTACATTAAAACAATCTGCCGTTATATTAGAAACTGTAAAATGTGTGGGTCTCAGAAAAGCTCTCAAGAAGCTCGTTCTCGTTTAAAGGTAACTTCAAACGTGTATCTTATTCCTTTCAATTAATATCGCTTGACTTATTAGGACCTCTCCATCGATCCAAAAAAAGGTAACCAATATCTTTTAGTTGTCACCGATTGTTTTTCTAAATTTGTTATGGTACAACCGTTAAGTAAAGCCACATCTGCCGCTATAATCAAATTTCTAGAACAAAATGTATTTCTTATCTTTGGTGTCCCTCAAATTATTCTCTGTGATAATGGGGCGCAATTTATCTCAAAAGATTTTTAAAATTTCGTTAAGAGTTATAAAGCACAAAAAAATTTGGTTTAACGCAAAATACCATCCACAGGTCCCGACCGAAAGAGTAAATAGAGTCTTAATCACTGCTATCTCTTCATATATCAATTCAAACCACACTAAGTGGGATGAAAATATCTTTAAAATCGCTCAAGCTTTACGTACCTCTAAACACGAAGCAACCCAATTCACTCCCTCATTTCTTGTTTTTGGAAGATACACGCCAATTGATGGTAGTTATTACGGTTCAGTTCCTGATGATACTAACGTAATTGAATTTGACGAAAAAGCACGCTGGGACAAAGACCAACAATCATTACCTTCTATCTTTGACAACGTTAAAAAAAATTTGTTAAAAGCTAGCGAAAAGAGTAAGGATCACTACAATCTGCAAAAACAAGATATTTCTTTTGCTTTAGGTGAACACGTCTGCAAAAAGAATTATGTCTTATCTGATGCTACGAAAAAATTCTCTTCGAAATTAGCCCCAAAATTCATTTTATGTAAGGTCAGTCATGTTATTAGTCCACTTATCTACGAACTCCAATCCAAGACACCGAAGAAAAAGTCAAGGAAGGTGGCATATTAAAGACCTTAACCATTCTCTGCTGACCCAAATGCCAATTAATTTTTACGTTTCATTTCTTTAACGGTTTACCTAATGTTTTTGTCCCTTCTATGAATTGGTTAGCTTTATTCAGCCATTTCTTTTCTCATACAACATTCACCATCTACACTTTTGCCTTATTTACCTCAATTTAGCTATATTTTTGTTGGCTGTTAATTTTCTCTTGAATTTATTGCTAGTCATATATCTGTTTATTATCTAAGTTCTCTAATATCATTCTGTTGCTTCATCTAACCAATCCTGGCACCTTTTCTGCATCATATTATTTTGTTTTTATCAGTTATCTTACGTTGTTTAATTCATGGTGATTGTCGTAACTTTGGTTGCAATAACTCATTGAGTTTTTGTGTTTGGTTTTAGCTGATGTTGAGTGGATGCTTTTTTCTTTGGACTCCCATAGGAGTTACGGCCTGTGCTTTTGTAAGAAATAGTCCATATTCGCAGTTGCAAAAAACTAAGAGTTCTATTGCATGCGTTTTTATTCTGAATTATTACAGTGGCTCACTTTATCCTATATCATTACTTGTTTTTTCTTCTATTAAGTCATCAGAACATATAAACATTTTTTTGTTGCTTTTATCGAACTTCGTGGTGAGGTGCTATCGCTTTTTATTGATATCTTATCGAATTCTCAGTTGTGATTAGCATATTGGGACAGTATGGTTGTATTTAGCTGCTTATAGTTAGGCATTCTTATGTGTTTATGGTGTTACCGTTTCCAAAAATTACTTTGGAACAGTTGGTTTTTTGTGTGAACGTATCTGTAGTGAGACCTTTAAGTTTGTTGTTTCAACTTTTTGTCTGATCTTCTTATCGCAGTGGATGCACTCGTTAGGAAGATGATCGTACTAGTTCTCATCAAGAGTCTAGTAATTTTTTAACTTATTACGTGTCTTAACTTGTCTGATTAACACAACAGGTGGTCCTTCAGAGCGATCTGAATTTAACAGGGACAACTTTCTACCTTCTCTCGGATGCTTGTCCAAAACTCTACTTTTTTTTATCCCTCGGTCTCCGTTTCCGCCTTATTTTTAATTCGGTAGACCTGTTCTTGTACCGGAACACCCGTCTACCACATAAGAGCGATTTTTCCCTCACTCCGGTCTACTGACCACATTGGTTGATTGAGTAGTGCTTTTCTATCCACCTTTTTCTATCGCTTTTGCTCAATGCGAGCCCTTCCTCTATTCTCTTCTACCTGGAAATGTCACTAGTACATTCCAAAATGCCTACCTCTCTTTTTACCTTTCATATATCTCTATTGCCTTTTCATTTCCATTAGTCACCGTGTGGTTGCACGGGGGGTTTTCACAAACACCCGGACCACGTCTCTGGAAATCTTTCGTGAGGTCATGTGGTGCCGCTGTCAGCCGCACGTGGCGGCTAACAGTGAATGTATGTATGAGTGTGTGAATGTGTGAGTGTATGTAGAAATATATCTATGTCTTATCGATATCGCTTAACGCCGGGTGCAGGAATGCACCCATATGCCTTTTTCCGGTCTTTCTCACAGGTCGCTCTCTTCTATGGGGTATGAGTATCTTACCTAAATAACGGCTTCAAGGAGCCACTCTCTCTTGTATCTTTGTGATGGATGACAAAACGGCTTGGTGAGCTGGGGAATTCAACGCAATATCTTTAATGTATATAGTCGTAGCGTACCTTAGCGTGCTGGGACGTTTCGGATCCATCTGTTGTTATCTAGTTTTGTCTTAATATCTTTATCTTACCTATTATCTTTGTCACACATTAAATTAACTTGTCTGTGCACAGATTAACCAATTATTTTAGTGTTCCTTGCCTACCCATCCTCTGCCTTTCCTTGTGTTTTGACTGTATTCTCTTTCAGATTATGTTTTACGGTTTTGGTTTTTTTTTCCTTGTTTAATTTTATACTTATTGTATTTACTTATTTGACATAATTCCTTTTTTAATTTTTGTATTAATGTATTTGATTTGGTGCCTACTTTGTAATTGGGTCTAACCTGTTAAGTAGTGTATAAATAAATAAATAACTTGAGACTTTGTCTTACTTTCTTTTGTTTTCCTAACGATTGGTATTTATGATCAGACGTAGGAATTATTTTTTTTTGAGTATTGAGCGAAGAAGCTAATCTGATGGTAGCAATGTAATTTGTAATGTTAGTAATGTAAGAAATTAGTAAGATGGCACTGTTGGTAAATTTGTTAATTCACAACCATGTCATCAAAAAGATTTAATGTGTATTGTTTATTAAGCCAGAGTACCAATACATAAAAAAATTGCTAAAATGTATAGTAACTTGCTCTCTTGGGCATTTTGAAATTTGAGCATTTTCTTGCCAAGGAAAAAACAGTTTAAATGCAATGCTTATGTGCGTGTCCACTTAAAAACTGTAATGTTAGCTTTAGTTATTATGTTAGGCGACTTGTCGCATTTGTTTTAGTTATAGTAGTGTTTCGTGCTCTCCGACAAATTTGTGCAGTCGATTATAACTGCGCCACATCAAAGGCTCGTGTGTGCATTTATAGATGTAGTTCAAAAACAATGAGCCTAAACATTCCGTTTCCTGGTTACTCATAAGACGCGTTATAGGTTGAAAAACCAGGTGGCGCCTAAAATAAACATTTACTAGAATATAAGTTAGGTTATATGTAAGTTAGTCAGGCTTTAGATTTTAAGTTTTTACTGTGCTAAAAGTCTTTTTCTTTTTTTAAATTTGTTTTTCTTTTATGGCTTTGTCGCGATTGTTACATTCCAAGTTTGACAATGTACATTGATAAATATGTAAATAGATTTCCGCAAATATTTTTAAATAAACTGGTCAATTTCCGTTGTCCCCGAGTCGCGCCTGCGCGGAGTGAATGGCGCAAGTGCACGCGGTGTGATACGACGCCATTAGACTACGAGGCCTGAAGCCGAGGACAACTACCTGTCGTGTGTTTGTCCTTTCTCTTTTTTAGGATGTAGGGTCCTGTATCTTAACTTCTGTCGTTACTTCTACCTGGTTGTTCCTTCTTGTCCTACTTACGTACGAGCAATAGAGGATGGACGGATAGAATTTTGGACTCAACAATGATGTGATGTAACCCACAACGAGATGGCCCTGGGATTTGGCTGTAAGGTGTGATTTAAGTGAGTACATTGTTGTTATTTATATTTTAAAAGTAAATCTGGTCATTGTATCACTTTTAAACGTGTTTTGTATTTGATACATTTGCCGTGCAATCATGTTATAATAAACGATTGTGCAATAATATGGCGTGGGAACAGTAACACCTTTTGTATTTATCACCTAATAATGTAAGATACATGCCTGTCCCCTATACAGGGTGTTCCTAAATATCACATAAATGAGAAAGGGCATAATTCTTTGACGAATTTTATTGACTAAAAACTTATATAAACATAGGTCTGCAAACACTTTGTTTCCGATCTACAGGGTGTTGAAGTATCGAATTTTTTTGTTTTTTCTTTATAGCTCCTGCAGCTTTTGAGATATTAAGATCAAAATTTGGAATATAGCTTACGCCGCAGGGCTTACATCATTGGGCATATCGAATGGTTGTGAGAATCTACAGGGATGGAGTTTTTCAGTTCATGCTACTTTTTCTCCCACTAACCTTTTTTGAGATGCACCGCTGGTAGATTTTAAAACACAAAATGAATTTTGTTGTATTTAGAAACTTTTGGTCTCTTGCAGTTTTTTCGTATCTGTGACTGTTATTTAGGAAAGTAATAAGAAACTATTTTCTGCGACGTAGTAAGTATTTACAATAAAAAAAATATACAATCCAAAAACCTAAATACTAACTATAACAAAAAAATTATGTTAAAGCAAATGCTGAAAGTGATCTCCTCCAGTCCCACTCTTCTTCTCATTGATGCCTGAACTCTTTCAAACACCTACAAAGTATTTTTTTTATGCAGCTATAATTCATAAATCATCGTCACTCACTGGTGTTGAATACACTAGCGATTTGAGATGCCCCTATAAGAAAAAAATCTAGGATATTTAAGTCAGGAGATATAGGGGGCCATGACAGGTCCACCCCATCCTATCCACTTGTTCTCATACACTTCATTTAAATATTCCCTCGCTAAAACAGAAAAATGTGCCGGAGCACCATCGTGCATATAACACATTTCATTTCTCAGTAAAAGAGACAAGTTTTCGAGTAATAAAAGCAAATTGTGTTGCAAAAAATACCTGTATGAGTGACCAGTAAGGCGACAAGGCAAAAAGAAAAAACCAATCAAATGAGCCCCCAATTATACCACCCATAAATTAAAGGAGAACTGCACTTGAAAATGCATCTTCAACTCCATATGAATTGTACGTCATATTTATAATTAGTCTAAATCAACGCCTACCTTTGTAAGTGATTAACAGTATAAGCTGGTATTCTTTTTTGAGGATTGAAAATTGTTAACAAAGGTTTGTGATCTGTAAATAATATAAACTTGCTATGAAACAAATATTGGTAAAACCTTTGCACTTCAAAAATATTGTTTAAAGCCTCCTTTTCAATTTCTGAGTACTTTAACTCACTTTTCGTAAGCATTCTGGATGCATATGCAATAAATGCAAAAGATGAAAGCGGAATTTACAAAAAAAAGTGTAAATGCGTTTAGAATGGTTAAAAAGATATTGAGTTCTGCAATGTTTTGGTTGATTTTGACCGAGAAACCTGTATATTTAGCGGTGGATGCATCGCAGCACAAAGTTGGTGCGGTAATTACCACTCATATTTAACGAGAACTGCACTTGAAAATGCATCTACAACTCCATATGAATTGTACGTCATATTTATAATTAGCCAAAATCAACGCCCACCTTTGTAAGTGATTAATAGTATAAGCTGGTATTCCTTTTTGAGGATTGAAAATTGTTACCAAAGGTTTGTGATGTGTAAATAATATAAACTTGCTATGAAACAAGTATTGGTAAAACCTTTGCACTTCAAAAATATTGTTTAAAGCCTCCTATTCAATTTGTGAGTACTTTAATTCACTTTTCGTAAGCATTCTGGATGCATATGCAATAGATGCAAAAGATAAAAAAGTGTAACTGCATTTAGAATGGTTAACAAGATATTGAGTTCTGCAGATGTTTCGATTGATTTTGACCCCGAGAAACCTGTATATTTAGCGGTGGATGCATCGCAGCACGAAGTTGGTGCGGTAATTATGTATTGTATAAATGAAGTTTATAGAAATGAGGTTTCTACAAATCTCATTTATACAATACGTAATTACCGTACCAATTTCATGCTGCGATGCATCCACTGCTAAATATACAGGTTTCTCAGGGTCAAAATCAACCAAAACATCTGCAGAACTCAAGATCTTTTTAACCATGCTAAACGCATTTACACGCTTTTTTTTAATTTCTATCTTTCATCTTTTCTTGGTTGCTATTGTGTAAATGCGTTCGGCATACATTTATTATAATAGTTTCAAAACCCGAGGAATGATTTCAACTGTATTGAGTTTTCTGGTATGGGTGCTCTTACAATAGCTTCTATTTTATCTGGACAAGAGTGTAAACCAGTTTTATCTATTTTATAACCAACATAACTCACACTCTTCTTAAAGAATTTACACACTTCTTTTTCTATAGTAAGACGATTACCTGCTAACTTTCTTAATACTATTTTAACCCTTTACAAATGTTCTTCATAGTTACTGTCCGTTATAAGAACATCATCCTCAACTCATGCCATACCCTGTATTCCGTCCATCAAGATATTCATTATCTTTTGAAACTTGAGAGGTTTCGAATGAATGCCAAAAGGAGCCTGTTGTAACAAAACATACCTTTATGGTTAATAATAGTGGTAATTTAGATACAGCCATTAATTTTATCTGTTGATAAGCATTGGATAGGTCACCTTAGTAAATATTTGACCATCCTGCATTTTTAGAAATAGTTACTCAATACGTGGTAATGGAAATTTATCAAACTCTAAATGTGGATTTTATGTCAAACTATAATCACTATATATTCTTATTGTACCATATTTTTTTTACTATGGGCACTATTCTTACACTTTAAAGTTCATAATTACAACTCCGCAAGTGCGGTATACTAGACACCACGGCAGTTGGTAGCGCTAATCTTTATACAGATTTTGGCACGCCCATCTGTCAATGACGTCACCAATATACAAATTAAATGCGCAATTGACGGAAAATATATATTAAATTCGCAAACAGTTATGACAATAAGGTACTCACATAAATAGGTCCAGATTTTCCCGAAGTACGCCAAGCGTCCTTCAAGATGGCTGGACTAGATCTCAGGGCTCCATTCCGGAGTGTTTAAAGATGGTGCTCCGGCGTGGACTGCGGTTCGGGCAGGCTGCTACAAATTACCTCTACCTATGTAGGGAACGAATAAGGAAACAGGTATAAGGGGCGACAAACAGATAAGCAAGGCAAGGATCTACATAAATACAAGATAAAGACACGATACGATACCTGACACGACCACACTGTTCGAAGTTTTCAGGCCAACAGCCACGTTACAGAGTTCCCCGGAAAACACTTCCCCACTCTTGTTCTGGCACTCGCGTCGCGCGATCTGGCGCAAACGCACTCTGACGTGACGGAAATACACGCCAAGTCTTTTGAATTTTAAGGCGCGAAAACTTCCGCACATCAAAATTAAGCTCAGGAATGTTTAGTGCCAATTTGACACGTAACACTATGGCCATGCCATAATCAATGTATACAACAGGATTAATAACGTTCAAACTCGGTAACTGTTCAATTTCTTTTTCTACGCCTTCTTTCAAAGCAAATGCTAAGTTTCTGGCTTTAAAAGCTTTGGTTCTGTTTCAGTTTTTAATTTTAAATGTATAGCCCTTTATTAGACAATCCTAATTTGCCGTTAAAAACCTTTAGAAACTCTTTGGACAAATTATTTACAACATTTTAACAACTGTCAAACTTATGTATTTTTAGATTAAACTTGTTAAAAAAATCCCGACCCAATAATGGTGGGTCATTACATTTGATTTTCCAATGCTCCACCCGAAGGTACTACATTGGCCAGGAAGCGAGTTTTTTTTACCTGGAAAATTTGGAATTTTGCCGAACCCTTGCTGTTCCAAGCAAGGTAGGGATCTTTAACGTGCGTGACAACACTCGCACACGGGACCTACATTTTACCTCTCATCCGAACGAGGGTGTATTTTTGTGAAAAATGCTCGCCTAACATTTTTCAAGCGGACCGTGTCGGGATTCGAACCCGGGACCTTGGGCGTAGTAGTCACACACATACCACTACGCCGAGCCGCCTATATATATATATATATATATATATATATATATATATATATTATAATGGTGGGTCACCATTATTTATTATGACTTATTAAGACTTCTGAAATGTTATAATATAACGTAATTACCAATAGAGGTGAATTGCCCCTTGTATACGATAAAATATTTTATCAGTAGGAGAGAGGTATTTCTGGAAAGTGTTCTGTTTTAAGTGCCTCCGATACTAAATTCAAACTGGTACCGGTATCCAATTCAAATACCATCGGTACGTTATTTACTTTGACATATTGGATTAACCCTACTCGAATTCATATGAAACAATTAATCAACAATTTTACTGTCACAATCTAGAAAATGATTTTGACTCTTTCTTAAGCCTATCTTTTGCCTTCTGCATTTAACAGACAAATTGCCTCTTACTCCACATTATTACAATTATAACCCTTTGGGACTTTTACCGCAAACCTTACATTGTGTCGTACTTTGCTCTGCAGATTTTGCTGAAATGCTTCGAATCTGATTCGCTTTGTATGGCACTATACTTCTGAACGCACCAGCAAATTTTTCAGATTGTTTACCATTAGCTCGTCCAATAGCTGCTACCTGTTTTCTACTTGTTCCCATTTGATAAACCTCGGGTTTTTGCTTAATTTTTATGCCGCTGGTAGATGCGTCATTTTTATTACTGGCCTCATTGTTGCAAGCAATTTCAATGCATTTTTCAACTGTCAAACACTCTTCCTATTTTCGAAAAGTCTTATCATAATCGGGCCTTTTGCGAAACCAATTATAAACTTATTCGTGCAATAATGTATAATTCAATGACCTTAAATTCAATTGAACTGCAAGTTGTTGGACACATGTGCGGTCCATTTTTGCACTGTCTTATCTTTTGATTTTACCGCCGAATAAAATTTCTGAATTTTGAAAAACCAATTTTGTTGATGTATAATAACAATCAAAACAATATATTATTTGTTTGAACGTTTTACTTTCCGATGTTTCAGGAATGCACAAACTATACAGTAACTCCAAACTATTTTCATCACAACAATTTAATAAAAGCGCATGCTTTATTGCAGCATCAATTATTTTATTTGCAATGAAATATTAAATTAACCGCTATTTATGGTTTTTGCATTCACACGTGCTTGGATTAAATTCCCATAAATGTACAACAAATTAACAACAATGAATATTTTCATGTTTTTAGTATAAACTCAAAAAGATTGGAATGATTTATAGGGATAGACCAATAGTACATAGCTTGTACAAAGAGCAACCAGCAGTAATAGAATTAGAGCAAGAATGTATAGCAGTAAACATTAGGAAAGGGGCGAGACAGAGATGTGCCCTATCCCCATTAATTTTTAACTTGTACATTGAAGAGGCAACGAATACTGTCAAATGCAGGAAGACATTTGGAATTACTATGCAGGGACAAAAAATCGATATGCTTAGATTTGCAGATGATATAGCGGTATTAGTATCTAGCAAGGAAAAGTTAGAAGGTGCTCTTAATGAAATGGAAACGGTTCTAACAGAGAGATACGGTATGAAAATTAACAAAAATAAAACTAGTACTAGTATGCAAAGGAGGGGAAAATAAATCAGAAAACAAGAATACGTAACAAGAACTTACAAGAAGTTAAGGATTTCTGCCATCTAGGAAGTCAAATAACGCAAGATAGGAAAAGCGCAAAAGATATAAAACAAAGATTAGCACAAGGTCGTGCTGCATTTAACAAGAAAAAGCAACTACTGTGTTCAAAGACAACAAACATAGAAACGAGGAAAAGATTGCTTAAAACATATGTGTGGAGCACAGCACTGTACGGCTGTGAAGCCTGGACAGTAGGAGAAGCGGACAAGAAAAAGGTAGAAACCTTTGAAATGTGGTGCTACAGATGTGTGATGAAGATATCATGAACAAAGTTAAGAACAAAGAGGTACTAAAAATGGAAGGGGAAGAAAGAAATATGTGGAAAATAGTAAAAAATAGGAGAGATAGGATGATAGGCCACATACTACGATATGAGACAATAGTGCGGATTATATTAGAAGCAGAGATAGAAAAAAAGAGAAGTAGAGGTAGACCTAGGTTAGACTACTGCACACAGATAGTGAAAGATGTAGGCTGTTGGAATTTGAGGGAAACGTGTAGCCTAGCTCAGAATAGAAATCAATGGAGGTACGCATTCAACCAGTCCCAAGATGGATAAACTAATGACGAAAAAATAACTGTCTTAAACATGATTATTATAAGCAACTACCAATATGGTTGGGCAATATTTTCGAATAATGTTAATTGTGTGAAATGATTTACTGGAAAACTATTAATTCGGCAATGTCGGGGGATCTTGGCAGCCACAGGCTGCTTAACCCACTTCACATACCTTATATGTGATTTTCCAATGCTCCATCCGAAGGTACTACATTGGCCAGGAAACGAGTTTTTTACCTGAAAAATTTGAAATTTTGCCGAACCCTTGCTGTTCCAAGCAAGGTAAGGATCTTTAACGTGCGTGACAACATTCACACATGGGACATCCATTTTACCTCTCATCCGAACGAGGGTGTATTTTTGTGAAAAATGCTCGCCTACATTTTTTAAGCGGACCGTGTCGGGATTCGAAGCCGGGACCTTGGGCGTAGTAGTCTCACACACACACACACACACACACACCATTACGCCTTTACGTTTATACCATGTGTTGGATACAAACTTCTCTTTCCATACATAGACTCACTAAAATATCTCCATTTTCATTCGTTCTTGCACCGCCAAATGGACCTACCACATGCTCAGCATTTTCTCTGGGTACTCAGACCCAACGATTCATATTTCCTAATAGATCCACACGGCCATTCCTTTCGCGTTTGTCTAATGCATTTTCCAACTCCTGCCAAAACTGTCGACACTCCTTATCATCATTCACCGGAGTATAACATGCTACTATAAAAATGTTTCTAAAAGCCACCTATTCTAAGCCACAAAATGCGAGGAGAAACCAATTCATGTTGTTTCATGCATGCTTTAACTTGATCATTTAAAATTAAACTAACACCTTTCGCCCCGAATTCATTGCTCTCTACTCCAGACCACAAACCCAACATACCGTCATCTAATTCAACAACATCTTTCCCATTCCGCTTCGTTTCACTCAAACAAAGCACATCCATGCGCCTTAATTTTATTTCATTCATAATTTCATACTCTTTACCGTATACTCCCCTGACATTCCAAGCACCAAATCTCCATTTCTGATTCATGCGGTCGTTATCCGATGGGCCAGATATTTTCCGTCTGAGTCTCCAACCATGACTTTGACGACCCGAGGCTTTCGCAAAGGTATTGTTAGTAGTGTTAATTGGGTTGAACCAGGTTACCAACTTAGATCGCAACGCTGCCATTGTAGCTTTCACTAATAATAGGGGCAACACCTTACCGTTCAGTGTTGACGTGTCTAGCCTCTTCGCCATAGACATAGCCACAATTCGCAGTCACACACATACCACTACGCCACGGAGCCGCCTCCCCTTCACATACCACTAAATCTCGGTGAAATAGGGCATATAATTAGAAAACAATAGAAGGGGAACCAAGCTGTATATAGGGGAATTTCAGGGAACTGTGTAGGCTAGCTCAGAATATAAATAAGTGGAGGTACATATGCAACCAGTTTTGAAACGAAAAATTAATAACGAAAAAAAAAAAGTGCAGATAAATTTGATAAGTATTATAAACAACTACAGGTGTTGGTTGTGAAATATCTGCAGCTAATGTTGACTGTGCGAAAAGATATATTGGAAAAAATATTAAATCGACAAATGCTCAAGTGCTGGGAGAACTTGGCAGCCACAGGCTGCTTATCCCACTTCACAACCACTGAATGTCGGAGAAATAGGGTATATAATTGTAAAACAATAGAAGAGGACCGAACTGCATCTAACAAGAAAGAACAGCGCCTATGATCAAAGACAACAAACATAGAAATAAAAGGAAAATTGTTGAACACATATCTGTGGAGCACAGCACAGTATGACTATGAAATACCGAACTGTAAGAAAAGCAGACAGAAAAACGGTAGCAGCCTTTTGGAATGTTGTGCTTCAGACGTATGAGGATGATAGCATAGACAGACAAAGTTAATAACAAATAGGTTATGGAAATAGTAGGGGAATAAAGATATGTGTGGAAAAATATAGGAGAAATAGGGTAGAATATGTTCTAAGGCATTTTTGGGGAATAGTATGGGATATATTACAAGCAGAGATAAGAAAAAGGAAGTAGATGTAGACCTAGATCAGATAGTGATAGATGCAGACTGTGCAAATTTCAGGGAAATGTGTAGGTTAGTTCAGAATAAAAAATAATGAGGGTACGCATTTAACCAGTCCAGGACTGAGGACCTAATGATGTTATTCAATCAGCTGGCTCGCGAGTACTGGCTGCGCAAGATCTAATGCACATATATGACAGATAATAGGTTAGAGAAAGACGAGAACACTACGTTCAAGTAGGAATTTTAAAATTCATATTAATGGTGCTCCTCACGATACATTAGGTCTTGCTACTACTTCTGGGTGGACATGTTCTGAAATATTTCCCCAAGTTATAGGTCATTTTGTTAAATTTACATTATACAGCAAAGAAAATCATACGCTCTTGCTCATGGACTACCATATGACCCATATTTCTCTAGCTATTATAGACAAAACCCGAGAGAATGGTGATACAATATTAACCCTGTCACTTCATTGTAGCCATAGGTTACAGTCTTTGGACCTAAGCGTTTACACCTCTTTAAAGCTCGCTACAATTCCACACTAGACAGTTGGCTTCTTCATCATCCAGGGATGCCAATGACTATTTATACCAAGTAACATAAAATATGTCTTCAAGTGAACAGGAATTTTTCCACTTGACAAAAATGTGTTCAATGAGAGTGATTTTATAATTTCTGGTATTATAGATGGATCTACTATAGATGTGCAAGAAGCTCAATATCTAAAGCCAATGAGTCTGCATTAAGCAACTTCAACGAAGAAATTCAAGGGCTCAAACAAAAGCAAGATTTTGTTTCACCTAAACTATTCAGAGGCTATCTCAACTGAAAAGAAAAATAGTGGAACGAAGGGAAAAGTATGATCGCGACAGATACCCTGGAAAAATATGATAGCGACGAAAGAATTAAAAAAGTGCAACAATCGCACATGTGGAGAACACTAAACACAAACTGGTGGAATCATCTGAGAAGTATTATCCATTCACTCAGAAACTGAGGACCGGATTCCTGAAGTTGATCCAACGGTTTCGAAGATCTTGTGCACTCTTCAGAGGTTGAAGACTGTACATATGGAGTTTAAAATTAAAGAAAAGAAAACCAACAAGTTTCAGGAAATAAAGATACAAATGGTGACATGGAAGTTAATTTCTATAGCTGACAAATTCGTTTTGCAAATAGTGCACGATATTGTGATCGTTGCTGAAATTGCTATTAAAATGATCTTACCAAAACCAAATAGGAATGGAAAAACCAAACATCGGGTGGATTTGCATTCCTTAGAAATAAGCTTTAACAACATCGATAAACGATAAAGGATCTACTTTAACGAATCTGATTGTGAATAAGAGCGTTTAAAGTTCTTTATTTAAAACAATTACTTTTTA
Source organism: Platerodrilus igneus (assembly GCA_036346225.1). NCBI lineage: Eukaryota > Metazoa > Arthropoda > Insecta > Coleoptera > Lycidae > Platerodrilus > Platerodrilus igneus. Next base: position 4,489,899 of record JARFIW010001392.1, on the reverse strand, counting down.
TATGTCTGAATGGTATAACTCTAGTTTGCTTTTGTTTATTTTCAGTTTTATTTTAGTTTACAATTCTATGGTTTGTTACTTTTGTGGATAAAATATAAATTTTATTAAATTCTTAAATGTTGTTTCATAGTAGTAGGGTTCCACAGTGAAACAAATAAACATTATTAAAAAAAAATCGCATTTAAAAAATGTAGTGTTTACTTAAACTTTTTATAACTTATACTGAAGTTTGGATGTATACTTGTCCGATTTATTGACCAAAACCTCATTTTTAGGTTCAGCCATAATTGTGCATCTGGAAATAAACTGTTAACAACTCTTCTCTATATTTTTGTATCTTAAAGGAAATGTTTGTAATAAACTTCTACCGTTTTGTACAAAAATCTGATGCCTCTACTGCTAGGATAGATGGCACTGAGTAAAAAATACATTTTTCTATTTTAAATTAGGCATTCATCAGAACCAAAAAACCTACGAGGGCGGTAATATTTTACAACTAGAAACGTAGCCAAGAATGGATATTATTTTAATATTTATACGTTTTCAATATTATGATCGTTTTAAAAATGCAGTACGTTATAAAGTACAAAAACAACTGTTATTTGTGACCTTTGTTTAAAGTTAATATAACGTAGCTAATTTATAAGATATAATGGTTAATTTATTATTTTGAAATATATACTTGGTACTGTCAATCAGGATGAATCGGGATGGTTTTCAGTAATTTTTCACTATAACTCCTGACAGAAATAACGAAATAAATAAAAAATTGGAAATATTGATCTAGATGGCAAAATCTATTGAAATACGAAGAGAAATAGTTTGTAAGTCTGCAGGTAAAGATAAATTTTTTTTTGTAAGTGTCCCGATTCACCCCTCAAAAGTGGTGAATTAGGACACATTTGTATCGCATTTAAAATGCAAGTAACCGTTAGAATGGGGTCAATCAGGGCATAAAAAAATAAGGATCAAACATTTTCCATTAACAAAAGTATTTTTATTTATTTCTTTGGTAGGTAGGTACCTACATTATTTAAAATGGACAAGAAATAAGGCAAAAACACTCGCAGATAATAAACTTAAACTTTTAAATAAGCAGGAACACATATCCACCATGCTTTAATGTATTTGGCGATGGCAGTTTTTACGATTTGACATAAACGCTTCTTTCGTCAATTGCAGGACAAATAAAATAATTTCTCTTTTTTCTTATCAGGATATAGAAATTTAACTTCAATATAGTTTTCTTCAATCTAGTTTTTAAATTTGACCCACAAAAAATTTCTATCATTGGTTTCAAACTGAACTTCAATAACTCCCAAATAGACAGGTTTTTTTTATGGACACCTATTCTAAATTAGCCTCTGCTTTCTAGTCTTCCACTTCGATTTCACGTTTGGAGTTTATGTTGGATTCAACTTCATCTTGACCATCAAAGTCCACGAAGTCTTGCACAGCCGTATTGGTCGATGATCCAATTTGTAACGTTTGTGGAATTGCTTGTAGTGGTAACACTTTTTCAGAGTTCAACAAAAATTTTCCTTTTCTTGTGAGCATTGGCCTGCATACATTTCTAGTCTCATTCAGTAAAACTTCAACAGACGCTGTACAAGCTTGAAGATCACCATCTTTTATGTGCTGCAATCTTTGTGGCAAATGTTTTGGTATCTGGATTCTACCTAGAAGGTTAATTCTGGTTGCAGCAAAGGATTTTATAATATTTGCTTTCATAGTATATAATCTGCTTATGGTGAAGTTTAGCAATCGAGAGAAATATTGTTTAGGTAAAATTTCCTTATATTTCTTTTTCCACTTTGCAAGACTGCACCAACTTTTCTTAAAGGATCCAAACACAGCCACATCAAGCAGCTGTATCGAATTGGGTGGTAGAAGACAAAACTGAATGTCACTTTCCTCACAAAGTTCAACTACTTTATACCCAATCACAACTCTCAGTGCAGGCCGTATTTTTAGAAATGGAAGTACAACAGTTATAAACAAATCTTCGAAAAGTGCTTGATTAAACCACCCATAATTATTTCTACCATATCATGTTCACTTTGGGCCGTTCTCTGTCCAGGCAGCATAAATATGTTCACTTTATAGACCACTAAAGGGCAACAGCATCTCAACCGATGCGTTGATTGAAAATATTACTGACGTCACAGATCTTGTTGAGTCAACAGTGCACTCCGGGTGTCTTTTTTGACCACCACATATTTTCTCCCTGGATCATCGACAAAACAAGTTTCATCATAGTTGATTAGTAATTGTGGTTGGACGTCTTGTAGAGTTTCTGCTAAATTGTCAAATGTTGGGAGTTATGGTGTCACGATATCGTTTGATGTTCTTACAAAGGCTGACTGTAAGGGATTGATGTCTAAATAAGTTGACCTAGTTAGAACCTGGTAAATTGTCGTCGAATATAGTGACTATAATTTCCTTTCTATCCAGATAACTCTTGACTATTTAACAGATATCAATCTCTTCTAAAGGATACCCCATTCTCCTATAATTGTAAGTAACTGAACAAGTCTGATCTCTTCGTGTAACGCAACAGTAGTTTGTCTTCCATGTTTTTTCAGGCCCTTGCTACAATGTCATCGCAACATTGATTGTGGTATTTAAAAACTTGTTCTTCTCTAAGGTTTATTTAACCATTTTTGTACTGTCTTAAGTCCATTTAAAATAAATTTGAATAATAATTTTGGTAAACCCTGCTGCCAAGTCGCTTTTTATATTTTCTGTATTCACTCCTAAAAGTAAAAAAAATTCCAAAATTAATTGTAAAAAACTAAATGAAACAAACAAACACATTAACCAGTATGCAACATGTAAAAATTATACCAATGCATAACACATAAAAACCGGACCTAAATTTTTAGGATAAATACCTTTTTCTAAAGAAGTTTCCAAGCATCTAAAAATGTAAACAAATGATTCACAATCTTTATACACCTGTACACCACCATTACTACAACAGTACTGCACGTTGAACGTAATTTTAAATACCGGCATGCCATCTGTGCTGATTACACCTGTTACGTATTCTAAAAACATTGCTACCTAAAAAATCGATGCGAATTCTCGATTCACCAAGCTTTTGTGCCAATTCACCTGAGTCACCCCGATTGACAGTATCATAAAATAACTGTATTCTCACACTTACCGTTTCTGGATGATTCCTATATATACTAATGGCAAGCAAATTATTTAAATAGTCTTCTAATTGATTTATTCTATTTGGTAATTGGTCATAACCGATTAAAACTTCCGGTTTCTTAGGAAATCTAAAAGCAAAACAAATAACTATAACAACCTATTTAAATTCACAAATACCGAGGTAGAGCACCCTTTTGTTTGCCTGGCTTTGTTTTAACAGCATTATTTTTAAATACATTTCTTCGATCCCTATGGGTTTTAGTAGGAAATGGAATATTTAATGATGTTCTAAACAAAACAAGCTGCTGATGTAAATGATGAATGTGTTTATAACGTTTATTGATCACCCATGAAAAATTGCCATGCACTAAGCTAATGGTATACCTATACTTAAAAAAATTAACACCGAATACTTTTATATATAAGTGCCAATAAAAACCAGACATAATTAAAAAAGTAAAAAATACAATGTCATCGTTTATGAAATTATTGTATATAACACAAAACAAATAATAATCAAAAATATTTGCTATCTATCTATAAAAGTTAAGTAACTAATGGTACTATCAGAGTCATTTTAACTTAATCGTGGTTTGTTACAATCAATATAAATACAAATGCAGCTATATCTGATTTTTACGACAACTATTACAGATGTATACGTACAAATTAGGATTTATAAAGTGAGCTGTTAAGTTGCGCTCGCTGCCAGTTATGGTAACTTTTACTTCGACTCCTGGTATAAAAACATTTCTATGGAATGATTTAAATTTAACTTGTTCTTGATGGACGGCATTAAATGGTATTATATCAGAAGTTGGAACTAAATCATAATTTACAAAAAAGCTATACATACGACAGCATTATATATACCACAGTCAATTTCCTCCAAGCTTTCAATAGCTACAGGAGTACCCTCGACTGTTATAAGTGTTATTGATTGCGGAATACCCAGCTCGTCGTCAAAATCATCGTCACTGTGTGTTGTAGTCGGATTTGTAACAATCGAAAGATCTTCAAATGTATTATTGTTTGATATGACAGCAAGTTCCATTTTGAATTCTAAAACAAGAAGACATAGTCTATTAGATACAGTAAACTGGGACAATAGGACATCGGTGAAGTTATCGGCCAAAATAAACTGGCCACAACATGTGAACACACCTTTCTTTTATAACTGGAAGACTACACCCTTACTCTATACTAATGATTATAAAAGTGGCGAGTCGCAAGAAATATTTGGCATGTCACAGAATAATTGATGACAGTTTATTTTCTTCAAACAAATTTACTATGCGTTCATGTTTAGAAACATCAAAAATTAAAATATATAAAATAATTTTTTACTTCTATAAATTGCACATATAAATAACACAAGCAGCATAAATATTTTAATACGAACCAGAAAATATAACATTCAAAAGTTTATGTACGGTTGGGAATCCTCCGAGTTTCCATTTCCCGTCTAAACTACGATATAAGTATAGGTTAATGAAAATACTTTCAAAAATATTTGCATAAAAAAACGGGTGTATACGCGGTCTCAGCAGCACAACAGCAGGGCAACAGGAGATAAATTAGGTTGAGCATACTTGTAACAATATTGTTATTTGGAACAGTGTTCACTAGAAACGGTGCATCTGTAGGCACATTGAGTTAGAATGAAATCTTTTTCTTTTCTTTTGATAATTAAACAAATGCATTGAAAGGTGAAGACCTTAACATTAGGGCTGCAAGATGGGTTCTTTGATTTTATTCCTGTAATAGCAATAAGATTTTTGTCTTACAAAACTTTACCACAATCGAAAACTTAGTTAGATGCTTTCAAATGAAACAATCAATGATCTAATCAGAGACCATTTATTTATGTGCGATTTAAAACCCAACCTTGTTACGTACATTGACGTAACCTATAAAAAACAACAAAAAGATAGAAAGAAGTATGGCCGGGTTCGATCGGCGAGTGGGCGGGGTTTTATACATACAACAAAAAAATTAAGGGAGACCTGAAATAAAGAAGGAAAAATTATATGCACTCACACATTCACACTCATTCGCGCTCAAAACAAAACATACCCAAAAAAGAAGCCTATAATTAAGCACAATATGTGTTACGTGCAAATCGAATTTGCACTTAAACATTGTTTTAGTCTAGTTTTCTTGATGTGCGGAAGTTCCCGCCATAATTTTAAATACGCAAGACGCGCGAACATTTTTAAATGAACTGGGCGGGGCTTCCGGTACGTCACAATAGTGCAATTGGCAAGTGTGAATTATCCCCATAGGGGTAAGGCAATGCTACAAAAGAGTAGGGGAGTTCCGCGGTTCTCGCGCGGAAACGTGGCTTTTTTACGCCGAACTTTGAAGTGAACAGTCGTGCGGGGTGTCGTGTGTTATCTTATTATGTAGATTTCCTTATCTTGATTATCTTTCCTTAATTACCTATTCCTGTCTTCCACTGCATATAGGAACGGAGATGACCCTGGAGCATCCCATGACCCCGAGATAATTTGGATGTCCAGCTCTACCAGCAACAGCGATGCCGAGGCTACCGTGGCGTGATTTCCTGCCGGTTACCGGATCCTTCACGTGAGTAGACTCTCTAATTTTTATTGTTTTAATTTTATGTAACTTCGCTTAATTATGGCGCAATATAAATTATCAGTGACGTCATGGTGTATTTTATGAACTTTGGTAACTGTATTACAGGCTTTTAAGAGCCATCTATCGCCATTTCAATGTACCAGAATCTAAGTGTAACATTTGGTTAACTGCATTACCGACCAGATAAAACGTTAAACCAAGTGTAACAGATGGCGCCTTCAACCTGTTCAGGCTATGAACTTCAGGGTTTCTTCTTTGTTTTTAGGTTATGTTAATTTCAGTTACAAGCAAGCAATGTTTTAACAGATGTTATTGAAACAGTTTTTCACTTAAGGAAACGTACTTTTATTCATGTAAGTATTTACCTTACCTTATGTCTTTAAATACAGAATTACCTATTAAAATATAACTTTAGTTCGTTTTCCTAACCTTAAAAGGCCGTTTTTTGAAACTTAAATACATTGTTCTTTATGTTACATTCTAAAAATCGCATTATGGTTTATCCTTTACATGAAAATTTTGTGTTTAAAAAAACACTTGAGTGAAATAAATTGCTAGTATACCTTTTAAGAAGTGTTTGACTATACGTTGTTGCCTTATAGGTTAAATAACATATCCTCTGCGTCCATTTTCCATTTTGAAAGGCTTGTCTGTCATTATCTATAAAATATGTATTTAGCTGAACATTGATTTCGTTTCCATATACCTTAAATGTGTTTCTTTGGTGTTATCGGTGACGTTCTAACAAGCTCTTACCTCTAAATATCGTATCGTATTACCTTAAAGTAACTGTAACGTGTTTTTTACCTTCTAATCTGCGTCAAAATCGCATATTTTTTTTATATCGTGTCTTGAATATTGTATTCATAATGAACGTATCACATCTAAAATCCCTCGAATTAATCTACGAGCTGGAATGTAGAAGTATCATAGCTGCGAGCAATCAGAATGATAGGCGATCTCAACTTAGGGCTGTTTTGTCACAGGAAACCAAAGGTCTTTGCCGGTCCCCCGTGCTGTTCTTACGAACGGACCTGCCTCACAGGTCTCTCTTTTTAGAGGGCACGGGTCAATCCCATTTAAACGGCTCTACTGGAGCCACTCTTTTGTTGTTATCATTGTCTTGGGTAATAACTATGCCAATATCTTTGTCTTCTTTATTATCTTCGATAATACCCCTTAGGTTTAATATCGTTATCTTATTGATTACCTTTGGTAATAACTTTAGTTTATTATCGTTGTCTTACCGATTACCATTAGTAATAATTTTGGTTTAATTTATCGTTATCTTACCGACTACCGTTAGGAATGACTTCGAGTTATTTCGCGTTATCTTACCGGTTATCTTTAGTAATAACTTCTGTTTAAATTCATGTTACCTACTATCTCTTATAATCACTTTAACTTAATATCGTGTTATCTTATCGAGTATCTCAAATAATAACTAAAGCTTAATACCGTTATCTTATTCATTACCTTTGAGGATAACAACTTAAGCTTAATGTCATTATCTTATCTACTATCTTTAACATCAATTTGAGATCTTATCTTATCTTTTTATCGTCCTAACGTGTGGTATATATGACCAGACGTGGGAATTATCTTTCTGAAAATTAAGTGAAAAAGCTAACCCGATTTAGAAATGTAATTTGTCAGGTTAGCATATAAGGATTTAGTAGGCGGTACTTTTGGTAAATTTGTGGATTCACAACTGTGTCATGGACAAGTTAAATGTGCATCGGAGGAAACCAAAGTACCAGAAACAAAATTTGCTAGAGTGCAAGTGACGCACTCTCATGAACATTTTTTTAAATTTGGGCACTTCTTGCCAAAAAAAAAAAAAAAAGAAGAATAGTTTGATGCGACACTCATGTGTGTTTGCACATAACAACTTATGTTAGCTTTAGTTAGATAAGTTTAGATAGGTTTAGATAGGTTAGGCGACTTGTCGCACCCGTGTTAGTTTAAGCAGTGTTTCATGCTCCCGACAAATTTGTGCTGTCGGTAAGTAGTGTAGTCAAAGACTATCGGGCTACCTATTCCGTTTCCTGGTACTTCGGTAGACGTGTTATCGGTCGAAAACCAGGTGGCGCCTTATATAAACATTTTGTAGCTTTAAGTTAGGGTTTATATAGGGTAGTAAGGACTTAGATTTTAAGCTGTTACTGTGCTAACAGACTTTTCTTTTAAGTTTTTTCTTTTGTGGCTTTGTCGCGATTGTTACGTGCAAATCGAATTTGCACTTAAACATTGTTTTAGTCTAGTTTTCTTGATGTGCGGAAGTTCCCGCCATAATTTTAAATACGCAAGACGCGCGAACATTTTAAATGAACTGGGCGGGGCTTCCGGTACGTCACAATAGTGCAATTGGCAAGTGTGAATTATCCCCATAGGGTAAGGCAATGCTACAAAGAGTAGGGGAGTTCCGCGGTTCTCGCGCGGAAACGTGGCTTTTTTACGCCGAACTTTGAAGTGAACAGTCGTGCGGGGTGTCGTGTGTTATCTTATTATGTAGATTTCCTTATCTTGATTATCTTTCCTTAATTACCTATTCCTGTCTTCCACTGCATATAGGAACGGAGATGACCCTGGAGCATCCCATGACCCCGAGATAATTTGGATGTCCAGCTCTACCAGCAACAGCGATGCCGAGGCTACCGTGGCGTGATTTCCTGCCGGTTACCGGATCCTTCACGTGAGTAGACTCTCTAATTTTTATTGTTTTAATTTTATGTAACTTCGCTTAATTATGGCGCAATATAAATTATCAGTGACGTCATGGTGTATCTTATGAACTTTGGTAACTGTATTACAGGCTTTTAAGAGCCATCTATCGCCATTTCAATGTACCAGAATCTAAGTGTAACATTTGGTTAACTGCATTACCGACCAGATAAAACGTTAAACCAAGTGTAACAGATGGCGCCTTCAACCTGTTCAGGCTATGAACTTCAGGGTTTCTTCTTTGTTTTAGGTTATGTTAATTTCAGTTACAAGCAAGCAATGTTTTAACAGATGTTATTGAAACAGTTTTTCACTTAAGGAAACGTACTTTTATTCATGTAAGTATTTACCTTACCTTATGTCTTTAAATACAGAATTACCTATTAAAATATAACTTTAGTTCGTTTTCCTAACCTTAAAAGGCCGTTTTTGAAACTTAAATACATTGTTCTTTATGTTACATTCTAAAATTGCATTATGGTTTATCCTTTACATGAAAATTTTGTGTTTAAAAACACTTGAGTGAAATAAATTGCTAGTATACCTTTTAAGAAGTGTTTGACTATACGTTGTTGCCTTATAGGTTAAATAACATATCCTCTGCGTCCATTTTCCATTTTGAAAGGCTTGTCTGTCATTATCTATAAAATATGTATTTAGCTGAACATTGATTTCGTTTCCATATACCTTAAATGTGTTTCTTTGGTGTTATCGGTGACGTTCTAACAAGCTCTTACCTCTAAATATCGTATCGTATTACCTTAAAGTAACTGTAACGTGTTTTTACCTTCTAATCTGCGTCAAAATCGCATATTTTTTATATCGTGTCTTGAATATTGTATTCATAATGAACGTATCACATCTAAAATCCTCGAATTAATCTACGAGCTGGAATGTAGAAGTATCATAGCTGCGAGCAATCAGAATGATAGGCGATCTCAACTTAGGGCTGTTTTGTCACAGGAAACCAAAGGTCTTTGCCGGTCCCCCGTGCTGTTCTTACGAACGGACCTGCCTCACAGGTCTCTCTTTTAGAGGCACGGGTCAATCCCATTTAAACGGCTCTACTGGAGCCACTCTTTTGTTGTTATCATTGTCTTGGGTAATAACTAGGCCAATATCTTTGTCTTCTTTATTATCTTCGATAATACCCCTTAGGTTTAATATCGTTATCTTATTGATTACCTTTGGTAATAACTTTAGTTTATTATCGTTGTCTTACCGATTACCATTAGTAATAATTTTGGTTTAATTTATCGTTATCTTACCGACTACCGTTAGGAATGACTTCGAGTTATTTCGCGTTATCTTACCGGTTATCTTTAGTAATAACTTCTGTTTAAATTCATGTTACCTACTATCTCTTATAATCACTTTAACTTAATATCGTGTTATCTTATCGAGTATCTCAAATAATAACTAAAGCTTAATACCGTTATCTTATTCATTACCTTTGAGGATAACAACTTAAGCTTAATGTCATTATCTTATCTACTATCTTTAACATCAATTTGAGATCTTATCTTATCTTTTATCGTCCTAACGTGTGGTATATATGACCAGACGTGGAATTATCTTTCTGAAAATTAAGTGAAAAAGCTAACCCGATTTAGAAATGTAATTTGTCAGGTTAGCATATAAGGATTTAGTAGGCGGTACTTTTGGTAAATTTGTGGATTCACAACTGTGTCATGGACAAGTTAAATGTGCATCGGAGGAAACCAAAGTACCAGAAACAAAATTTGCTAGAGTGCAAGTGACGCACTCTCATGAACATTTTTTTAAATTTGGGCACTTCTTGCCAAAAAAAAAAAAAAAAAAGAAGAATAGTTTGATGCGACACTCATGTGTGTTTGCACATAACAACTTATGTTAGCTTTAGTTAGATAAGTTTAGATAGGTTTAGATAGGTTAGGCGACTTGTCGCACCCGTGTTAGTTTAAGCAGTGTTTCATGCTCCCCGACAAATTTGTGCTGTCGGTAAGTAGTGTAGTCAAAGACTATCGGGCTACCTATTCCGTTTCCTGGTACTTCGGTAGACGTGTTATCGGTCGAAAAACCAGGTGGCGCCTTATATAAACATTTTGTAGCTTTAAGTTAGGGTTTATATAGGGTAGTAAGGACTTAGATTTTAAGCTGTTACTGTGCTAACAGACTTTTTCTTTTTTTAAGTTTTTTCTTTTGTGGCTTTGTCGCGATTGTTACGTGCAAATCGAATTTGCACTTAAACATTGTTTTAGTCTAGTTTTCTTGATGTGCGGAAGTTCCCGCCATAATTTTAAATACGCAAGACGCGCGAACATTTTTAAATGAACTGGGCGGGGCTTCCGGTACGTCACAATAGTGCAATTGGCAAGTGTGAATTATCCCCATAGGGGTAAGGCAATGCTACAAAAGAGTAGGGGAGTTCCGCGGTTCTCGCGCGGAAACGTGGCTTTTTTACGCCGAACTTTGAAGTGAACAGTCGTGCGGGGTGTCGTGTGTTATCTTATTATGTAGATTTCCTTATCTTGATTATCTTTCCTTAATTACCTATTCCCGTCTTCCACTGCATATAGGAACGGAGATGACCCTGGAGCATCCCATGACCCCGAAATAATTTGGATGTCCAACTCTACCAGCAGCAACGATGCCGAGGCTACCGCAGCGTGATTTCCTGCCGGTTAGCGGATCCTTCACGTGAGTAGACTCTCTAATTTTTATTGTTTTAATTTTATGTAACTTCGCTTAATTATGGCGCAATATAAATTATCAGTGACGTCATGGTGTATCTTATGAACTTTGGTAACTGTATTACAGGCTTTTAAGAGCCATCTATCGCCATTTCAATGTACCAGAATCTAAGTGTAACATTTGGTTAACTGCATTACCGACCAGATAAAACGTTAAACCAAGTGTAACATATGTACACAGTATAGTGGTACCAAAAAGAAACACATCAAAAAAATTACTTCTTAAACCCTAAACCTAGCAACAAAATAAAAAACCAAATCATTTTTTTTAAATAGTGAGCTGCCGGTTTTAGGCTACTACCCTATCTTAATTTCCAACCAAAAAGAAACAAAATTACCCCCTAAAACCAACAGCTCTAAATCCTCGTAAATATAAAACTTAACCTATATATAAGAATGGTCACAACATTTTTTTTTGGTTATTTAAAACCCAATAGCAATGCATCCACACAATGCCAATAAATACCAAAAGGGTTCAACAATGATCGTATTGACGAATTAAATTTAGAAATGCAGGATAATTTTTGTATAGAAGAACTAAATGTGGAAATGCATGCGCCTAAACAGTAAAATCCCCATCGATATTGTTGCAACGTGAGCAGTGACGGAAAGCACTCACCCTCAAATTTGCTGACGTCGGGGTTGAGTCAGTAGCTGGTTCACATCAAATGGTAGGGGGGGGGGGCTACACCCATAAAGAATGCGTTTGGTCTTCCATTACACAAGGGACGACCATTCATTGCAGCTTTAAGGCCGCCGGAAGAAAGCAAAAGCAATTACAAATAAAATTAATTCATGGTAGTCGGAAGGTATAATTTTATAAAAACCCTAAATACTCACCACGCTATAAAGTGTGCTCGAAAATCACATCAACCAAAACGGAAACAACCTAACATTCTACACGTATGTACTTGTGCAGATTGCAAAGCAAAATGAATATCAATTTTGTTTAACTAAGAACCAAAGCTCAACGTAATCTTGTAGTTAGGCTTAAAACGGGAAAAACACAGTTCATAATGGGGCAATGCGCAACTTTAATTCGATGAATTCTTTCAACGAGAAAACACATAAGCATTCATCATATACGTGGAACACGTTATTGACTATTTAGCGTAAACTTTACGTTGGGGAATTTTTAGAATTAGAATTTAGTATTAATTAGCGAAAGTGACAATCGAAATTGAATTTATGCAAACAGACAAATGAATTAACCCGTGAAAAGGTTATTTTAATTTACTGAATAAATTTTCGTTTTTGAAGCCAAGTGGGTTTTGAATTGAGAATTATGGTAATTAATTTATGCGGAAAATAAACGTAACAACCTATTCCAGCATTGTTAGATACTAGTGCAACTAATACAGTTGTAGGACGTACTGGATTGCCTATTATTAAAAACTAGGTTTACAAATTTTACGATCTGATACTACTACCTATTTGGAAACAGCAAATGGTACAAAACAATCTTCGTTGGGTGAGGTTATTTTGCCTACAGAAATCAATGGAACAGTTCATAATATTACTGCAACAATGGTAAGTTCAATCAACGATGTTCTAGTAGTAGGATAGGATGTCTACAGTATATTTAAATTACACACAAATTTTGCCAACAACACATTTTGTATGACAAAGGATATACAAATACTTTCAGCTTAGAATAGAAAATTATAAACTCGACGGATGATCTTAATAAGGAACAGATGCATCAACTAGAAGATATAATGGGAAAATTTAAGTCTATTAGTAGTCCGGAATTTCGCAAAACTAATAAAACTGTACATCGGATAGATATGACAGATGCTTAATCTATAAAGCAGTGATACCATCCGTTATCACTGCATATGTTAGAAACATTAAATAAAGAAATGGACGAAATGTTAAAATTAGAGGTGATACAACCTTTCAAGTTGCCATGAAATTCTATAGCCATGGTCAAGAAAAAGAATGGAGAAGTGCGTTTATGCTTTGACGGAAGAAAGTTAAATTCAGTTACAAAAAAGGACGCGTATGGTTTACCCTATGTTAATGACATACTAGATAAATTTAGAGATACTAAATTCCTAACGTCAATTGATTTAAAGAACGCATTCTGGCAAATAGAATTATCTCAAGAGTCCTGTGAAAAAACGGCCTTCACAGCTCCCAGAAGAGGAGTTTTTGAATCTACTGTTTTACCTTTTGGACTCTGTAACAGTCTCCAAACGTCGCAACGATTAATGGACAATATCCTAGGATCCTGTTTCGATAACGTTTTTGTATATTTGGATGATGTCATCGTTGCATCTTCCACTTTTGAAAATCATATTAGCACATTGGAAGAGGTTTTTTAACCTCTGAAAGAAGCAATTTTAGTCACTAACGTCGAAAAGTGCGAGTTTTGTAGACCTTCACTGAAATATTTAGGCTATGTTATTGATAGAGAGGGACTTCACACCGACCCAGAAAAAGTGCAAGCAATAGTAAATTTTCCTACACCTGCAACAGTCAAATCTGTAAAGGGATTTTTTGGAAATGGCAGACTGGTATAGAAGATTCATTCAAAATTTTTCTACTATTTCTGATCCTATTATGATGCTTATTAAAGATCGTTCTAAAAGGCAGTAGATTAACTGGAATCCAGAAGAAGAATGTGCCTTCCAGAAACTTAAATCATTGTTAATTACTTCACCCATTTTAACCAGTCTTGATGTTTCGAAAACTTTTATTATTCAAACTGATGCGTTGGAAGTTGATCTTGGTGCACTCTTACTTCAGGGCGAAGGCGAAAATGAAAAAGTGGTAGCGTTTGCAAGCAGGTCCCTTACTAAACAAGAAAGAGTTGTTCGCTGTAATTTTTTGAGTGGAAGAACATCGTCCTTACATGGAAGAAACGGATTTTAAAATCATTACTGACCGTTAATCGCTATTATGGTTAGACATTGAAAAGCCCGTCAGGGAGGTTGCAAAGATGGAGCTTACATCTTTCCCAGTTTTCGTTTGAAGTTATCCATCAAAGAGGCAAGTACAATGTTGTGCCGGATGCACTATTAAGAGCACCGATAAAAAATGTTCATTGTTCCTTGGTATAATAAAATGGTACAAGAGATTCAGCAACATCCTGCAAACTATCCCTTATGGAAATTTGAGAGCAATGTTCCATACAAATATGTTGCAAATAAACATAACATAGTTTCTAATTTGATAGAATGGAAGTAAGTACTTCCAAAAGCATACAGAGAAGAAAATATCAGAGAAAATCATGACATTCCTGTAGCGACTCATCTGGGTACATTTAAGACTTTTTCCAAAGTCGCAGAAATTTTTTATTGGCTAAAGATGAAAGCGGACTTTGCTCATTATGTTAGAAAATGTCATATTTGTCTCGCTTCTAAAAGTAGTCTGCACTCTACTTGGTTTGATGAGGAAGAAAGAAAGAGAGGTGGAACATCCCTTTCAAACGATATCTATTGATATTGTGGAGCATTTACCTAATTCGAAAAAAAAAACATAACGTTCATGTTGATAATTTATGACTGGTTCACCAAATACGTACTGATTCACCCCTATGAGAAAAGCGACGACAAGCTCTATTAATAACTACATTAAAAACCAAGTGTTTCTGGTGTATTGAGTACCTCAAATTATAATCACAGACAATGGGTCCCAATTTATAGGAAGTGCGTTCAAGCGGTTAATATAAGAGTACAAAGTTCAAAGAGTATGGCACAATGCTAACTATCATCCTCAGATAAACCCAATTGAAAGATCTAACAGAGTTATCATTACAGCGTTGAGGTCCTATGTGAATGATAACCACAGACTTTGTGACGATAAGTTATTTAAAGTAGCACATGCCATGCGGAATGCAGTTAATGAAATTACCGACTACACTCCAGCTTTCTTTAGTTTTGGTCGTTCCATACCTATTTCAGGTGATTATTATGGAAAGCTATCAAACTTTTCTGAAAAAGATCTTACAGTTAACTCTAGAGAGCAAGTTGTAAAAGACCTCAACGAGCTTTCTGAACTTTATAAGGATGTAATATGAGCGCAATAAGCAGATATGATTTACGACGTAGGCCAGTGCAGTTTATGAAAGGGGACTTTGTTTGGAAGAGTAACATAGTTCGGTCAAAGGCTTCTGAGACCTTTACCCAGAAATTGACACCGAAGTATGTTCCTTGTTAGATTTTTGAGAAAACAGGAACCGCCACGTGTCGATTGAGAGACGACAAAGGCAAGGATATCGGTGTTTGGCACGTGAAGGATTTTAAGCCAGAGAACTAACTTTATTCTATATGCTGTTATACTCTACGCGTTCTATTCTAAGGTACACTGTTAAAGTCCTGGCGTAATTGATAAGAGCCACTACGACAGTTGGCAATACATATAATAAACACGTACATAATTGCGCAACAAAATATTACGTCAGATTTATGTTTCAAATTACTGTATCACATGCAAAAAATGTTTATTAGGATTATAGGAAAAGACAAAATGTACTCACGTAAACTGTGGAGCTCTTCACAACATTGCAGCTATTTTGGAGTTAGTTGGGCATTGTGGGCGTGGGTAGGGCTTCGCCCCCTTGTCGATCAAATTGGTTTGTCTTCCCTCTTCTTGTGTAGCGGTACGGTAAAGGATCAACCAGGTATGAGGAACGATAATAGGTATAAGGCAGGAAACCTACATATCTGAAAGAGAAGACAAAGGCACCACACCACAGATAACCACACTGTTCGACGTCTCGTTCTCTAGTCCCTGATGTGACGGAAATCACCACTTACTTCCACACTCCGCGTCTGCGCAATCTCGGGCGCCGACGCAACTATCTGAAGTGACGGAAATGCACGCACAAGTCTTTTAAAATATTGGCGCGAATTCACTTACAAATTAGAAACTTACAATGCCAATTTTTGGCATGAAACAATGCATTTCCTCATGTTTTGTTGTCCACTTTTGTTAAGTACACTAACTACTGGGAAGTAGTGTCCATTTGTTAGAGTAGGTTTGCACCTTCCTTATGCATTAGCTCGGATGGGATCCCGTCTTCACATGGAGGGACATAAATTTATGGTTTGCCATCCTATTTTGTTGTATGACAGTTTCTCATCTGAGATGGGGATCTGGTGTGACAGGTCGTTTTACTATTACAACTTTCTGATTATTTAGGCAACTTAATTTACCTGCATTTTCATATATGTTAGAGTTGTTTGTGTGGGAATTATAAGGCACTGCATTGTGTTTTGCACCATCCCACTTTTCAATCGGTTACGTTCTTCATTTGGTAGAAGATAAAAGCGAGAGAAACTAACAGCATTAGAACAAGAATCAGACATTGAAAAGGGTGACTTGGGATATCTTATACTTACAGATGAGTTTGAATTAGCATTAAAAGGACTGAAAAATGGTAAGGCACCTGGTACAGGTGAAATTTTTAAAATGATTTTTGGGGCATAATCAACAATTCATAGTAAGAAATGACTTAATCATGGAAAATACAATACCGACTCAGTCATAACAAGCGAATTATATGCCATAAAAAAATTCAGTGTGGCAAAACAATTCGATCCTCTATTTTAAGACAAACAAATAATTAAATATCTTGCAGGACATTTTGTGGTGGAGTAGACAATGCATAGCTTTGCAAAACATTGCAGACCAGGACGTATTTTTAAGAATACTTGCAAAGATACGACAACATGTGGTTAATCCAGAAGAATGGAGATAAATTTTGGCAGGTACCAAAGGAGCACAATACCAGAACGTTATAGCGACAGAACTTTCGACAGGGAAAATTTTAATAGGGCCAAGTGGAGTCAAAGCAACACACCCAGAAGAGATGGGGAAAGAAATAACGAAACAAGAATCACTGAAAATTGGAGTATAAATAGATAAAACGATAATAATGAAAATGCACAAAGGGATAATTCAACAAGAGAAAATAACAGGACATACGCAGAGACAATAAATAGGCTGCAGCCTTTAACAGAAAGACAGGAATTTCAATAAGAGGTGAACCAAGCACACCCGTCAAAATACAAGCATCATTGCGAGTTTATAAAATTTGATTTAAAAATGAAGATAATTAAATAAAAACTTATTACCTATTTTAAATTTAAATGTAGAAGATAAAATCATTAAAGTACTTATACATACAGGGATTGAAGCATCTGTGATTACAGAAAATTTTATTAAAAATAATATTCAAAAGTTAAATAATGAGTTGATACCAGTAAAGACTTGATAGCATCGCACAATAGAAAGTTTGTGAGTATAAATAGTATAGCAATTTTAAAATGTGAGTTAGGATATATATATATATATATATATATATATATATATATATATATATATTGAACATGAATTTATGGTTGTACTTGGATTAATGATGGAGGCTATTTTTGGAATGAATTTAATAGATAAGTTGAAGTTGCAAACAGATACAAAGATGATTATATGTGGTGAAGAGTGCATTAAGTGAGATGATGAAGTTGAGAAAGACTGTTAATTGAATCATACCCTGAGAAATATGGAACGGATTCTCAACACTGGAGTTAAAATTGAGTGCCTGTATCGCAACCCATCAGTCTTTACATCTTATATAAAAATTTCATCAAATCAACTATTTTTTTAAATATAACTAGTCAAATTCTGTGGTACTCTGACGTTGAACACTTTCCAAATTATTTGTTAAAGATTTCTAAATTGACTTCTAAAAATATGATTTACATTTTAATCTTTATTTCTAAGACTAAAATAGTTTTAAGTTGAATAAATTTTGAGTGTAAACCAGTTGCACGATAAAAAAAGAAAATCGGGTATATACCTGTTCGCAGAAATTTCTGGGGTAAGTATCTTTAGATTCATGTTTATCACCGATGAACTAACTGTGTAAAATATAGTTAACCTAAATATTAACTCCCAAACAACAATGTGGAGGGTAATGGAGATGCAACTAAAATATACAAATTGGCAGCACACCATGTATCCAAATTTTATAAAGTTGAATACCCCGAAACATGAAATCAAGCTTCATTAGAAAAAAGTGTTAAATTTAGCAACTAGTTATTCATTATATTACCAAACAACTGGCAGCAACAAAGGACGGGCTGTTGTAAAATAGTATAACAAGATTGCACTTTATACAAAGGCAAGCCCAAGTTTTCTTTCACCATTGTTGAGCAGTTTTCATGATAAAGTCCAGTTTTTTAATGTAATCACTAAGATTTTGAACTCAGGTTTCATACACAGACGAACGTCCTTAACAACTTTTTCAATACGTGTGGCTGGACTACCACTATAGAAGCCACAGATCCAGTTTTGTAAAATATAATAACATAGTACATGCATAAAAATTCTGATTCGCTGCTAAGTTTAGAAAATGCTATCAAAAACTGTCCAATAATTCACACTGACTATATTTTAAAACTCCATTAACCATTTCACTGCTGAATTAAGGATGAAACTGCACCACTTGTGTGCTGAATTAAGAAAATCTAAAAACGTATATATATATATATATATATATATATATATATTAATAGAGAATAATATATATATATATATATATATATATTGTCGTGGAAATTATAGGTTAAGAAAGTTAAATAGGTCTAGATAATAAAATTTTAACAACTGTGTATATAGAAAATATGAAAAATTTATTTACGCGACAAATTAATCAGTTTAGATAGTGAAAACGGACGGTTATTAAGATATTTTTGTATTTCTAAATCAGAAAGTTAAAATTGCATAACGGATAGAATCTTTAGGGTACATGAAAACTCAAGAATACGCATAATTAGTTGTAATGTTTTAAATCAAGCGCATGAAATAAGAAACGGAGCTTTCAAGTATAGAAAATCAATAATTTAAACGCATATTTCCATTTAAATAAACGAAACGTTTGTTATACAAATCCTAAGAAGTGTTAAAACTAGGAATTATTATTTTAAACGGACAAATTGCTTCAAAGAAACACCTGTTAGTTAAATGTCAAGTTCAAAGAACTGAAATATATGTTGAGACAAAATTCTATACAATTGTTTGTAACGGTTGGTCCAACAAGCTGCTAAAATAACAAGTGCTTTGAAGACTAAGTGAAATGAAATATCTATAATGTAAAACAGACAGAGAACACATATAATAAAACGTTGGTTACAACACACGTCTAAATTACACGGGAAATTTGAAGGCCAACAACAATATCGATTTTCTGTAGTTTGAGAGGGGTTCTAAAAGAGACAATAAATATGGGTGAAACGAAGAAAGGTAGTTAGGGGGTTGGACGTTATAACGGGGGAAAGCAAGATCATTGGTCGACCGCTAGTAGTTTTGAGAAGCTTGCGTCCGTTAGATGTTGTTGAACAAATTTCATAGTAACAGCACAGTAAACTTGGAATTTTTCAGACGTTGAAGTTCGTTATGAACAAAATTTTGAGAATCGGTTTTAGAAAATAAGCTTTTCGATGAAAAGAGGTTCCGTGAGGGATATTGAAAAGCGTATAAATACACTGGGAGAGATATTGAAGCTCTCTTGCTCTTAGATCTTATTTGGCTTAGATCTCTTATGTATTTGGCTATTACATGCTCTTACGTTGTCGCTTATCAGTTGAATTATTATATCACATCCTATTTTAAAGTGTGTAAAGCTATTAGTAACGTACCGGAAATGTATTAAAAGTGATTTGCACAAGTGGGTGCTAGCGTATCAAAGGTGCTGTTACTACACGATACAATCTAATGATGGTACTTGGGTAAGCGAATCAAAAAGTTAAAAACAAGTATGCGTGAAGTGTAGTGAGTTTGGAAGGTTAAGCTTGGTCGAGACCATTATCCGGGTAAAATTACTAAAGGTGGTGGCCGAGATTTGGATAGCTAGTGAACATCAGTTCAGTTCAGTTGGATCCAGGCATAATCACGAAATGTATAAACACAACGACAAGGGGTTTGCAACACTTCTCTAGAGATAACAAAGGACAAAGCTTACTCCAGGTAAAGAAAATTAATTTCTTGCTTTTGCTTGAAGATTTGTGCTGATATTTTGTGCTTGAGTGTTTTGGCTTATTGGGGGTGTATTATAGTAGGAATTAGTTCACTTATTTAAATTCCAGAAAACTCGAGAAGTTGTTCTGTGAATTGAAATAGGGGGATTATGTCGTGGAAATTATAGGTTAAGAAGGGTAAATAGGTCTAGATAATAAAATTTTAACAACTGTGTATATAGGAAATATAAACAATTTATTTACGCGACAAATTAATCAGTTTAGATAGTGAAAACGGACGGTTATTAAGATATTTTTGTATTTCTAAATCAGAAGGTTAAAATTGCATAACAGGTAGAAGCTTTAGGGTACATGACAACTCAAGAATACGCATAATTAGTTGTAATATTTTAAATCAAGCGCATGGGATAAGAAACAGCTTTCAGGTATAGAAAATCAATAATTTAAACGCATATTTCCATTTAAATAAACGAAACGTTTGTTATACAAACCCTAAGAAGTGTTAAAACTCGGAATTATTATTTTAAACGGACAAGTTGCTTCAAAGAAACACCTGTTAGTTAAATGTAAAGTTCAAAGAACTGAAATATATGTTGAGACAAAATTCTATACAATTGTTTGTAACGGTCGATCTGACAAGCTACCAAAATAACAAGTGCTTTGAAGACTAAGCGTAATGAAATATCTATGATGTAAAACAGACAGAGAACACGTATAATAAAACGTTGGTTACAACACACGTCTAAATTACATGGGAGATTTGAAGGCCGACAACAATATCGATTTTCTGTAGGTTAAGAGGGGTTCTAAAAGAGACAATAAATATGGGTGAAACGAAGAAAGGTAGCTAGGGGGTTGAACGTTATAACGGGGGGAAAGCAAGATCATTGGTCAAACGCTAGCAGTTTTAAGAAGCTCGCGTCCGTTAGATGTTGTTGAACGAATTTCATAGTAACAGCACGGTAAACTTGGAATTTTTCAGACGTTGAAGTTCGTTTTGAACAAAATTTTGAGAATCGGTTTTAGAAATTAAGCTTTTCGATGAAAAGAGGTTCCGTGAGGAGTATTGAAAAGCGTATAAATACACTGGGAGAGATATAAAGCTCTCTTGCTCTTAGATCTTATATCGCTTACATCTCTTTCGCATTTGCTATTACATGCTCTTACGTTGTTGCTTATCAGTTGAATTATTATATCACATCCTATTTTAAAGTGTGTAAAGCTGTTAGTAACGTACCGGAAATGTATTAAAAGTGATTTGCAAAAGTGGGTGCTAGCGTATCAAAGGTGCTGTTACTACACGATACAATCTAATGATAGGATGGTACTTCGGTAAGCGAATCGAAAAGTTAGAAACAAGTATGCGTGAAGTGTAATGAGTTTGGAAGGTTAAGCTTGGTTAAGACCATTATCCGGGTAGAATTACTAAAGGTGGTGGCAGAGATTTGGATAGCTAGTGAACATCAGTTGGATCCAGGCATAATCACGAAGTGTATGGACACAACAACGAGGGTTTTGGAACACTTCTCCAGAGGTAATGAAGGACGAAGCTTACTCCAGGTAAAGAAAATTTAATTTTTTGCTTTTGCTTGAACATTTGTGCTGATATTTTGTGCTTGAGTGTTTTGACTTATTGGGGGTGTATTTTATTACCATAAAAACTCATTTAAAGGGGTATATGTACAGGACAATTAATATTGATTATTTAAAAATGTTTATTGATGATATAAAAATGTTGTTGTAAGGAGTAAACGGATCTTTAGCTTTATTTTAAACAAAAATGCGAGGTTTAAAAGCATGTAGAGTAACTGGGTTATACTGAGCTCAAAATAGACCAGAATAAAAATCAGTTTAGGGTTGCATGACGGGCCCATCTACTCGTCTAAAATAAAATTGTTGAAATATATTAAAATCATAAAATTTTAAGATTTAAAGATTGAGATGGTAACAGTTTTATCAAACTGTATATACCAATGTGTAAATATTTTCTTACTAATGGAAACTTGTTAATATATGTAAATAAAAAGAATGTATGTCTTGTTGCATTATTTGAGTAGTAATGTAATTTGACTGTATATGAGAAAAAGAGTGAATTTAGGATGGTTGGTATCCAAGAAGAAGCAGATTGCTGAGTTAGCCAGGGTGGGCAGAAATCAGGAAGCGTTCCAAAGGTATTGTAAGAATTTTTTTTATTAATTTTATGTCAGAAAATTTTATGACGGCCCAACGACAGTGGGACTCAAAGGTGATCCCGACTGTTATAGAGTTCCACAGCAATTTTATGGCATCCAATCCGTGGGGCGAGAAACGATTTTTTTGAAATCCACAGCAAATATATATATATATATATATATATATATATATATATATAAATCTTATAACTTTTTTTATAAATAATAATGACCTTCTATTTCACAATATTTGTTTAATGTTGCAGGTTATAGGTCAGCTGGTGTATTGAAGAAAACTCTTTTTTATAGCCTAAATTTTCGCTTTTATTTAAAGCTTGATCACAGGCATAACTAAAACATAGATAAATTCTACATAAGCTGGTGTTAAAATTAGTTACATTGAGGTTACAAAATATTAGCTTTCATTATAATTATGTTTATCTTAAATTTTAAAGATATTATCTTTGTAAAACATAATTATAATGAAAGCTAATATTTTGTAACCTCAATGTAAGTAACTAATTTTAACACCAGCTTATGTAGAATTTATCTATGTTTTAGTTATGCTCAGATCAAGCTTTAAATAAAAGCGAAAATTTAGGCTATAAAAAAGAGTTTTCTTAATACACCAGCTGACCTATAACCTGCAATATTAAACAATATATATATATATATGATATATATATATATATATATATATATATATATATATACGGATGTAGCATTCAGAATTACATAGAACATAATTACCAACATAGCATAATATATATATATATATATATATATATATATATATATATATATATATTACATAATTTGTGGTTCATACGTTCATAGCATACAGGTCAAACTTAGATATTCAAAAAATGTAAATAAATACTACACTTTTTATTATGTAAATAAAAATCAGTTGCACTAAATATTTTAAAACTTTTCAATGTGTAAAATAGGATACCACGCAAAGTCTGACGTCACAGTCAGGACAAAAATATCCACTGTCGTTTCTTCTTTTTCGGTAAATGCTCAGCTTCCTTCTCAGTCAAACCGACATATCCTACCATTACAAGAATTTATACCTATGCAATATTTAGCAGCAAAAGCACCTGCTACAGGATTGAAAATCTGAACAAGACTAAATCTAATAAAACCGCAAATACTTGTGATTTACGAAGTACATATACGCAACTATAAAATAGAGTAGGCGAGTTTCTCGTATGTATATTTACTGACAACGCACAGATTTTTGAAATTATAAAATGTATATTTACGGAAGTAGCACTTTAAGTATGCGTTTTGAAAATGTATATTTACGGACGTAGCAGTTAAAGGGTTAACAAATACACCAGCTGGAAAATGAGATTTAGGAGAATAAGTTTTGTGTTCTGCTGTAAAAAGTATCTATGCTAATTACAACAGTAAGAAAACTTCACTGGAAAAATTGGCAAATTTTGACAAGTTTTAAAATTTATGGGCACCTTTGATCGCAATAATTTTAATAGCTTCCCTATGTTACAAATTTTATCTACTGTAACATATGTGGTCTGAATAATTAATTAAATAAATAAATACAAGTAAGAAGAGTGATGAATATAACTCACCTACATTGGTAACAATTATGAATTTATAGTGTGGACAAAAGTAAGCGAACTATAAAGGGTAAAAGAGAAAGAAACGATCATACCTAAAAATGGAAATCATTTTAAAATTTAATTGTGTAATATACGTAACAGTGATAGTAAGAATCCAACAATATAAACACAGTTCAGACTCAGGGTTTGTATCAAAGCTACAACAGGTAGGCATGGCAAACTTCATACTGGTGAAAAACTGATGATTTGACATAGTGTAAGGTATTAAAAGTTGCCTTTTACGACATATTTATGTGTATTTTTTCAATAATACCAAACAAATTGCATTTTCAATTGTCTAATATGAATTATTTCGAACAAGTTTGGGTAAGGCCATTATTACATTTTCCAGAGTATATTAAATTCATCTCACTGTGCACACTCGATCATAAATAACTTACCTTATCTTACAACTATTAAGCAATAAAAACTGTGATTACATGGCATGACTAACAAATTTTGAGACCATTTAGAAAACGATTTACCTTAATCCTACTAAAACGAGAAGTGCAGACTACCATTGTGATTTGTTACACTTGTTTTTATTTAATCTGTCCATCTGAATCAGACGATAATTAATCAAGATCTAATCGCGCGACTACATTTAAACAAACCTCAGTTTTCCGTAATCAAGTCACTTTTAAAACTAACCTAACCTAAATACAAAACATGATCAACAGGTGGAACAGGTGCAAAACACCAACTTAAATAATTTAGATTAACTGAAAATTATTTTGACATCCATAGAGCATGACTCGCAAACCACCAATCAAGATGCACATCAAATACCCATTTAATTCTTGATGTTTTAGTATATTAGCGTATTTAAAGCTAACAGGAAAATTGTATATTAAATTTAATTTGAGTAAAATTAAAGAGTATATATTTAGTTTAGGAATATAAAGCAATTGGGTTAGATTTAGAGTTACGAAAAACTCTAACCAATTAATTAGATCAAAACTAAGGAAATTATAAAACGTTCAGAAAGTTGTGATTTTAAACTAGCTTATGGAATTTTTAAAATATGACGTGTTTTAGAGTAAATATTAAAAGTAAATAAATCTGTAGAAGTTTTAATATTATTATGAACTCGGCATGCTATTCGTGGCACTCTATTTACATAAATAAGATTAAAGTAATTAAACACTAAATAAAACCACTTTCTAATTTAATATTTAACTACTCTACTCCTGTAGTTAACATGAAAATTGAAATACTAAGATAAATGAAAGTTTGAAGCAATCAGAAGCAATCAAATTGCATCGTCGTTTCTAAATTTATGGCCGAACTTATTGGACATCAGTCATGATTTTGTAATCTCCATAATACATATCTAGATGATTTAAATATGATTTGTGTACAAGAATTTCATAACTTAGCAGCTAGACTGTGAAAATACATAATAAGCTGAAATAATTGGGTACTAGCATATACAATCAGCAAATTTAACACATTAGTAGGCTATAATTTGGACTTCCCTTCAAAAAAACCTTTTAGAATACTGTGGACGACACAGTTATTGCAAAGTCCCTAGATGTACAAGATTCAAATATCTCGCAGAGCTTTTCTGTATTGAATAAGACATTGAATAAGACAATGGAATAAACCATTAAAATTCCTTAAATACAGAAATTATTACTAGAAGAATAAATAAATTACGTTATAGAAGTGGAAAATTGAATAATAAGGGAATTTGGAACGTTTAGTCGAAAAGGAAAAAAGGTTCAAATTACAAGGGCATTTAGATTGGAGTCCTACGCAAAATTTAAACTAGTAATTGCATATACTTTTTTTAAAAATCTACAAAAGACTATATACATGGAAGAAACGGAAGGTATAAATAGGCAATAGATTGATTATATTAAGCAGAACAGAAGTTTATGGATCAAATATAAACATATCCTGGAGACAATGATCATAACTTGGTTGTAATAAAATACCAAATACATTTTAGCAAAAAAACCATAGTAGCAATGGGTCTACATTTTATTTTCTAACGCACACACATACACACAACACACGCACGCACACACACACACACACACACACCAAAACACACATACACACAGAACTTACATTATACCTCTAATCCGAACGAGGACTTTTTTGTGAAAAATGCTTGCCTAACATTTTTTAGGCGGTTCGTGTCGGGAACCAAACCCAAGACGTTGCGATTAGTAATAACACGCAAACCAACTAAGCCACTGAATCGCCTGAGGATAAACCCCTACATTTGATTTTCCAATGCTCCATCCAAAAGTACTCTATTGGCCAGGAATCGAGTTTGTTACCTGAAAAATTTAAATTTTGTAGAATCCTTGCTGTTCCACGCAAGGTAGGGATTTTTAACGTGCATGCCAACACTTGCCCACGGTACCTACATTTTACCTCTCATCGAACGAGGGCGAATTTTTGTGGAAAATGCTTTCCTAGCAGTTTTCAAGCGGTCCGTATCAGGAGTTGAACCTGGAATCTCAGCCTTAGTAGTCACATGCAAACCAACTAAGCCACGAAGCCCTTAGTTGCAAATGGTCACATGTGGATGTCATCTTTTAAAAATTAATAAAACGGAGGAAGCAGATGATATGTTAACATCAATATTAAATAAAAGAAGCAGAAGCGGGACCTATGACCATTTGCACAGTAGTTCTAAGTTTCAGCTTTAAACTAAACTGTAGTTAGTTTAAAATTATTTTACACCGTTTTATAAACTAGGATTAAATTAGTGCAAACTAGAATTAAAATAAGTTGTCAAGTGTGATGGCTTAGAACATGGTAAACTTAGTTCAGAAGAGGTGATATTTTCTGAAAGTAAAACCATAAACTTAAGCACACCACCATCACCACTGTGTTATTTAAATTCAAATCAAAAACTTTTAAACTATTTACACACTTCCACATTGTATTGTGATACAAAACATATTTCAAAATCATTAGATGTGGTCGTTTCTACAAAGTTATGGCTTTTGTCATTCCCTACGTACACATATGTTAGGTTGTTGGAAACACTGTTACGTGCCAATTTGACGTTAGTGTCTTGTGAATTTATTTTACCCTGAACTGTAATAGAAAGGATTATGCCAGCTAGCTACAATGGCGAGGAGGCGGATCCTATGATAACAAAAAGAATCCCTTCAGGGGTGTACAACTTCAACTTTTGCAACATACCTGGAAACATGTCTCTGAACTGTCAGTCAAATTATAAAATGTTGAGCGTCAGTCCACCTAACACTTTCGTCATTGGGTCATAAATAGGCGATGAGCATTTTATAAAACGGCTGTAAATTGCTGTATAATAAAACCACACGAAATCTCTATGGCGATTATTTCTCCGGGTTTGTATACTCCGATTCCCAACGGATCTATTGTGTCTTGGTAACTGAAATTTAACTATGGGAATTGTACCATAATCCATTCGTTATTAACAACATTAAACTGTACTATAAACGTTTATTGACATATATTCAAGTTTGAAAATATATACAAAGTTTAACAATTACGTACACGAGCAGCGTACATTGTTATCGTTCGAGTGGGAGGAGTCTGAAAGTAGGTAGGCTTGGCTTGATTAATTGTTTAATAAGTACAAGCAAAAATAATTATAAGTTTCATAAATGCATGAAAATAAAAATGAAATAGTAAAATCGACTGATTTTTAATAGTTGAAGTAGTTCGGAAGTCTTCGGAACTCTACGACAGCCTTAATAAACTTAAACACTTATTAACTGAATGCCTATACAGCTTGAAGGCGCTGAAAACGGCTTCGGTGGTCTTCGGAATTTTTCGGAAGGCTTCGTGTTTTACTTTTGGCACAACGTTAGGTTATAAAGAATTATGACTTGAAATTAAAAACTACTAATTTACAATATTTACAAGTATTGATGGTTCAAAAGTCTTCAGTTGTCTTCGGAACTCCTCGGAGGGCTTCGGAATTGATTTGTGAAGTTCGGTAAGAACTTGGACGGTGATGATTAGAAAATATTTACAGGTTTAGGAGGCCCAGACGTCTTCGGTGATCTTCAATACGCTTCGGTAGATGTCGTGGAAGTGGTGCCTTACGCCTCGTTGAAGAAGTCGCCGTTAAACTCTACGGGGGTGTTGTCCCGGAGGTACACTTGGCAGATGCAGTCGACGACATCACAGTAAACTACTTCTCGGGATGTACTTGCAGTAAAAGTGGTTTGAATATCTTCTCTAGGCGATGGTGGCAGAGGCGATAGAAGCTTTGGGTACGGTCGGATTGAATGGATTGCACGCCGAAGGGCGTTCTGTGCTTGCTTCTGATTTGCTTGGTGTATGGAACGAACCTTACCACCCATACGTAGATTTTGTAACAATTTACAATGAATTATAATGACGTGCCCCAGGTGCGGCGGCGGACAACGTCACTGTCGAAGTATAGTAGGCTATGGAGAACACTGCTCGTTGAAGGTTTTGCAGACTATGGAGAGCACTGCAAGAGGATTCCTTAAGATATGGTGAGCACTAACGAATGTCTTTCGGAGAATTTGTAATTATATTTATACACTTCCATTTACTATTCTTCCTGTGTTGAAAAAAGTTAATGATGTCTTTAACCAATGGAATTATGTATTTCGAGTTTTGACTGTAAAAGAATCTCCAAATTTAGTTTGTCCAATGAAAGTACAGATTTTTGGGTATCACAAAAAATAAGTTGGAATTTCTTGCGATCCTTAGTTTGTTCTATTTCCAGCTCGTGTACTTTGATATAGTCAACTGCAATTCTGTCAGTCTGTTCTGTGCTCAGCTCGCGTGCGGTAATATAGTCAACATGTTCATGCTTCGACACGTGATTGGCGACTGACTTAGTATAGATATTTCTGACTTTTAAATTGACACTTTACAAAACATCAATTTAAAGTTATAAAAACATACTGGCCTGTAAGCAACTCAAAAATCACCTGTCTAAACTGTATAAAACTAAATTGAATGTGAAGGCCAAACGTCTCCCTTTAAAGCGAATAAGTAATACAAACATTAAATGACAATGACATGAAAATAAAGACCTTTCCCTGCTGCTGCCTTAGGGGATTAAGTAGGGAATGCTTACCACTAACCTCTAAGTTATTTTTGGTTTTGCAGTTCTTTCTATCTTGTGTTGAAAGTGAGTAGTGCAATGAATCATAGCCTCAGGTAGAACTGGATTTTTTTAAGTGGTGGAGTTTGTTTCTTTTTCACAGCAATGAAGCTGTAACATAGAAGAGAAACTTGTATAAACTTTACGTATTTTCTGATTGAATAGTGAATGAATATATTTGTACATCAATGAATAAAAGTACGCTTGTATTATACAGGGTGTAACCATGAATTTACGGAAATTTCTATTTTTTCGGATTCTTTTATATTTTGGTGAGATTTATTTGTAGAATTTGATTTTCAATGACCTCTCGTGACCACCTATCACCTCAATATATATATATATATATATATATATATATATATATAGTCATGGAAATGATAGGTTAAGAAGGATAGATAGATCTAGATAACAAGTTTTTAACGACTGTGTATATAGGAAATATGAAAATTTATTTACGCGTCAAATGAATTAGTTTGACATTGAAAACGGACGGATACTAACATACTTTTGTATTTCTAAATTGAAATGTTAAATTTGCATAACGTGTAGAAGCTTTAGAGTACATGAAAACCTAAGGATACGCATAATTAGTTTAAATATTTTAAATCAAGCGCATCGGATAAGAATAAGAAACGCAGCTTTTGGGTATAGAAAATCAATAATTTAAACGCATATTTCTATTTAACTAAACTAAACGTTCGTTTATACAAATCCTAAGAAATGCTAAAACTCGGAATTATAATTTCAAACGGACAGTTTGCTTCATAGAAACACCTGATAGTTAAAATGTCAAGTTCAAAGAACTGAAATGTACGTTAGCACAGAATTCTGTAGAATTGTTGTAACGGTCGATGTACAAGCTACTAAAATAACAGATGCTTTGAAGGCAAAGTGAAGTGGAATATCCATAATGTAAAACAGACAGAGAGCACGTATAATAAAACGTTGGTTAAAATACTCGTCTAAAGTACGTGGTAGATTTGGAGGATAATCACAATATCGATTTTCTGTTGCTTGAGTGGGATTCTAAAAGAAACAGTAAATATGGTTTAAACGAGGAAAGGTAGCTAGGGGTTGGACGTTAAAAACGGAGGAAAGCAATATAATTGGTCGAATGCTAGAAATTTTGAGAAGCTCGCAACGGTTACACGTTGTTGAAAAGAGTTTCTATGTAAAAGCATGGTAGACTGGGAATTTTTCGAATGTAGAAGTTTGTTACATACAAAATTTGTAAAATCAATTATATGAAAAATAAGCTTTTCGGTGGAAATAGGGTCCATGAGGGATGCACAAAATCATATAAATACACTAGGAGAGGTAGTAAAGCTCTCTTATATACTTACTCTTACTTGCTCTTACTTTGTATTGATTCTCGTACGTCGCTTATTCGTTGACTTATATAACATCCTAATTTAAAAGTGTGAAAAACGCTGTTAGTAACGTACATCGATAATTTATTAAAAGTGTGATTTGCACAAGTGAGTGCTGGCTTATAGAAGGTGCTGTTACTACACGCCATAAACTAATGAAAGGACGGTACTAGGGTAAGCGAGTCGAGAAGTTTGAAACAAGAATGCGTGAAGTTTAGTGATTATGCAAGGTTAAGCTTGGTCGAGACAATTATCGGGGTGGAAACACTGAAGGCGGTTGCAGAGATTTGGATAGCGAGTAAAAAATGAGTTGG
Organism: Platerodrilus igneus; assembly: GCA_036346225.1. Lineage (NCBI taxonomy): Eukaryota > Metazoa > Arthropoda > Insecta > Coleoptera > Lycidae > Platerodrilus > Platerodrilus igneus. The sequence continues at coordinate 4,459,109 of JARFIW010001392.1, read as the reverse complement.
ATCTATGGATAACAACAAAGTGTATGGATACAACGACAAGGGCTTTGAAACACATCTTTAGGGATAACAATGGAAGAAGCTTACTCCAGATAAAGAAATTAATTTCTTGCTTTTGCTTGGACATTTGTACTGGTATTTTGTGCTTGAGTGTTTTGACTTATTGGGGGTGTATTTTATCACCATAAAAACTCATTTGAAGGGGTATATGTAAAAGACAATTGATATTTATTATTAAAAAATGTTAGTAAATGACATAAAAATTTTGTTGTAAGGAGTAAACAAGTCTTAGGTTTGTTTTAAACAAAAATGCGATGTATTTAGGCATTTAGAGTAACTGGGTTTATACTGAGCTCACCATAGACCAGAATAAAAATCAATTTAGGGTTGCACGACGGATCCATCTACTCGTCTAAAATAAAATTGTTGACATAAATAGAAATCATGAAATTTTAAAAGGTTTAAGGATTGCGATGGTAACATTTTTATGAAACTGTATATACAAATGTGTAAATATTTTCTTGCTAATGGAAACTTTTTAATATGTGTAAATAAAAAGGTTGTATGTCTTGTTGCAATATTTGAGTGGTAATATCATTAGACTGTATATGTGAGAAAGAATGAACTTAGGATGGTAGGTATCCAAGAAGAAGCAGATTTTAGAGCTAGCCAGAGTGTGCAGAAATAAGGAGGCGTTCCAACGGTATTGGAAGAATTTTTTTTATATTTTTTTTTCAGGAAAATTATATGACAGCCCAACGACACTGGGACTCGAAGGCGATCTCAATTGTTCTAGAGTAATCCACAGCAATATATATATATTACTCATATTTAGACCAGGGTAGAAAATTAAATAATCACATCAAATAATTTTAATCACCGTGTATAAGGAATTTCATTAAATAATACGCGTTATTAAAACCATGAAGCATAAATAAACTCGGTTGTTTCAGTAAAAATAGGAAATTTAAATTATTTATAAGACGCTTTATATCAAAAGAAGCAGTATTGAAAAGCTCTGCGCATAATGTAATTATTCCTAAACAAATGGAAATTACGTGCAAAGTTTATATTAATTAACCCTATTTTAAGTAACCGGTAGTAAAACAAAGTGTACATATAATAATTAATATTTAAATTGTATTCGCTAAAAATGAAAAGGATAGAAATCAATTTTAATTGGAGTTAATTAAACCGTTAATAACATATAATACCTATAGAAACTTGTAAAAACCCAATAATAGTCAAATCGTAGGAAGGTTATTTAAAATGTTACGTTTGAACACCCCTGCGTGTTTTTAAAAGGCAATTTCAGTTTAATTTGTTTGGATAAACATGTCGATTCTAAGGATATTGGAAACGATCAGATGCTTTAGCACGAAATACAAAACAGGGTTTATTTAAAAAAAGCTCTGAGAATTAATATTATTTTGAACACCTGCGTAGTTTAAATATCACATACGGCGAAAATTTTGCAGATAATTAATGTTTCAAAGAATCTTGGGGAAAACGTCGCATAATAGTTACGAGAATTGCTAAAGCTGGGTTATTTCACACTCCATGTGGACTAAAATAATCGATAATAAAGAATATCAATTTGCACCAATACGAACAGGTTAGAGAAGGAAAGAGAAAATGCGTCAAGCAAAGACACATATTGTAAAAGGCGGGATTTAAGCAACGTCATGGGGTTGCGATTGGTTAAAAATAGGATGCAAATATCAGAGGTAGAACAACAATTTCTGTACAAAATCAATTAGTTTTTCTCGGACATGCTTGCGTGCCGTGTGGAAATTTTCTGAGATTTAAATGGGGCGAGTGAAAATTCGTAAAAATCGACGTGCGAGCGACAGACTGGGAACATAGAATGAGGAATTCTTTAGAATTACCCGTTTTGGGGAACAGACCGATAGACAGGCTTTTTGCTATATATACCGAGATGAAGATAAACAAGCTCTCTTAGACTTTTGACGATTCGATGCGTTAAAAGCTCGTACATACGCGACCTGATTGAAGATGTTAAACCGGGCATTTTAGTTTGATTAAATAAGTTAAAGTTTGCTGGTATATTTTAGTGATTCAAAATAGCTTGTTATTTACGTGCTAACATGAATGTACTTCAGTGCACTTAGATACAAGGTAATAAAATTTAGTTTCACTGTACCAATTAGCAAAATTTACAACGACGAATGTATACACAAAAGTAGGCAGTTTTGGCGTATTTTGGTGACATAAGCATGAATTTCTTTGCTATTTTTCGGGGGTGTTAATAATTAAATGGTTCAAATACGTGTCTGGATCCATGAAGCAAGGGTCAGATAAACACAGATGAGTTCCGGAAAGGCCCAGAAACGACTTTGAATGGATGGTGATGGAGAAAATTTTAAAAGCGTAGAGAATCAGAAGCCGTAAATATAATCCTGTTGAATGGTGTGATTAACTAAAGAAACGATACTTTGAAGCTACGAGGACAGTAACCTTCAGGTAAATTATACTATTTTGTTTGACATTTTTGTGTGTATTGAATGACTTTATAATTGATTTACTTTAAATGGACATTGGTGAAATTGTTCTAACCATAAAAGTTTAATTTTAAGATGAAATTTGCTTGTTTAAGTAAAAAGGGGTATTTTGTTTTGATGTTCTGGAATATGATGAAAATTTGGGTATGTCTTTGAGCTCAATTAGACGAACCTGGTTAATTAACGTAAAGGGGTGGTAGATGCTCCCTTTATACTCAGACTCCGGTCTGCTTATATTGTTATATTAATTACTAGGCATCCAACAAGGACTTTAATTCTGGATGCACATTAAAATGATAATAAAATTAATCTTGAAATTTTTTTTGAAAACTGAATTTTACGCTGAAATTTAATTTGAAAATGTAATGTATTCTGAATATTGATGTAAATAGAGTTAACGTTGATGTTTGTGGTAGGAATGTGTTGTTTTTTTTTATGAATGAGGAGGTTTATAACATTAGGTGAGCAGCCGAGGCGAAAAGCGTAGTTCACGGATTTTAAAGGTATCACAGCATTCTTGACGCCCAAACTGTGGGGCTCGAATGTTTTTGAAAGGGCCAGTACCTGCAGATATGAGAGGAAACACAGCATTCTTGGCGCCCAATTCGTGAGGCTCGATTTTATACAGGGTAACACAGCATTCTTGGCGACCCAAAAGTGAGGCTCGAGTTCCAAATAAAATTTTTGTGATTTTATTCCAGGAAACTGGCGATCTGAGAGAGAGAGTTTCTGTGTGTGTATAAATTTAAGAGTATTTTAGAGTGTGTGTGAGTGATTAGAACGTATGCAGAGAAAAGAGTGGTTAAGGAGTCAAGGAGTGGAAATTGGAAGTGACGATAGTGCATTGTGTGAGAAAAATTCTAAAATGGAAGAAGCTGGAGGCAGTAGAGATCAGTCGAGGACGGAATCAGGGGATCAAGGAAACGAGATGATATTGAGAATGTTAGAGAGGATGAGTGAAGAATCGAATAGAGCGATGGAGGAGTCCAATAGAAAATTAGAACAGCTAAGCGAGGAATCTAATAGAGCTAGGGAAGAATCGAACAGGAAGTTAGAAGAGATTAGAGAAATGAGTGAGGAATCGAATCGTAAGTTTGAGCAAATTAGTCAGAAAATAGATAAGACGAATCAAGAAGTTTCAGAATTTAAAAATAGTCTTACCGTAAAGATGGGGGAAGTTGAAAATAGGGTTGAAAAAAATGAACGTGATATTACAGGTCTTCGACAGGAAATGGGACATTTAAGGTCCGAAGTACGCATGTTCTGTGAAGAAGAGATTAATGTAAAAATGACTGAAGTAACGGACTCATGTAGGGATCAGTTAGGCCGGGTAGAACGCGAAGTTAGTAGTATCAAATACAACATGTCAAATTTAACGGGGGATGGTCCCAGATTTTCTACAGGTGGAGTATCATTGGACCAACACATGAAGTTTTATGGCGATAACAGGGTAAATCCACAAATTTTTATTAATAGTGTAAGAAATCTAGTGGGAAATTTATTTGACGAACAGACTAAACTGAATACGATAAAGGCTTTATTAAAGGACAACGCGGAGCATGGTACAATTTAGTAGGACAGGACATAGACACGTATCAGGACTTTGAAGACAAATTTTTACAACATTACTGGAGTGATCACAAACAGGATCAGATTAGGGACGACTTGATTACAGGAAAATTTAAGGTAGAGTTTGCAGGTTCTAGGGAGCAATATGCCATCCGCAAGTACAGTGTGGCCAAACAACTGAATCCACCATTGACGGACAGACAGATTATTAAGTACCTATCACGACATTTTGAACTGGAAATTAGACAACACGTGGCCTTACAAAACATCACAGAACGGGAGACATTTTAGAGTATTTGCAGAGATATGACGATGTATGTGTTGGACGGACAAGAGAGATACGAGAACGAAACGTTAACACAGTTAGGTTTGACAACAGGACACCGAATTATCCGAGACGGCCTGACTACAACAGAAATTTTCGACCGAATTGGGAACGACGAGGACAGGAATACAGGAGCAATAGTGCGACTAGGGGACCGACGCCAAGACCTAGTTACACGCGACAGAACAGTTTACCGGAAGTAAACGGGACTGTGACCAACACGCCGAATAGAGACAGGGACACGGATATTAACACGAGGAGGACGTACGCACAGGTTGTAGAAGGACAACCAGGACCAAGCACGGAAAACAGGATGAGACAGGATTTTTAGAACGTGACAGACCACTAGATTTCTGTGTAAATGTATACGAACATCCACGTGAATTTTTCAAAATTGAGGAGGAAGTAGAGCCAGAAACTGAGGAAAAATTATGTTTGCCAATTGTTAATTTAGAAATTTTTGAGAATAATGTAGAAGTATTACTTGATACAGGGGCAGAGGCGAGTTTAATATCGGAGGAATTCGTCAGCAAAATTAGGGATAAGGTTTGTGATAGAATTATGCCTATAAAGCGTAGCCATTTAGTAGCTCCAAATAAAAGAAGTTTGCTGTAGTAAATAGTGTTGTGGTGCTTAGGATAGATATAGGACGTTTAAGCTGTGAACAGGAGTTTGTAATTGTACCTGGACTGAAGTTTCAGAGCATTTTAGGTGTTGACTGTATGATGAAGTTAGGGGTTTTGATAGATATGGAAAGGAAGGTAGTAAGGATTAAGGATAGGGTAGTGCCATGGAAGGGCAGTTATGAAGTCACAGAGGATGACACGGGGTTTAGTATTAATGTAGTAGAGGTAGAGGATGATGAGGTTAAACAGATCAACACGATAAGATGTCCAGAGGATAGGAGAGTAGAGGTTCAAGCTTTAATACAAAAACATACAGAAATAGTGGGGGTAGAAGCAGCATATCGGGAGCAGGTGAAGGCAGAAATATTTTTGACGAGGTTAAGTGGCAAGTTTGTTTTTAATAAAGTAGATTTAAGGAATTCATTCTGGCGGATTCCATTACATAAGAATTCTAGAAGGTACGTAGGATTTTCCGTAGAGAGAAAAATCGATAATTGTAAAGTAGTATCGTTTGGTTTGTCGGCAGAAAGGGAAACAATAATAAATGAGAAACAGACAAGTGTAGGGACTAAAGAAGAAGTAATATTTAAGAGTAAGGATAATAGGGATGATAAGTTTATTGTATGTGAGATAACATGGATGTTAAGTATAGATATAGAAGGGGGAGAGATAGGGATGAAGAGTATTAGGTTGGTGAGAAGAAAGACTTGGAGGGTCAAGAAGAGAGTTAGATTTAAATAACTTGATGAACAAAGGATAGAGATAGGTGAATTTTAGTATAGATATAGGAATAAGAATAGAATAGAGAGTAGATATAGGTGTATATCGAAGAGTAGAAGTAGATGTTTATAGAAAATAAAGCTAGGTATAGGATAAATATGGGAGATAATTAGGAATAGGTTTAGGATGAGGATAAAGAGTAAATGTAGGAAGAAAATAAGATAGGTTAAGTATAGATATTTCTTATAAGATTAGTGGAGAGTTAGGAATAGAGTAAGAGTAGGATAGGTATATAGGATTAGGTAGGGGGAAGTAAAGTATAGTGAAGATTAGTTAAAAGTTAGGAATAGGATAGGTATATAGGATGTATACAGGATTAGATGGATGAGTAGGATGAAGCTAGGGATAATTTCAGTTTATAGAAGTAGGTGAGAGTTAGGAATAGGATAGGGATGTAGGATAGGTGTAAATATTTTTTTTGATTGGAGACAAAGTAGGTAAGTTAGATAGATAAGGGTAGAGAGAGATAGGCAGTTTTTTTTTGTAATTTTTTTTTGTCTAAATGTTTTATATTTGAAGTCAAATAAGTGGGATTATTTGTATTCAAATAGGGGAAAATACTCATATTTAGACCAGGGTAGAAAATTAAATAATCACATCAAATAATTTTAATCACCGTGTATAAGGAATTTCATTAAATAATACGCGTTATTAAAACCATGAAGCATAAATAAACTCGGTTGTTTCAGTAAAAATAGGAAATTTAAATTATTTATAAGACGCTTTATATCAAAAGAAGCAGTATTGAAAAGCTCTGCGCATAATGTAATTATTCCTAAACAAATGGAAATTACGTGCAAAGTTTATATTAATTAACCCTATTTTAAGTAACCGGTAGTAAAACAAAGTGTACATATAATAATTAATATTTAAGTTGTATTCGCTAAAAATGAAAAGGATAGAAATCAATTTTAATTGGAGTTAATTAAACCGTTAATAACATATAATACCTATAGAAACTTGTAAAAACCCAATAATAGTCAAATCGTAGGAAGGTTATTTAAAATGTTACGTTTGAACACCCTGCGTGTTTTAAAAGGCAATTTCAGTTTAATTTGTTTGGATAAACATGTCGATTCTAAGGATATTGGAAACGATCAGATGCTTTAGCACGAAATACAAAACAGGGTTTATTTAAAAAAAGCTCTGAGAATTAATATTATTTTGAACACCTGCGTAGTTTAAATATCACATACGGCGAAAATTTTGCAGATAATTAATGTTTCAAAGAATCTTGGGGAAAACGTCGCATAATAGTTACGAGAATTGCTAAAGCTGGGTTATTTCACACTCCATGTGGACTAAAATAATCGATAATAAAGAATATCAATTTGCGCCAATACGAACAGGTTAGAGAAGGAAAGAGAAAATGCGTCAAGCAAAGACACATATTGTAAAAGGCGGGATTTAAGCAACGTCATGGGGTTGCGATTGGTTAAAAATAGGATGCAAATATCAGAGGTAGAACAACAATTTCTGTACAAAATCAATTAGTTTTTCTCGGACATGCTTGCGTGCCGTGTGGAAATTTTCTGAGATTTAAATGGGGCGAGTGAAAATTCGTAAAAATCGACGTGCGAGCGACAGACTGGGAACATAGAATGAGGAATTCTTTAGAATTACCCGTTTTGGGGAACAGACCGATAGACAGGCTTTTTGCTATATATACCGAGATGAAGATAAACAAGCTCTCTTAGACTTTTGACGATTCGATGCGTTAAAAGCTCGTACATACGCGACCTGATTGAAGATGTTAAACCGGGCATTTTAGTTTGATTAAATAAGTTAAAGTTTGCTAGTGTATTTTAGTGATTCAAAATAGCTTGTTATTTACGTGCTAACATGAATGTACTTCAGTGCACTTAGATACAAGGTAATAAAATTTAGTTTCACTGTACCAATTAGCAAAATTTACAACGACGAATGTATACACAAAAGTAGGCAGTTTTGGCGTATTTTGGTGACAGAAGCATGAATTTCTTTGCTATTTTTCGGGGGTGTTAATAATTAAATGGTTCAAATACGTGTCTGGATCCATGAAACAAGGGTCAGATAAACACAGATGAGTTCCGGAAAGGCCCAGAAACGACTTTGAATGGATGGTGATGGAGAAAATTTTAAAAGCGTAGAGAATCAGAAGCCGTAAATATAATCCTGTTGAATGGCGTGATTAACTAAAGAAACGATACTTTGAAGCTACGAGGACAGTAACCTTCAGGTAAATTATACTATTTTGTTTGACATTTTGTGTGTATTGAATGACTTTATAATTGATTTACTTTAAATGGACATTGGTGAAATTGTTCTAACCATAAAAGTTTAATTTTAAGATGAAATTTGCTTGTTTAAGTAAAAAGGGGTATTTTGTTTTGATGTTCGGGAATATGATGAAAATTTGGGTATGTCTTTGAGCTCAATTAGACGAACCTGGTTAATTAACGTAAAGGGTGGTAGATGCTCCTTTATACTCAGACTCGGTCTGCTTATATTGTTATATTAATTACTAGGCATCCAACAAGGACTTTAATTCTGGATGCACATTAAAATGATAATAAAATTAATCTTGAAATTTTTTTTGAAAACTGAATTTTACGCTGAAATTTAATTTGAAAATGTAATGTATTCTGAATATTGATGTAAATAGAGTTAACGTTGATGTTTGTGGTAGGAATGTGTTGTTTTTTTTTATGAATGAGGAGGTTTATAACATTAGGTGAGCAGCCGAGGCGAAAAGCGTAGTTCACGGATTTTAAAGGTATCACAGCATTCTTGACGCCCAAACTGTGGGGCTCGAATGTTTTTGAAAGGGCCAGTACCTGCAGATATGAGAGGAAACACAGCAATATATATATATATATATATATATATATATATATATTGCTGTGACATGCCCTTCGTTAGGCGCCACTAAAACAGTACTGTGACAATGCCGCACGTTGTGCCACTAAAAGGGTGCTGTGGTAAGGCAGCACGTTGTGGTGTCACTGAAAGAGTGCTGTGATAATGCCCCCGTGTTGGAAGCCACTAAAAGGGTGATATGCTAATGGTCTTGCGTTGGGATCCTTGCCGAAAGAGTGCTGTGGAAAGATACTTGGGATTTGTAAACTTGAAATTGTTTACTTACCTTCGTTTTTCACTTTGCCTGGCGAGTTCAACAGAATTTACGGAGTTTTTAAAATAAAATAAAACGCAGCAATATCACAAAGCACATATACAATATGAAATATCTTCCTTCATACAAAAGCATTTACGACATCGTTTCTTTCAAAAATAAAATAATTTATAAGAAGTCTTTGTTACAAACAAAATTATTGTCGGTTATCTTATTTTACATTTACTAAATTAAACTTATTCTTTTGATAATCTTTCACCTGGTTATAAATTATTTCCACGCTGGTTAGATTTGTTTTGGCCAGAAAAAATCCTTGACATATAATCTATTAAAGGTCAGAGTATATCGAACTCTGAACACAAACTCCTGGTAAAAAAAATCTCTCACACAGAAAAAAATTATTAGGATTATCTTAAACTAGATCTAAATACTCTAATATCAGTTAAAAATAAATCCAACAATGATACTTGCAGAATCCACAAAATGCTTCTCGTAATTAAAAATCTTCTTATTTTAAATTGATTTTCAAATCGGCTTACAAGTTTTTCCAAATTAAAATTCCTGATTTCTAACGGCAATTATCAGAGTACCTTTTTGGTTAAATCTTCTTTTCGATCATTTAATACATCTTTAAAAATAGCTTTATATTGAAGAATTTTGCCTTTTCTTCGTAATTAATAATTCCATTTTTGTATGTAATTTAGGTTTAAAAACATCACTTTATTATTCATTGCAGCCTCGCAACTATCAAACTACAATATGTTTACTACATATTTCTATTACTATCTTCGCATAGCAACAGCTCACGCATTTTAATTAAAATTTTTGGGTTAAATCTTCTTTTCGATCATTTAATACATCTTTAAAAATAGCTTCATATTGAAGAATTTTGCCTTTCCTTCGTAATTAATGATTCCATTTTTGTATGTAATTTGGGTTTAAAAACATCACTTCATTATTCATTGCAGCCTCGTAACTATCAAACTACAATATGTTTACTACATATTTCTATTACTATCTTCGCATAGCAACAGCTCACGCTTTTTAATTAAAAATAACATTTCGTGCTCTAATGAATGAAATCGATTGAATAAATTTCTTCTTTATAAGCGCTTCTTTATATACAAATTTATCTATTTTCCAGAATTTTTCCACAACAATCTCGAACATTATGATGTAAGATTTACAGAATACCCAATTAGCGTATACAACTTCGACATCTTATTATCTTTTTATCTGAAAATAACAGTAATGGTATACCCTGACCGTCAATTGGTAGTGGTGGGGTGAGTTCAGACCGAACAAACCTTTAATAAAATCCAGAGTTATAACTACAAGTCAATAAGCGCCATCCAATTCTATATAACTGATTTCCGCTGATAATTGGAAACTCACCGAAAAGTTAACTACGGTACCCAATCTTATAACCTACACAACAACAATGAAAACTGCTCTCAACAACTCTACCTCTAAGGAAAATATGTTTAATTATAAACAAAACTGTTAGTATGGCAACGATACATTTACATAAAATCTCGTTAAAATAATTCATACAATCTGTAAATGTTGTATATAAGTAATGCCACTAGGATATAAATGTATGTATTCTGCAATATTTCATTTGCAATAAGACCAAAATTATCGTATACAATTAGCATGTAAGGGAAGTAACGACCAACCAACTTAATAAATCCGATATGGAGATCCTGCATTAAGTTGTGTAATAAGATAATAAACTGATAGCGTTTTACGTTAATATTTAATTGAGGTTTTTGGTTTGGCCGCCAACCCTTAAGTTATAGTGTTCGACCGTTGATTGAATACCTCAATCAACGGTTCAACGCTAAATAATTTCCAAATTTCTAAGCTCAAAGTTTACGAAAGTTGGTTAGTCACAAATTACAAGTGACAGGAACACTACAATGTTATTGCATTCAAAAAGTAGGGTTGTACGGAAGTGGCTCTAAATAAAATAATTAAATTCAAGTTAGTATAAAAATACAGATGATTGTAAACAACGATTTCACAATCTCGCCAACTGATGACGGTCGTTGTCCTTACATAAAATAGATTTTATTCGCATATGTCACTGCTTGCATTAATTATTAATAACTTCAATATCCAAGTAGTTTTCGTAAACACAAATAATTTCCATAACCACAAGGTAAAAACAAGAACTACATCTAGAACTAGAACTAGAAATAGAAATCAAAATAGAACTAGAACTCGAACTAGAATAAGAATAAGAACTAAAACTAGAAATAGAAATAGAACTACAACTAGAACTAGAACTAGAATTACGAGGCTGGTTTGAAAAGTTCGCGAAATGGAGCACAGATGACAGCATCAGTTCGAATAAAATATATGCAATTGATGGATCCAACTATCAAGTGCGCAAATGTTAAATTTGACATTATTCTGTCAAGTAGTATTAATTTGGTGCTATATGAAGTAAAGTTAGTTTTGTGAGTTTTTTAAAATGGATAAAACTGAAACGCGCGCTGTTATCAAATATTTTGTAAAAAAGGGGTTGGAAAGCAACAGAAATACATAAAGATATGCAGGATACATTAGGAGACCCGCTAGTAGTGAGGTAGGGCCGGTACTACTTCAAAACGCGACAGACGTATTTTCCATGTGTAGAATACGGCTGAATCGTTTTGAATTAGGATCGGCCCTATATGATTTCAATGTAAAATAGTCGTGAAAACATTTCAATGTAAAATAGTTGTGAAAACATGAATTCTTCTATACTTTCAATGTAAAATGCTTGTGGGCACGTTTTGAATTAGGATCGGCTTTATATTACTTTCAATGAAACACACACGTATGTTGAAAAGTGCAGAGAAGAATGTGTGTAGCTGTTTTGAATTCGGTTTTCTATCGAGAAGTTAGACGTGCACCGTTTTGAATTAGGATCGGCGTTATATACTTTTAATGTAAAATGTGAAAACCTGAATTCTTTTCAAATGTAAAACACTTGTGGGCACGTTTTGAATTAGGATCGGCTTTATATTACTTTCAATGTAACACACGTATGTTGAAAAATGTAAGTGCAGAGAAAATGTGTGTAGCTGTTTTGAATTTGGTTTTCTAGTTAGAAGTTATAAAGTATGACAGATGCAAAAAAAATATCGCATTCAAGTCAATTGTGTTTAACACGTGCACCGTTTTGAATTAGGATCGGCGTTATATACTTTTAATGTAAAATGTGAAAACCTGAATTCTTTTCAAATGTAAAATACTTGTGGGCACGTTTTGAATTAGGATCGGCTTTATATTACTTTCAATGTAACACACGTATGTTGAAAAGTGCAGAGAAAATGTGTGTAGCTGTTTTGAATTTGGTTTTCTAGTTAGAAGTTATAAAGTATGACAGATGCAAAAAAAATATCGCATTCAAGTCAATTGTGTTTAACACGTGCACCGTTTTGAATTAGGATCGGCGTTATATACTTTTAATGTAAAATGTGAAAACCTGAATTCTTTTCGAATGTAAAATACTTGTAGGCACGTTTTGAATTAGGATCGGCTTTATATTACTTTCAATGGAACACACGTATATTGAAAAATGTAAGTGCAGAGAAAATGTGTGTAGATGTTTTGAATTTGGTTTTCTAGCTAGAAGTTATAAAGTATGACAGATGCAAAATATTGCATTCAAGTCAATTGTGTTTAATTAAAGTGGATTCTGATTTGTTTAGAGGCTGCAAATACACACATGGGCCGGTTTCAATTCAAAATGTGTTCACTCTTGTGATAGGTTGAAAAGTGGGTTGGCAAAGTACGCAGATGGTGGTAATCTGCTATATAAGGAGATTGCTCCTAATATTAATTTAATTAGTCGAAGTTTACTGCATATATTTACATACAAACATGTATATAATCGATATTCAGGGATTTAAATACAAGAAAAACGAGTTTATGTGCAAAGAAATTGCGGTTTTGGACTTGTTGTTAGGTGATGTTTGGCATCAAATTTTTAAACTGCCAATGCAGTCTAGTTGTTTGAGTCAAGATCATATAAAACATAATGACTGGGTGACAAGGAATATTCATGGTCTTTCTTGGGATGAATCTTCAACGGCTGGAATGGTGTCAACATATATAGCGCTTTATTTGAAGCAAATTATCCGACCCGGTGAAGAAGTATTTGTGAAGGGACTAGAAAAGAAGAAATTGATTGAAACATATATAATGCAAAACTTTGTAACTGATATGCTTGCACTAGGTTGTCCTAAGCTATCGGAGTTAAAATCAACAATCGTTTAAAATATAACATACATTGTTGTAAACACAGCAATAACAATCTGCAATGTGCAAAACAAAATACCTTTTATTAAAAGAATGGCTTGATAATAATAAAAAGCAATAGAAAGATTTTGTTTGTATTATTTATTTTAATATAATTTTACAATGTTAGCCTTACAAAATTCCTTTATAATAATAAAACAATAGAAAGATTTGTTTGTATTATTTATTTTAATATAATTTTACAATGTTAGACTTATTAACTATTATTATAACAACTTCTAGCAAACATTATTTTTATCGATCCAGCTATTGTGTACGTTAGAGAAGCCTAACCATTTTACAAATACTTTATTTCCACTCTTTCTTAGAACTTTTCTACCAGGTAAATTCCTGGATGTTTAACCTTTGCAACTCCGTTTCATAAAATGCACCTTTGATTTCTTTCTCGTCTTGATCTTCTAATATATATGTTGTCGGATTGGTTACGTTTACCTTTTAATCTTAAAATTTCATTTGACCAGTTTGGTGTGTAACCTTTCGTAAATGCTTCCTGTGTTTACTAATCCTCACACTATCTTTAATTGAATATTTTGGTATTTTGGTTGCAAGTTTGATGTGGGTGAATGATGATTTAAGAATAGTTTTTCAATTGATTTATCAACTTTTACAGGTTTGACTCCGATAGTATTGTGAACTGTATTGTTGTATTGTTTCACAATATCGCTTAAATTTTTATCCAATTGTAAGAACCGTTCAGGTTAAACAAGCGCCACATTTTTCCCTTTAAAGTTCTAATTACACGTTCCACAATGCATGCTTTCTTTGTAGAAAAACACTATAATGGTTTATGCCATATGTCCGCATTAAGGATTGAAAGTGTTTGTTATAATATTCTTTACCAAAATCAGACTGCAAATTTCTTGGAGGATTTTAAATTTATTTAAAATTGTTTTCATTGCAGCAGTAACATCAATACCCGTTTTACTTTTAAGTGGTACAGCCCATACGTATTTGGAGAAACAATCAATAACTACTAAAATGTATTTAAATCCTTTGTTTGTTTGCGAATATGGTAGCATTTCAATCAAATCGGTCTGAAGAAGGTCATTTAAACCTTTTACTATCACTTTGCGTCTCTTGAAATTTATTCGTGCTGGTTTATGAAGTTCATTTACTATATCCTCTTTCACTTTTGATTGAGCAACTATCATAATACTTTTTTATAATCAGGATTTATTAAATACAATTAATGAAATACTTCTATGTTTGAATGTCGTGGGCTCCACTTGCTTTGAAAGGAACTTTTAATATAAAATCAAGAAACATTGTGGTATTGTTTATGATAGCACCGCTGTCACGAAAGCTGATTACATCCATACGTTTAAGCAAAAATCCTTGTAACTGTGCAATTACATAACTTTTTCGTTTATAAGAATTTCAATGTCTTGCGGGTATCCTTTAATATTCTCAATGACTGCTTCCTCATAAGGAAATTCATAATTATGTTTAATATTGAAAATAAGAAATGTCTTATCACCGTCGAGGAATGTATTAGAGTAAAACGTTGCTACTACCGTGTAATGTAGCATATGTAACTTATACTCAATCAAGGTTTCAAAACCTTCACTTTTGTTTTCATATTCCTGTTCACTTATATCTATTTTACGGTTATTTAAGTGCCTTCCAAATTTGTCAATTGTCATATCATCTAATTACTTTTGCCTCACGCAATTCTTCAATGATCGAATTTATTTCGTTGCCGTGACCTGTGTGTCCAGCAGTCTGTGATGAAACTAAAAGTCGTAATCTATCAACAAGTTCATTGGGATCATTCCAATATAAATAATCTATTGCGTTATTTGATACTTCCATTGTCATACCGTCTCCAAGACGCTTTCTATAGGGTAATGTTCTAGGTCTACGGGGTGTTTGGGGAAGTATGTTTAATGTAGATATTATATTTTTGTACTTATATGAAGTATTACCCTGAATTTGTTCTGTTTCAGAATAATATCTTCTATTAGCATTTGTTCTTTTCACAATATCAAGGTACGACTTTAGATCTTGCTGACTGTATCCTACAGGATATTTTTTAAACAGTAGTTCGTATAATCCAGGAGTACCTGTATATTTCAAATCATTTATTAGAACATTTTCATCATCCAACGCGAAATTCGAATTGCCTATCATAAGACCATTCGAATCAGGGTTAAACCTAATACCATATTTATGATCAAATTCGTTCTTAACATCTTTAAACATATTGTAAATATATTCTCGAGGTAGCGGATGTAGCTGTTCGAGATAATGTGTCATACCAGGTGAATCGACAAAGCTTTGAATATATTCTTGAGCTTCTTGTGCATTTCGATTAATTTCTGCTTCGTATTCATTCTCAACATCATCATCATTTACCTCTAGGGCATCATTTTTTATATTTGGTATATGCTGTGCAATAACCGGCGAATCAATATAGTCAACGTTCCTTTCTAGCAATGTAGGTTTAATTTTTTTTACACTGCTATGAGGCAGTTCTTCTTCTTCTTTAAATTTTTCTTTCTTTACCACACTTTCCCCATCCAGTTTATTAGCAATAGTTTCTAATCGTGATGTTATGGGTAATATTGATCCCACTTGGACGACTTTATTATCTTTTAACTGACGCAATTTGTTTTTTACAATGTTTCTTTTCTTAATTAAAATTCTTTTAAGTTTTATCGACTCCTTATTCATTGCGTAAAAGTTTATTGTAATAAAAAAAAATTCTTCGATGCTAACGATACTTGCGTCTCTCAAGGTTTAAATATGTATGAAGTGATCAAAACCTATTCGGTACCTTCCTTGATCTGGTTCACTATCTTTGTCTACAACTAAGAAACCGTATTTGTCTCGCCAACAAGCAGCACATATTTCACGGAATTTATCATACTTCATGTCAGTATTGACGTGATCGTCATATATAGTTTTAAGTTTAAATCATCTTGTTTAAATAAAACTAAAAGATTAGCATTATCACGTAGTAAGTGCTTAGGTATACGAGTATAACTTTGACAAAGGTAAAACTGTCTACTTGTTTATGACGCCCCATACTAAAGTATTCCTAATGATACCTTGTTTATCGCAAGCTACATCATCAAAAACAAATATAGAATTATTTCGAGCATCAGATGGTGATATAATATTATCAGAACTGGAAAATGTATAATATTTGATCCCTTTTATTGGTTGCAGTAGACTTTCAAGGTATTGATACTTTGGTTGATAAAGTGATTTAGAATAAACATATACGTTTTCAAACTTTAAACCATTAGGATGTTCTATCAACCCAATCATAACGTTGGTTTTACCGCAATTTGAAGGACCAACAACTAGACATCGAATAGATGCAGGTAGAAGAACGCTATGTTTTTCTTTTTAGCTAAAGATTGCGCACCAATGTCATTATTGTTTATGGTTAAAGGTGTTGATTGTTTCACAACATGCATGTTTGCAAGTACTAAATTCGATTTGTAAAAAAAGTAGAATTATATATATATAAGAAACGGCTAGTATATAAAGAATCATTAATTCATAATATTTTATTTATTTGCTGCACAGCTTGAGAGGATAGTTGTCCTCTAATGATTACATATAATAATTCTAAAACTACTGGGAACGGACTATTAAATACTGTAATTAACAATTTACCATTCGAAGCGCATATTCCGGGTTACAAATTTTGCGGTCCGGGTACAAAACTAATCGAACGGTTAGCTCGAGGAGACAAGGGAATAAACAAGTTAGACGAGGCTTGTAAGGAGCACGATATTGCATACTCCAAAGAAAAGGATCTATCTAAACGCCATCAAGCAGATTCGAAGTTAGCTCAGTTAGCTACAGAAAGACTAAATTCTGGTGACTCGTCTTTAGGTGAAAAGTAGCAGCATTTGGAGTAGCTACCGCAATGAAAGCTAAAGTAAAACTTGGTATGGGTGCCTGTGCATCACTGAGAACAAAAATATCAATAAAATAAGAAAACTGATAAAGAAACGTAAAATAAGAAGTACGCTAGGTATTAAAAGTATTATCAAACAAGCACGTACAGCTTTAAAAAGTCTAAAGGACCTAATGTTATGGATGCAATCAACATAGCAATTAAGGCAGCCAATACAGCAAAACAAAAGAAGCATATTAAATCAGCTCGTATTATATCAATTCCTAAAACAGGAGGTTTTCTACCACTAATACCAATTTTGCAGGCCTAAGCGCTCTTGGTACTCTTACTGGAGGTGCAGCTGCTGTTGCAAAAGCATTTTCAGATACTAAAATAGCTAAGGAACAACTAGCGGAAAAACAGCGTCATAACAAGGCAATGGAGGACATTGCAGTCGGAAACGGCATGTACATCAAACCTTATAAAAAGGTTTTGGTCTTTTTAGCCCTGCAAAACCTCAAAGGAACGGAACTTGATTTTACCTAATCGTGCACTAAGCAATGTAGAATTAATAGAGTTTGTTAAGCAATTAGAAGTACCATATTTCCGTGGTGTGTTCATGAGAAACAATCTTCCCAAGAAAGTTAATTTTAAAGAATGTGGTATAATTAATTTAGATGGAATAGAAGGTTTAGGCACGCATTGGACCTCTTACAAAAGTACGGTAGTAGCGCTATTTACTATGACAGCTACGGAAACCTGCGACCGCCAACAGAGTTGATAAGTTATTTGAATAGCGGGGTAAATGTAGAATTCTTTATAACATTAACCAAGAACAATCGTACGGTACTGTGTTTTGCGGTCATTTATGCTTACAATTTCTAAGTAGCGCATAGAACTGCGTACGAAGTCGTTATGTCGTACACTTTTACTCTAACGGGAAACACTTCAGTTTTAACAAGCAATTTTAATCCACCTATAAACTTGGATAATGATTCGGAGTACGTATTAGGATTAACAAATTTTGAGTCTTATAACACAATTCCAAACATAGAAAAAGGAATAAATAATAAATTTTATTATGGATCTAACGGAGAATTTATAGAAATACCTGAAGGTGCTTATGAGATTAGAGAAATTAATAAATATCTTCAAAAAGCTTTAGGTGATAAAAGATGGCGTGGTCGTATGGAACAATCACGAAGCGCTAGAAAGACTCCAGTGTATATAGAAATTACAGCTGACAATAATACACTTAAATGTAGTATTAAATGTAGCCTAGATGTGGATTTTACCAAAAAGGATTCAATTGGTTCTCTACTTGGTTTCAATCCACAAAAATTGCTAGCATTTGTCACGCATCAAGCAGACTACGCAATCAACATTTGTAAAGTGAATGCAGTTTTAATCGATTGTAATATTGCAAGCGGATCCTATTTAAATAGTAAACCAGCCCATTTAATACACGAATTTTTTCCGCAAGTACCTGCGGGTTTTAAAATTGTTGAGTGCCCACCTACGATTATATATCTACCAATCAAGTCACGTATAATAAATGAAATAATAGTTAAAGTGTTAGATCAAGATGGAAATTTAGTTAATTTCAGAGGAGAACTGCTAACTGTAAGGTTGCATTTAAAAAAAATCTGCAATAGCCATGGGTATTAAGTATAATGCACGCAACATGTCAAGAATTGCTATAAATGCTGGAAATTTCAAAGCAATCGACACTCGATTGATTGTTTCAAGACCGCTAACAACACAAAACCGGCAGTTTCTACAATCGTTAGGACTGCATTTATTTAATTAAAAAAGGTAGAATGAATAGTGAAATACTGAACGTGCGTGAAAAGTTTACTTCGATAATGCAATTGTTAATATTGAAAACATACTCATCAACCTTATGCTAACACATCTTTAAACAATAATGATGAAATTGAATCCTATACAGCAACAAGATGTATACACCTTACCATCGAAGAGCATGCTGTACATAGAAGGCAAATTAATTAAAACAGATGGAACGCCGTCTCAGACAGCAAAGTTTGTAAATAATGGAATTTTGCTGCTTTTGATGAAATTAGATATGAGATTGGAGGTATCATTGTAGATCGTGTTCGGAATCCTGGATTAACGTCTATAATGAAGGGATATGTTTCATATAATAGCAATCAAAGTAAACATTTACAAAACGCTGGGTGGTCTCCTATGGATGATTCGCAAATAGTTGATGCCAATGGGAATTTTAATGTTGCAATAAACCTTTCAATGGTTCTCGGATTATGCGAAGATTTTAAAAAAATTATTTTAAACATACGTCATGAGTTAGTTTTACTACGTTCCAGTTTTGATACTAATGCTATAATTAATCCTACACCCGATGAAGAAATAAAAGTTGTTTTAAACAAAGTTTTATGGAAAATGCCGCATGTAGTCGTTGATGATACTCAACGAATTAATTTAATAGAATGCGTTGCACAAAATCAGGATTTGCATATTCCGTTTAGAGGATGGGAGTTGCATGAATATCAACTTCTACAAGAAACGCAACGTCATACATGGAACATTAAAACAACAACACAATTAGAAAAACCAAGATTTGTGATTGTCGGTTTCCAAACCAACCGAAAAAATAGATACATGAGCAACTACAGTCGTTTTGATCATTGCTATTTAACCAACATGAAACTATATTTAAATTCAGAAATTTTCCCGTACGATAACTTAAATTTGAAGTTCGAGAATAAACAGACTGCGTTGTTATATGAGATGTATGCTCAGTTTCAGCAATCATACTACGAAAAGGAAAATGAACCACTTTTTAATCCTGAAGATTTACGAAGTATTGCACCATTAGTAGTCATAGATTGTTCTAGACAAAATGAAACGTTAAAATCTGGTACTGTCGATATTAGATTAGAATTTGAAACTAGCAGAAACGTTTTGCCAAATACATCTTGTCATTGCCTTATACTTCATGATAAGATAGTCAAATACAATCCACTTTCAAACAGCATAAGAATATTATAATTACTTTATTATTATTATTACTGTACCTTTACAAATTATGAAAAAACAATAAATCATTTAGCAATCACAGTCTATTTATTAATATTTTTTACATGCTTTTACAATATCTTTCACATATTATACATTTCTCAAAATAAACTAACTGGTATGTTATTACTACTATTTTTCTCTACAATACATTTATACTAATATAGTTCAAACTCAGGCAGATTGAAAGGTATCCTATTTTTAGATACATCCAAAAAAACGGTGTACTTGTGCAGGTATAAACATAACACTGAAGTTTTATAACTAAAAAAATTATATGTTAATCGAGATAAAATAAATTGCATTCTTTATTTGAGCCAGCGGTTGAAGCTTCACAAGTCATTTCTGAGTGTATAGTTATACCCCAAGGTTTAGTATCAGTGGTTGAGGTACTAAGAATTCTTTTATCATCACTTGGATTAAGAACAATTTTGTTTTGTTTAATAGTAAAGACATCATGTTTGACTGATCTAATTAAACATTGTTGTTTCTGTACAGACTGGTTATAAAACAAAGCATTCTTATAATCATCAAAGAAATTTGCTTAATACTTGCTAAGGAAGATCCCTTTGACTTTTTATTATCCTATCCTGAACTCTGTAAGTGTACATTTTAGATCTAAGCCCTACAAACTCTAGCATGATATCACCATTGTTTTCATCTTTCATAATACCAGGAACTTTTTATTTGATAATGGAATATGATATTTGTTATGAGGGTCGTAATCGGAAGTATCAAATCTATGAATATCTTGTTTGATATAAGAGTAAATATCTTCAACGCTAAACTCGTATATCAAACTATCCGTATCTGTATACAGTAACTTTGCTTTGTTAGCAAATTGCGATTTTATATAACTATAGTGAAATTCATATAAATAGGTTTTTGAAATATCTAGAATAGAGAAACCTACATAAATGGGTTTGTTTAAATAAACCTCTAATTTATTCATTTCTATTAAGACTAGATCTTTGTCTAACACAGTGCAACTATGAAAATTAGGCTTCGCTATGTAACTACGAGCTCCAAACCGCCCTTCCCATTTGCTCACTAATTTCACATCTTTCCTTTTCCGTACGTTTTCCATCATTTTCCATAAACCGAATTTATCATATTTTTATAAAAGCATATATCGAAACTGTTTTTTGACTGTTGTCTTAATTTCGTATTCAAATCAATGTATTCTTTTAACCAAGGGGCTTGTTTAAATCGAAGTACCTTATGAATTTTTTTCAGTTCTAAACCGTAGCTTAAATACATTTTTAAATTCCTATAGTGAATAATATAGTTGAGTTTTGGATATAAAGTTGTAAGTAATTTCTTTAAGTTTGATTTATTTGAAGGTACTGGTGGTATCATATGTTCAGGAGCCAAAGGTAAGTCACTGTGTATTTCATGTAAAGATACTGGATAGTGTAAATCGCATTCAAAAATATATCCTACATCAGAATCATCGGGAATATTAAGTATGTCTAAACGTACTATATCTGGACTGGTACCATCTAAAAATTTAAAATCTCCATATGGAAGATATTCAGACATTGCAGCCCCATATAAATTATTAACATCAAAATACATTAAATATTTAGAATCGAAATTTGGATCATAATCTGCATTCATATATTTGTTATTTGCTTTAGCATATCTATTCGAACATTGAGAAACACCGCCACGAATTCCCCGTTCTAAAAACATTATTTTTCAATATCAGTAAGCAACTCGAGTTTAACGTTCGTCGTTTTAACATCGCATCTAGAGCTAAACCAGGAGCCGTAAAGTAGTGAAGCGGATCTAACTTATACGTGAACATACAAGTTTTTCTAAAGTTTTCAAATATATCAGACAAGAGCAGTACATCTGTTTTTAAATATAGGTCTGAATAGTCCCCTAGTGTTTTTATATTAAATGTTTGCCAAACGTGTTTAGCATGATTGTAGTCTTCATCTGATATTTCTTCATTGCGTAAACGATTAAAGAATGCTGTTTTACAGGGTAAATCGGTTTCATTGAGTCTATCCCAAGAGTTAATGTAATCATAGGGAAATATGCCTTTGCGCGTAAGTAACTGAAACTCATTATCAGTGTTACAATTTTCCCTGGTGATGGATTTTTTATTATCATCTAAGTAGGAAGCTAATTTTTCGATACTAGATGCCATAAACCTGAATGAATCGATAAATCTAAAACTAACTTTCATACCTTTTACATATTTTGTAAAAGATATGTATTTTCCTTATTTATTGGCAGAATGTTTAACGAACCTGACAACTCTAACGAGATTTTTTAATAATGAAATGCGAATCGTAGCCTGATAAGTTATGAAAACTACCGGTATCATATAAGAATTATGATAATTGATGTTGCAATCTTGATGATCCACTCCTCTAAATTCACCTGTAAAGTGTCAGTGATCGCGAACTCTAAAATCATCTATACTAAAAGGTTTATTGCAAATGTGACAGTGAAGGGCAAATTTAAATGTTGACTTTTGTTCTTCCGTTAAAGGATTCATAGGTTTTGGGTTACAGAAAATTTTATTAGTCGTTTCTGAAATCAGTTTCAATTGAGCAACAAACCATTCTATACAATCCTTCCCGCGATACAATTGAAATTTGGAATATTTATTATCATACGAGCATTTCTAATAATACGCTACACTAAAGGGCATATGCCTTTGGTAACGAACTGTGTTTAATATTACCTCAGACTCATTGCATGGTTCTAGTATACATTCGATATCTGCATAAACTACAAATGATACTTTTTCTTGATAGTGGAAATGTTTAAATGTTAGATACTTTTCAGATTCTTCAGGTAAT
The DNA here is from genome assembly GCA_036346225.1 of Platerodrilus igneus. Taxonomy (NCBI): domain Eukaryota; kingdom Metazoa; phylum Arthropoda; class Insecta; order Coleoptera; family Lycidae; genus Platerodrilus; species Platerodrilus igneus. The sequence goes on along the minus strand of JARFIW010001392.1, from coordinate 4,436,135 downwards.
CTTATTGAACAAGTATTCTGTTTTTCGCAATAATTCGAATGACGCTTAAGTAATGCTGCTGTACTAAAATTATTTAAACATCTATAACAAAAAATTTTTTTATGGTGATGTGAAGACAACTGTTTTGCAAATAATTTTGACATATCCTTAATCCAAGTAAAATGAAAGTGATTCTCATTAGCATTTGTAGGACGAGCATATTGTAAGGAATCATTATTTAAAACTAACAGATTAATAGGTTCAATTTTTTTAAAATTTTCACTTAAACAAAATGGTAGTATTTTAGCATTTTCTATATAGGTTAATTGCGAGATTGTTAAGCTTTTCAATTTTTTATGTCTTTTAATGCAATTGGAAACTGAATTGAATTGTAGCGTAATACTGTATCAAAATGTGGATAGCTAGATATTCTATGACTATTTTGTTTAGCAGGAAATAAAGCGGAAACCAAGCTCCAAAGAATGCAATGTTGATCGTTATTTATTACATTTACCACAGCTTTTTCTTTTTATAAAGTCCGGGACCGGTACAAACGTTGAACACCCTCCTTTAAGTGGATCATGATTGTTTATATTTACCTTCAAGTGTAAAACTTCTCGGATTGCCCAACCAGAATCTTTCTCGCTAAATTCTTCTAATCGCTTCGAAATCTTGTTCAATACGTTCTCCTTATACCATAGCTTGAGATTGGTATTTATATCGATGTGACGATTTGCAGTAGGAAACGTTTTCAAATCCATTTCGCCAGTTGTAGGCTTAACAAAGTTAGCTGCAAATATTACATTAACTTTCAACATTGACTTTTTTAAGCAAGCAACAATCTTGCGTTTAAAACTAGCGAACGCCTTGTCTAAGAACACTAGAGGATCTCTATAATTTAAATTGGTAATAAGTCCCGTAATTATTCGACTTCCAAAACATGATTGTACATCATGCCAAATCAAATTTTTTCGAGTATGACCTCTAGAAAGCGTTGAATCAACACCTTTTCCACGATATTCCAAAGAGCGTTTCAAGTGCCTCAATCCTACAAGGAAGCTTTTAAGATATGCTAAATTAGATTCCAGTTTACTAGGATTTTCTTGTCGATTGTCTTTGTATATCTTATTTCTAATAGCAAGCTTCAATATACTAATATTTGCTTTGATAACTAAAATGTGTTTCGTTATTTCATTCACTGTTTTCAATAAATTCACGCATTTTACAGTTAATCTCAAAATTGCTGCACTAATCTCGGATACGGTTTCAGCATTCATGATTCTATAGAAAATCAAAATACACTACTCAATATACGTATTTCTCTATTTAATATTTATACCAAATATCATCTGACGTAAGCAAAACAATTTCAAAAAGGTTCATTCATCTGAGTTTACGGAAAACACGTAAGCAAAACAACTGTAAAAAAGAAATAGCATCAAATCCAAATTATTGCATAGCGAATTGCTTTGAATGCAATTGTTAAAAAAAATCTTCTTTATTTACGTTTTTATTCAAGATGATTTTCAAGCAGAGTTGCATTCAGTACGTAACTATTCGCTAAGCAAGCATTTCCAGTATTTACAAACTGAAGGCGAGTTTGAGCAAAACAACTGTAATAGGAATTCGCATACAACATCATTTTTCATTCGGTTACGTTTACTATGAAAAAATGTTTTATATGACCTTTGATTTTATGATGTGTATACAGAAAAAATACACACAATCATTACAGCGCTATTTTTTTATGGATACATATGAAAAAATGTGAAAACCTGAATTAGGATCGGCTTTATATTACTTTCAATGGAACATACATAATCATCTAGCGTTTACTACAAAAATTCAGCATGATTCGCACAAATTACTATATCCCTATATATGCAGCGCCTTTTGCAATTTATTTTCAGTCAATGAATGTAATTCATTATTTCTGCTGAGCAGTACCTTTAAAAAAAATTCTTATACAGCGGTAATATAAACGAAATAAATATAATTTAGGGTTTTATTATGTGCATTCATTGCAATTTCTTTTTCATACAATGAAACTAATTCATTATTTCTGCTGAGGTATAATTATATTCGCTTACATACTGTTTTGTTTATTAGAATAGATTATAGAGCTGAATATTTCAGAAAACGAGGCAAATTTTTAATTTTTTCTAACAGATCAGTTTATTATTTGAATGTAATTCATTATTTCTGCTTAGCAGTACCTTTAAAAAAAAATTCTTATACAGCGGTAATCTAAACGAAATAAATCTAATTTAGGAGTTTTATTATGTGCATTCATTGCAATTTCTTTTTCATACAAGGAAACTAATTCATTATTTTCTGCTGAGGTATAATTATATTCGCTTACATACTGTTTTGTTCATTAGAATAGATTACAGAGCTGAATTTTTTTCAGAAAAACGATGCAAATTTTTAATTTTTTCTAACAGATCAGTTTATTATTTAATATAAATACTTCACGTAGATTTACCAACAGTATTCAATCAGATCTCTTGTATAATTATTAGTTACCTTTACTAGCAACTTTTAAAAAAATGAGTAACTTGTCATCAGTCAAAAATTGTAATAGTAACAACGTAAAAGTTCTAGAGCAATTTATATTACATTCTGACGAAGACGTGATTAAAGAAGTTTTTGGTTGTTCTTCGGCTCAACTCGATACTGCTGCTATGTTTGATAGTGACGTAATAGATATATCACGGTAAGTGCTTTTTCACATTTATACATGTGTTTTTTTAAAACACTACTAATTTATAAGTTACATTAGATCAAAAAACCATTCTGGAAATTCTGAGGCTATCGTAGAATCGTTGATACACTCTGAACCTACAATAATCTTTTATGTTATGCTCACAGATCAGGCAAAAACATGTCGGCTATGAAAAAGTTATGTACAGAATCAAATATGACTGTTTGCTGTGAAGATGACAAATCCTACGAAGATGATGCAGTAGAGTTGCTTAACGCATTTAAAAAGCGTGGAGAGAAGCTACTGCGTCGTATATATTTGGAGCTAGAAATAATAAAGCAAAAAAGATGAACTAGCGGTGAGGGAGCAGCAGTTACTTCAAGAACGTGAGTTAATAAATACTTTTCATTTATAAATAGTTAGATCAAAATATTCAACAATTTTGTAAAATAAAAAGTATTTTATAATAGTTTCTCTTTTGAAACAAGACTTTCTTTAAACAAGGTAGTAAACTCGAAGTAAAACGCACATAAATCAGAATCCACTTTAATTTAATACATAATTTTTTTATACAATCGACTTAGATGTGTTATAATAATAAACTAATTTCTTAAATTAGTGACATATTATTCTGAAAATTCTATGTTGACAGTTAGACCGATCGATCCCTTACTAGTTATGTATACGTGTTTGTTCGAGCCAATACTTTCATTTAATTGTTTCACTCCATGTGCTTGAAGGTATTCAAAATGGCAATATACTCTTGAACTCTTCTGTTTCCACTAATACTCTATCTCCATATTTTGTCTTGAGTGTTTCCACTTTTAAAACTTTAAACCTCTTATTCACTATAATATCTTTTGAATTTACATAAGGTTTGCGATATGTGGTTTTATTAAGAGTATTAAAATCCATATTGCTTTTCTTTGACTAATTAAATTAATATTAGGAGCAATCTCCTTATATAGCAGATTACCACCATCTGCGTACTTTGCCAACCCACTTTTCAACCTATCACAAGAGTGAACACATTTTGAATTGAAACCGGCCCATGTGTATTTGCAGCCTCTAAACATAAATCAGAATCCACTTTAATTAAACACAATTGACTTGAATGCAATATTTTGCATCTGTCATACTTTATAACTTCTAGCTAGAAAACCAAATTCAAAACATCTACACATTTTCTCTGCACTTACATTTTCAATATACGTGTGTTCCATTGAAAGTAATATAAAGCCGATCCTAATTCAAAACGTGCCTACAAGTATTTTACATTCGAAAAGAATTCAGGTTTTCACATTTTACATTAAAAGTATATAACGCCGATCCTAATTCAAAACGGTGCACGTGTTAAACACAATTGACTTGAATGCGATATTTTTTGCATCTGTCATACTTTATAACTTCTAACTAGAAAACCAAATTCAAAACAGCTACACATTTTCTCTGCACTTACATTTTCAACATACGTGTGTTACATTGAAAGTAATATAAAGCCGATCGATCCTAATTCAAAACGTGCCCACAAGTATTTTACATTTGAAAAGAATTCAGGTTTTCACATTTTACATTAAAAGTATATAACGCCGATCCTAATTCAAAACGGTGCACGTGTTAAACACAATTGACTTGAATGCGATATTTTTTGCATCTGTCATACTTTATAACTTCTAACTAGAAAACCAAATTCAAAACAGCTACACACATTTTCTCTGCACTTACATTTTCAACATACGTGTGTTACATTGAAAGTAATATAAAGCCGATCCTAATTCAAAACGTGCCCACAAGTATTTTACATTTGAAAAGAATTCAGGTTTTCACATTTTACATTAAAAGTATATAACGCCGATCCTAATTCAAAACGGTGCACGTGTTAAACACAATTGACTTGAATGCGATATTTTTTGCATCTGTCATACTTTATAACTTCTAACTAGAAAACCAAATTCAAAACAGCTACACACATTTTCTCTGCACTTACATTTTTCAACATACGTGTGTTACATTGAAAGTAATATAAAGCCGATCCTAATTCAAAACGTGCCCACAAGTATTTTACATTTGAAAAGAATTCAGGTTTTCACATTTTACATTAAAAGTATATAACGCCGATCCTAATTCAAAACGGTGCACGTCTAACTTCTCGATAGAAAACCGAATTCAAAACAGCTACACACATTCTTCTCTGCACTTTTCAACATACGTGTGTGTTTCATTGAAAGTAATATAAAGCCGATCCTAATTCAAAACGTGCCCACAAGCATTTTACATTGAAAGTATAGAAGAATTCATGTTTTCACAACTATTTTACATTGAAATGTTTTCACGACTATTTTACATTGAAATCATATAGGGCCGATCCTAATTCAAAACGATTCAGCCGTATTCTACACATGGAAAATACGTCTGTCGCGTTTTGAAGTAGGACCGGCCCTACCCCTCACTACTCCCGCTACATCATTTACAGCTGTGCACAAGTGGGTGACGGAATTTAAACGTGATCGTGAGAGTCTAGAAGATGACCCGCGCAGCGGACGACCAAAAACTGCCACCACGCCTGAAATCGTCCAAAAAGTTAATGATATGGTTACGCAGGATCGTCGATTAAAGATCTCCAAAATTGCTAAGGATGCAGGTATCTTAGATGAAAGAGCATTTCATATCTTAACTGCGGAATTAGGTATGATAAAGCTTTCGGCAAGATGGGTGTCGCGCATATTGACAATTGATCAAAACCTTCAGAGGAAAAAAATTTGCCAACAGAGTTTAGACCGCCTTAACTCCAATAAAACCGATTTTGTCCGACGATTTGTTACGACAGATGAAACTTGGGTTCACTATTATACCCCTGAAACCAAGCAACAATCTAAACAATGGAGACATTGTTATACTTCACGCGCGACTGTTATACTCTAAAGTATACTGTTAAAGTCTCGCGCGTAATTGATAAGAGCCACTACAACAGTTGGCAACATAATAAACACGTGCATAATATTGCGCAACAAGGTATTACGTCATTATTGCGTCTCAAATTTGTAGCACATACAAAAGAAAAAGATAAAATGTACTCACGTAAAATGTGGAGCTCTTCACAACATTGCAGCTATTCTGGCGCCAGGACCTCAGCGTTGATTGGGCGTGGGTCGGCCTTCGCCCTCGTCGAAACCAAATTAATTTGTTTTTCCTCTTCTTTTGTTGTAGCGATACGATAGGAATAAGGTAGAGAGCGATAAAAAATACGATACAAGAAACCTACATATTTGAAAGAGAAGACAAGATAAAAAAAACGACACAGATCAACCTCGCTGTTCGACGTCTCGTTCACTAGTCCCGTCGTGTCGGAAAAACACGCACTTCTTTCAACACACCGCGCCTGCGCATTCTCTGGCGCCGACGCAACTGTCTAAAGTGACGGAAATGCACGCATAAGTCTATTTTTTTAAATATTGGCGCGATTTCAGTCACATATTTAAAACTAAAATCAGAAATGTTTACATAGCCGACTTTCGGCATGTAGCAATCGCGACAAAGCAATAAAAAAAATCTTAAAAAAAGAAAATGACTGTTAGCACGGTAAAAGCTTAAAATCTAAATCCTAACTAACCTACATATACCTAACTTAAATTCTAGAAAATGTTTATTTTAGGCGCCACCTTGTTTTTTCAACCAATAACACGTCTTACGAATTACCAGGAAACGGAATGTGTAGCCCCACTGTTTATGACTACATCTATAAGTGCACACACGAGTCTTTGATGTGGCGCAGTTATAATCGACAGCACAAATTTGTCGGAGAGCACGAAACACTACTAAAACTAAAACAAATGCGATAAGTCGCCTAACCTAAATACTATAACTAAAGCTAACATTACAGTTTTGTAGCTGCATATGCATATAAGCATTGCATCTAAACTGTTTTTTTTGGCAAGAAAAATGCTGAAATTTCAAAATGTTCAAAAGAGCAGATTACTCTACATTTTAGCAAATTTTTACGTACTGGTACTCAAGCTCAATAAACAATACACATCAAAACTTGTTCATGACATGGTTGTGAATCAACAAATTTACCAACAGCAGATCTTACTAATTTCTTATATTTCTATACCAAATTAAGGCAGAACCAGAAAATAATTCACCCGCTGAAACAAATAAATCTTGGTCTGTACAATTGCGTGAGATTCTAAAATCGTTTACTCTATCGAGGAATGACATTTACGAGATTTGGGCGTCAAAGCGCTGAAAAGTTAAACCCCATTTATACACAGGAATTGATTTCCCCAATGATGAAGGTTGTGAGATTGTAAGGTTCGACAAAGCTGTAGGTACATTTATGTCCACATCTAAGTTAAGTTGGTCAAGGACTATTCCTTCGAGTAAGAGAATGTCAGATAGAAAAGTTTGTTTACTTTGGTCAGCCTGCTCATCGTTAAATAAACACAACAAGTCTATTCGCTGCTTAACGTGCGCTATACGAGACACCACACGCTTAAGCTCAATTTCCGTAGGTTCAGGATCAATTTTATGTACTATATTAGTAATATCATCAAGGGATTGTTTAATTTCAAATATATTTTGAAGTAAATCAAAGACTACAACACGCGCAATAGGTAGGCTTGTAGCCTCTTGAGCTAATATAGCTTTCAGCTGCAATCGTCTATCATTTTGATTAGATGCCGCTTGAATGTTTCGGGATTGAATCTCGTAAATCAATTCAAATGCTTTGAGATAGACGGCATTCATTATAGTATAGTATTTACGGAAGCAGATATAACAAAATCAAGTTTGCTATAGCGTTTTAAAAGATCAAAGGTATACTAAGAACTCAGTTAATTGCAAAAGCTATATTTAGGGAGGAAATTTTCGTTATGGAGGAAATTTTAACTTATAATTGATTATTTAGATTGTTAAGGGAGCATTTTAGAATAATAATAAGGTAAGATTATATATAAGTTATGTAAACAACGCTTTTTTTTAAAGTTAACCCAAAAAACAAAAGAAATTTCAAGTTTATAATAGTTATTTGACTTTAGTGTATTTTTAAGAAGATTTTTACTCATAAAGAATGTAGATGGAGGTATTTATCTATAACTAGAATACTTACATAAAACATTAGTAATCCAAAAACAGCTGCTAAAGTTAGGTTAAGGTGATTTGGTAGACACTTTTGAAAGGTATATGCTCCAGCTTCATGCTAAATTAGATTAGGTCATTATTTAAAAGAATCCAGAATACAAACACACTATTTTTATAAAGTAAGATGTGAATTAATTGAGTTAGCAACACATTTATGAAAGGTATAAACAGTAATCAAATATGGCTGTCTATATCAGATTGACACATCAGCTGTATTTCATATCATTTCAACTTAAGATAGATGTCATGCCAACATAAGATAAATGTTGCCACCTTATATTTTTTTCTATTTAAGAGTTATTTAAAAATTTAAAATTTTTATTTTTGAGTGAAAACCCCAATTGCTACAAATATATTGAAAACTAACACTATATAAGATACACAAAAGGTAAGGACAAATTTCAACACACGTTAGGCACGCCACTGTTATACTTTACGTCGACTGTTATACTCTAAGGTATACTGTTAAAGTCCCGCGCGTAATTGATAAAAGCCACTACAACAGTTGGCAACATGATAAAAACGTGCATAATATTGCGTAACAAGGTATTACGTCATTATTGCGTCTCAAATTTGTAGCACATATAAAAGAAAAAGATAAAATGTACTCACGTAAAATGTGAAGCTTTTCATAACATTGCAGCTATTCTGGCGGCAAAATCTCGGCGTTAATTGGACGTGGGTCGGCCTTCGCCCTCGTCAAAACCAAATTAATTTGTCTTCCCTCTTCTTTTGTTGTAGCGATAGGATAGGAATAAGGTAGAGAGCGATAAAAGGTACGATACAGGAAATCTACATATCTGAAAGAGATGACAAGATACAAAGACGACACAGATCAACCTCGCTGTTCGACGTCTCGTTGACTAGTCCCGTCGTGTTGGAAAAACACGCACTTTCTTCCACACTCCGCGCCTGCGCATTCTCTGGCGCCGACGCAACTGTCTAAAGTGACAGAAATGCACGCACAAGTCTATTTTTTAAAATATTGGCGCGATTTCAGTCACATATTTAAAACTAAAATCAGAAATGTTTACATAGCCGATTTTTGGTACGTAACAACATAGGGGTTCTCAACCACCAAAGAAAGCAATGTCCGTGAAGTCGGCCGGGAAAGTTATGGCATCAGCTTTTTGGGATGCTAAAGGTGTTCTACTAATTGACCATCTTCTCAAGGGCCAAACAATAGACGGTGAATATTACGCTTAATCTTCTAGGCTAACTGGATAAAAATATTCGTGGAAATTGACCTGCATTGGGTAAGAAGAAGATCATTTTCCATCAGGATAATGCACGTCCACACAAAAGTGCAGTAGCAATGCAAAAATTGAATGATCTGAAGTACGATCTGTTGCAACATCCACCTTATTCGCCTGATTTGGCTCCTTCTGACTTCCATCTATTTCCACGACTAACAGTTTTCCTTGGGGGAAAACGATTTTCCACGGACGAAGAAGTAAAAGCAGCTGTCGACGACTATTTTGGAAGCCTTGAAAAATCGCACTTTCCTGATGGCATAATGAGTTTGAAACATCGCTGGATGAAGTGTATTCAACTTGACGGAGGCTTTGTTGAAAAATGAACTATATTTTAAAAACAAATTTTTTCATTTTTCCCTTCGTTTTGCAAACTTTTCAAAAACCCTCGTAGAACTAGAACTAGAACTAGAACCCTAAAAGCGTCACAAACAAGTTACCAAAATGCAATTTGCATTATTAAATACTTACCATTCACATGGGTATTCCAATATCTAAACAGATGACACACAAACCATAACAATAACAAGGCTTGCTGCAAAAATGCGGAAACGCAGTAGCAAAATCTACAACGAATCAGTTAGAATTCCAATTTCAATGCCAACTCTGAAAAAGAATAACACCGCTAGGGGGCGAAGGGTAAATCCCCGAAATGAATTGAATTAAATTCAAAGTAACCCAAACGACACCAGCTACATGTATCATATTCAAACTTATAATGCAGATCAAATTCAATTGCACGTTCCGTTACAACCTTGATAACATAATACACGTTTTCTTATAGATAACAAGTACGACGATTTTCAATTTTATCAAAATTAAATAAAGCAAACTCAGCGGTGTAACTTGTACGAGAATTACCTTCGAAACATGAAAAATGGGATTGATAAAATTGATTAGCATTTACCTTTTTCAATTAAAATAAGTTTTTATTAGTAATTTAATTTCGTCGAGCGTTCAGCCTGCAATAATAAATTTAAATATATTACGCCATTTCTGTATTATGCAAGTCGCATTTATAAAAACCGATTTCGTGACACATAAATTATCATATAAAACGAATTATTGAAGGTAAGTGACACCTATTAGTTATGCAATGAGTAGTGTGATGTGTATAATCATCTGGAACTAATTTGGAATTGAAACCTACCATATTTTTTTATTTAATAGTTCGACAAGCAAGAATGTTAAGAAAAAACGCGAATATCAACTTTCTTTTTATATTAACTTAAAAATTGATTAAAATGCACATTAGGAATAAATTAAGAGAAATACACATCAGGAATAAATTTAATTTAATATATATATATATATATATATATATATATATATATATCTCGTGAAGCCTAGGCTTTATTTACTCGAGCCCCTTCCGTTCGAAGTCATTATATTGTGAAGCTTACGCAGGAACTCTCAAAGAGGGCACTATCGTCACTTCCAATTTCCACTCCTTCACTCTTTAGACACTCCCTTCTTAACATTCGTTCACAACACACCGGCAAACAAATTTTCTCTACCTCTCCTGGTTCTATTTCTTCTTCAATATTCATGAATTCGCGCGGATGTTCATATTTACATACGTCAATTTCTAGTGGTTTGTCTAAATTTAAATATCCTGCCTAGCTCTCGTCTCACCGTTCGGTCCTGGTTCTCCTTCCACCACTTGTGCATACGTTCTCCTGTTCGTCTCTTGTCCCTCTGATCTTTCTGTGTTACTCCCACTCGTAGATGTCCTGTTCATTTCCGGCGAGCTATTTTGCCTTTGAACTACCGGTCTTGGAATAGTACCCCTCGTACTGCTACTGCTCCTATAAACACTACTTCTTTGTCCCCAGTGATTCCTAAAATTCGGATTATGGTTTGTACCTCTCTGATTGTAAAAATTTTCCCTCCTGTTATCGAATCTTACTAGGTTTATATTCCGCTCTCTACGCTCCCTTGGTCTTCATGAACTTACATCATCATGACTTTGCAGGTACTCCAAAAATGCCTCCCTGTCAACTATGTTTTGTAATGCATCGTGTTGCCTGACCTCTATCTCGAAATGCCTAGATAGGTGTTTAATTATTTGACGATCGGTTAATGGTGGGCTTAGTTGTTTCGCTATACTGTACTTACGAATCGCGTATTGTTCACGGGATCCTGCAAACTTCCCTTTGTATTTCCATGTGATTAGATCATCCCTCACCTGGTCCTGTTGTTAACACATTGTTTTAGTATTTATAGATAAATTTATTGATTATGGTGTTACCGAAACGCGTCAAATAAAAGATTATTACTACATGCTATTACTTGACTTACATGTGAAACTTATTCAATATACCAAGTTTTAATGAAGACCTAAATCCAAGAATATTATTACCCATATTATCTATTTAAGAAGGTCAAGAACTCATTCAACATATTTATATATATATATATATATATATATATATATATATATATTACTGTGTAACCTTATAAGAATCGAGCCTCACGAATTGGGCGTCAAAATTATGCCGTGGTACTCGGGTAAAATCCTCATCAACAAAAATATTTTCGAAAATTACATTAAATTTTCAAATTCGAAAATAGAAAAATTTCCAAAAATTTAAATAAGTCAAAAAAGAGATTGCTTACCCGTTTTCCTCTCTTCCTCGGTTGAATGGCCTTCTTCAACTGCTTCCGGCTAGCTCATTAGAACCTCCTTTTGGATAGCTATATTCATTCATAAATCCTATCATTCACGCACACGCCCAATAAAACCACAAAATACAACAAACATACAATCTTTTATTTATTCCTATTTACAAATGCAATTCATTATTTATTTTATTGTTCACGTTACACTTCAGTAAATTTTACTTTGTAATGTCCTGTATTTAATTTTTAAATCATCAAACACATAAAATGTACTCGGAGTAAATGGACCTTGAATAATACCTTCTTTAAAATTCCTTTATTATAATTTATTTATTTATTTTAATACGTAAACTGTGGGATATGGTGAGCTCATAATAACCCAATTAATGTATGCCCTTGTACTTTCCATACTCTAAAACTAAAAAAAACAAAGCCATGTACTCTTCACAAAATTTCAGGTTCTGATGGAATGTTTAGAAGCTTTCTAGACACCTTAAATTTCTAGTTGAATACCGTAATAAAGTTATTTACACAAATTCTGTTCAATACTCAAATAGTTCACACTACCTTGGAAAACACTCTCATACGCCACTCCAATATTTACAGTTTATAGGAATCACAATGTTAAATCGTTACTTGGAATTTCTAGAAGATCTTCGCCCTGTAGATGATGCCATGTAATTTTCTATCTGATCGGCAGGATGTTTCTCTCAATTACTAGACGACTTCCATTTCAGTTGATCCGCCAACGCCTCCTCGGTGTAACCAAATTCCAAATTTCATTTCACAGTAATCTACGTTACTTAATGTCCCGACACGAGTTGATTAAAAATTATAGGTGATACCTCAATAAGATAATCTCGGCACATTAACCGCGTTTTAATTTAATTTAGAGGCTACCACTAAGCAATAAACTTTAAATTATTTGTTAATACTTACAACTCATGTTTAACTTTCATATGTGCTTTCGGGACGATCGAAATAATAAGGCACGCAGTTAAAAGACAAGAGAGCGAGTCCTAGTTCTCTAGAGTATATATGTCTTTCGACTGTAACCTCTCCAGGCCCCCAGTTATCCGAAATCCCTCTCACAACAACACATTCTCACAATTTTGCACTCAACCCCAATTTCAAATCTGCGAATTTCCGTACCTCGTTATAAAATTTCAAGAAAATCACTCTACACTATCCTCGCGTCTATGCCAAGTTGAACTAACATATCGACCAATCGTAGACTTAATGAGGTTTCTCAAATCCCTCCTCTACTATTGTGGTCGCATGCTTATACGTTTTCTTCGTTTCAGTCTACCTTGCTTGAGTGGTTGAAAAATCAATATTCTCGTTTGTTCACTGTTTACACACGTGGACTATGTACGTGAGTTAAATAACCCCCTTATTAGCATTTCCCGTGAATATAAACGACGGTTTATCCAACATTCTCTGTAACCATTTGTTATCTACAAATTTTAAGCAGAACTTGATCTTTAGAAAAATACGCAGGTGTTCAATCGTAATATTTTAACTAACACTTCTACGATTTGGATTTTCCACGTATTTTAACCCTCTTGATATATTTGTACGTTAGCAAAAGCGTCTCATTTTGTATTATGGGGTTTTTTAAACGCTTTTATGCATATTATACATCAATACTCGTTCAATTAATTCAAATTAATTACTAAATTAATGGCATTGGCTTCTACCCTTTAATTTCTTTGCAAACCTACTTAAATTTCATTAATTATTTATAAAATTTCGTTAATACCAGATACTTAAAAATGAATTAACTAGTATAATTTTCGCACGTAATTTCTGGTTGTTTCTTTATACAGGGTGTTTTAAAATTGCTTCGCTTATATTTATTTTTGATCTTTTAAAACCACTATAATATATATATATATATATATATATATATATATATATATATACATATATATTGCTGTGATATTCTCCTGTGAATGCGGGAACTGGGTCCTTTCAACAAAAAAAATTCTAGTCTCACCGATTGGGCGTCATAAACTGCTGTGATCCTGTTTCGCCTCGGCTGCTCACCTAATTTTATAAACCTCCTCATTCATAAAATTAAACAACACATTCCTACCACAAACATCAACGTTAACTCTATTTACATCAATATTCAGAATACATTAAATTTTCAAATTAAATTTCAGCATAAAATTCAGTTTTAAAAAGAATTTCAAGATTAATTTTATTATCATTTTAATGTGCATCCAGAATTAAAGTCCTTGTTGGATGCCTACTAATTAATATAACAATATATGCAGAGTAAAAGGAGCATCTACCACCCCTTTACGTTAATTAACCAGGTTCGTCTAATTGAGCTCAAAGACATACCCAAAGTTTCATCATATTCCCGAACATCAATACTAAATACCCTTTCTACTTAAACAAGCAAATTTCATCTTAAAATTAAAATTTTATGGTTAGTACAATTTCACTAATGTCCATTTAAAGTAAATCAATTATAAAGTTATTCAACACACACAAAAATGTCAAACAAAATAGTATAATTTACCTGAAGGTTACTGTCCTCGTAGCTTTAATGTACATCGTCCCTTTAGTTAATCACACCATTCCAACAGGATTATATTTACGGCTTCTAATTCTCAACGTTTTTAAAATTTTCTCCATCACCATTTATTTAAAGTTGTTTCTGGGCTTTTCCGGAACTCATCTGTGTATATCTGACCCTTGTTTCGTGGATCCAGACACGTATTTGAACCATTTAATTATTAACACCTCCGAAAAATAGCAAAGAATTCATGCGTCTTTCACCAATATACGCCAAAACTGCCTACTTTTGTGTATACATTTGTCGTTGTAAATTTTGCTAATTGGTACAGTGATACTAAATTTTATTACCTTGTATCTAAGTGCACTGAAGTACATTCATGTTAGCACGTAAATAACAAACTATTTTGAATCACTAAAATATACGAGCAAAATTTTAAATTATTTTATCAAACTAAAATGCACTGTTTAACATCTTGAATCAAGTCGCGGATGTAAGAGCTTTTAACGCATCGAATAGTCAAAAGTCTAAGAGGCCGAACTCATATTACCACCGGTATATATAGCAAAAAGCCTGTCTGTCGGTCTGTTCCCCAAAACGGGTAATTCTAAAGAATTTCTCATTCTATGTTCCCAGTCCGTCGCTCGCGCGTCGTTTTTAACGAATTTTTCACTCGCCCCATTTAAATCTCAGAAATTCTCACACGGCACGCAAACATGTCCGAGAAAAACTAATTAATTTTGTACAGAAATTGTTGTTTCTACCTCTGATATTTGCATCCTATTTTCAACCAATTGTGACCCTCGTGACGTTGCTTAAATCACGCCCTTCACTATATGTGTCTTTGCTTGACGCATTTTCTCTTTCCTTTTCTAACCTGTTCGTATTGGTGCAAATTGATATTCTTTATTATCGATTATATTTTAGTCCATGTGGACTATCTGGGTTTAATAACCCCGTATCGCACCTTCTCGTGAATATTAAGCCCCGGTTTCTCCAAGATTCTTTGAAACCATTTGTTATCTACACAATTTTCGCCGTACGTGATATTTAAACTACGCAGGTGTTCAAAATAATATTAATTCTCAGAGCTTTATTTTCTGGTATTATAATCTTGGATTTTCACAGACTTTTATGCTTATTATTACAAGTTAAATATTAATTATTATGTGTACACTTTGTTTTACTACCGGTTACTTAAAATAGGGTTAATTAATATAAACTTTGCACGTAATTTCCATTTGTTTCTTTATTAGAAATAATTAAATTACACGCAGAGCTTTTTAATACTGTTTCTTTTGATATAAAGCGTCTTGTACATAATTTAAATTTCTTATTTTTACTGAAACGACCGCATTTATTTATGCTTCAAGGTTTTAATAAAGCGTATTATTTAATAAAATTCCTTATACACGGTGATTAAAATTATTTGATGTGATTATTTAATTTTCTACCCTGGTCTAAATATGAGTAATATATATATATATATATATATTGTTGTGGATTTAGAGGGTAAATAGGTGTAGACAATAAAATTTTAGCAACCGTGTATATAGAAATAGGAACAAATTATTTACGCGCCAAATTAATTAATTCATATAGTGAAAACGGACGATTATTAAGGTATTTTTCTATATTTAAATTGGAATGTTAAAATTACATAAGGGAAGAAAAGTTTTAGAGTACATAAAAGCTCAAGGATACGCATAAGAAATTATAATAATTTAATCAAACGCATGGAAGCAAAAAGGGGAGCGCGCAGGCATAGAAAATCAATAATTTCAAACGCAAATGTATTCAATTTTAAAAGCCAACGTCGTTATACAAATACTAAGAAGGGAGAAACCAAGAATTGTTATTTTATAAATGGTCGGTTGTTCAAAAAACACCTGTTGTTAAATGTCACATTCGGGGAACTTAAATAAACGTTAAGACAAAATTCTATAGAAATTTGTTTGCAACGGTCGATTTGTATAAGCTGCTAAATATCAAATGCCTTAAGGAGTGAGTGGAATAAACGATCGATAATATAAAACAGACCGAGAAACGTATAAATAAAGCGTTGGATAGAAGTTACGTAAGATATACACGGGTATTTGTGAAGGACGACTACGATATCGATTTTCTGTAACTTAAGAGGGGTTTTAAAGAAGACAATAGATATGCGTGGAACAGAGATAGATAGCTGAGAGGTGGCGCGTCTAAACGGGGGAAAATTCTATCATTGGTCGATGGCCAGTACTTTTCAAGAAGTGCGCGTTCGTTACGGTGGTAAACTAAATTCTATGTAAACAGCATGACGAAAGTGGGAATTTTGGAGAAGTCAGTGTTCGTTACATTAAAAATTTTAGGAAACAGCTTCGAAAACAAGTTTTTCAATCGAAACAGGTTCCCCTGGGGGGGTTTGAAAATAATATAAATAAACAAACGAAGATATTAAAGCTCTCTTTCTTTCGATTTAGATCTGAATACGGGTTCAGATCTACAAGATAATAGTAGTAAATGCCCTTACCGTTATCAATTATTATGTGTTCAGTAAAGTTGCATTAATATCCTGTTTAAAAATGATGAAAACTGTAGTAGCGTACCGCTTGTTATAAAAGTGATATTGCACGAGTTGGTGCTTGTTTAGATAAAAGGTGCCGCTACTACAACAAGGCTATTAAATAAAGGGATGATATTTGGGGTAAGCGAAGCTGAGAACGTAATTTGTATGCACGAAATATTTGGTATGGAATGTTACCTTTGAGACGAAGCTAAAATCTGGGGAAAAGAACAGTCGTGGTAGTGGAGGTTGCATAATAGGGATCTGTAGATCCAGGTATCAGCGTAGTAGATGAACACAACGACGAGGGTTTCTGTTAACCATCTTCAGCAGTGACGATGAATGTAGTTGACTCCAGGTAACGAACTTTAAATTTCTGTTTTTGTATAAACATTTGTGTGGATATTTTTGTATTATGTGTGTTGATGTTGGTGGTGTATTTATTACCTTTAAAACTTGTTAAAAAAGTCCATGTGCAGGACAATTAATTTTGATTATTAAGAAACGGTTTATTGATGCTATATAAAGGTTTATTCATGCTATAAATGGTGGTTGTAAGGAGTAAAGTGCAAGGTTAAAAAGCATTTGAAAAAACTGGGTTATAATGAGCTCACAATAGACCAGTATGAAGTCAAACTAGGGTTGCATGTGGGGCCCATCTACTCGTATCATGTAGAATTTGTGTAAAATATATTAAAACCCAAGGACTTTAAAGTGTAAATATTTTATCTGTTAACATGTGTAAATAAAAGGTTGTATGGTTGTTGTATTATTTTGGTAATTTCATTTGACAGTGCCTGTGTGTGAGAGAGGTATGTACTTAAAATGATAGGTGTTTAAGAAGAATCCAGCTAACCAGGGTGAGCAGAGAAACACGAAGGCGTCCAAAATAAAGAACAAGGATTTTTTTGTAATTTTTTTTATATTGGCCCAAACGGAATTTTACTGAAGTTCCACGGCAATATATATATATATATATATATATATATATATTGCCGTGAACTCGGGGATTAGCTTTTTAACATCGAGCGCCAGCGTTGGGCCGATATAAAATAAATTTTCGAAAAAAAATAAATTCTAAATTCAAAAAATTTCTTACCCTGCCTTTTCGACGCCTTCGTATTTCTGCTCACATTGGCTAGCTCAGCAATCGGCTTCTTCTTGAATACCTACCATTTTAAGTAGATATCTCTCTCACACACACCGTCAAATGAAATTACCAAATTAATACAACAACCATACGACCTTTTATTTACACATATTTACAAATAAAATATTTACACCTTGGTACAGACGGTTTGTTAACAATTGTTACTAGTTCAATTATCAAATACTTTAAAGTCCTTGGTTTTTAATATATTTTAACACATTCTATATGATACGAGTAGATGGGCCCCACATGCAACCCTAGTTTAAGTCTATTTTGGTTTATTTTGAGCTCATTATAACCCAGTTACTGTGAATGCTTTTTAAACCTTGCATTTTATTGAAAACAAATTTAAAGACTCGTTTACTCCTTACAACAACAATTTATAACCTGAATAAACCTTTATATATCATGAATAAACCCTTTTTTAAGAATCAAAATTAATTGTCCTGCACATGTACTTTTTTAAACATGTTTTATGGTACTAAATACGCCATTAATAAGTCAAAACGCACAAACACACAAAAAATATCAACACAAATGTTTATACAGAAACAGAAATTTTAGTTTCGTTACCTGGAGTCGCCTTCGTTCTTTGTCACCACTGAAGATGGTTACCAGAAACCCTCGTCGATGTGTCCATCTACTACGATGATGCCTGGATCCACAGATCCCCACCATCCAAATCTCCGCTACCACTACTGTCCTTTTCCCCAGATATTAGCTTTGTCTCAAACGTAACATTCCACACTAAATATATGACATGCATACAAATTACGGTTCAGGCTTTGCTTACTCCAAATATCATCTTTGCATTTAATCGAGTCGTAGTAGCGACGGTACCTTTTATCTAAACGAGAGCACCAACTCGTGCAATATCACTTTTACAACCTTTTGCGGTCCGTTACTACAGCTTTCTTAATTTCTAAACAGGATGTTATATGCAACTTTACTGAACACACAATAATTAATAACCGTAAGAGCATTTACTACTATTACGTTGTAGATCTAAGCCCGGTCTCAGATAGAAACAGAGCTTTACTATTTTTCTCCGTGTATTTATATCATTTTCAAAACCCCCATGTGGAATCTATTTCACTTGAAAAGCTTATTTTCGAAGCTGCTTTTTAAAATTTTGAACGTAACAAACAGTGACTTCTCAAAAATTCCATTTTCGTCGTGCTGTTACATAGAATTTTGTTTACCACCTTAACGGACGCTCTCTTCTTGAAAACTGCTAGCCATCGACCAATGATAAAATTTTCCCTCGTCACAGCGCTCCACCTATCCGCTATCTATCTCTGTTCCACGCATGTTTATTCCAGGGTTTGAATCCCGTCACGGTCCGCTTTTTCAGAAAATACACCTTCGTAAAGAAGTAAAATGGAAGTCCCGTGTGTGAGTGTTGTCTCGCACGTTAAAGATCCCTACCTTGCTTTGAACAGCAAGGGTTAGGCAAAATTCCAAATTATCCAGGTAAAAAACTCGTTTCCTGGCCAATGTAGTACCTTCGGGTGGACCATTAGAAAATCACATGTAGGGGGCATGTGAAGGGGGGTTAAGCAGCCTGTGACTGTCAATGATCTCCCAACACTTAGACATTTGCCGCATTAATAGTTTTCCAGTAAATCCTTTCGCACAATTAACATTAGTTGAGAATAGTGCAAGACCAATACCTGTAGTTGCTTATGATAATCATAATGTTTAAGTACAGTTATTTCTTTTTCGTCATTAGTTTTTCCATCTTGGGACTGGTTGGATGCCTATCTTTATTGATTTCTATTCTGAGTTAGCCTACACATTTCCCTGAAATTCCCACATCCTACATCTTTCACTACCTGTGTGCAATAGTCTAACCTAGGTCTAACTCTACTTCTGTTTTCCTATCTCTGCTTCTAATATATTCAGCAATAATCCCTCATGTCATAGTATGTGGCCTGTTATCCTAGTCCCCCTACTTTTACTGTTTTCCACATATTTCTTTCTTCTTCTACCATTTTTAGTACCTCTTTGTTCTTAACTTTATCTGTCCATGATATCTTCATCATACGCCTGTAGTATCACATTTTTCCTTTTTCTTGTACGATTCTCAAACTGTCCAGGCTTCACAGACGTACGTACAGTGCTGTGCTCCACACATTTGTTTTAAGCAATTTTTTACTTGTTTCTATGTTTGTGGTCTTTGAGCACAGTGGTTGCTTTGTCTTGTAAAATGTAGCACGACCTTATGCTAGTCTTTGTTTGATATCTTTTGCGCTTTTCCCATCTTGCGTTCTTTGGCTACCTAAGTAGCAGAAATCCTTAACCGCTTGTAAGTTCTCGTTACCTACTTGTATTCTTCTTTTTGATTTATTTTCCTCTCTTTTGCATACTAGAACTTTAGTTTTATCTTTGTTAATTTTCATACCGTATCTCTCTATTAGAGCCGTTTCCATTTCATTAAGAGCAGCTTCTAACTCTTCCTTGCTAGATGCAATTACTGCTATATCATCTGCAAATCTAAGCATATCAATCTTTTGTCACTGCATAGTAATTCCAAAGGTCTCTCTGCATTTGATAGTATTCATTGCCTCTTTAACGTACAAGTTAAAAATTAATGGAGATAAGGAACATCCCTATCTTACCCCTTTCCTAATATTTACTTCTCTACTTTCCTGCTCTAATTCTATTACCGCTGTTTGCTCTTTAAATAAACTATTACTATCCGTCTATCCCTATAGCTCATTCCAATCTTTTTGAGTACGTCGAACATTTTTTTCCATTTTACATTGTCGAATGTTTTTTTCCAGATTTACAAACCCTATATACACGCTTCACCCTTTTCTATTGTTTTCTCCATTATCACCCTCAGAGCTAAAATAGCCTCCCGTGCTCCCCTGTTTCGCCTAAACCCAAATTGATCTTCTCCTAGTATTTCTTCAGCTCGTTTCTCCATTCGTCTTTGTACAATTCTAGTTAATATTTTTGACACGTGTGATGTGAAACTAATTGTAGGAAAATTTTCACATCTATCCGCGGCTTTTTTTTTTGGTATTGTTACTATGATGTTACGTTTGAAATCTTTGGGTATCTCGCCTGTCTCATACATATAGCTTACAAGTTGGAAAAGACGATCTGTTACTGCTTGTCCAACGGCTTTTAGAGTTTCTGCTTGCACATTATCTGTACCTGGCACCTTACAATTTTTCATAGCCTTTAATGCTAATTCAAACTCATCTCAAAGTATAGGATATCCCAAGTCATCATTTTCAATGTCTGATTCCTGTCTAATACTGTTAGTTCCTCTCCTGCATATAATTTACCTATATATTCATGCCATCTAACCACTTTCTCTACGTTCTCTATAATGACGTTTCCTCCCGCGACCTTTATATTTTTGCTATACGGTTTTATATCCCCAAAAATTCATTCTAATCAGTTTGTAGGTTTGCTTTGTCTGTCTTTCCTATTTCCATCTTAGTTTGTAACTCTTTGCACTTTTTAACAATCCATTGTTCTTTAAATTTCTTGCATTTGCGAATAATTTCCCATTTTATGGCTTTGTATCACTGTTTTTCTGTTTCGTCTGATCTATTTTTGTATTTTCGTCTTTGTTTTATTAAATTCAGCATATCCTTTGTTATCCATGGTTTCTTATTTTCTTTTTGTGTATACCCCAGAATATCTCTGGCCGGCCATGTCTAAGCTGGATTTAATGTTATTCCATTCTGTGTCTACTTCTTTAGTATCAGTAATTTTTTCCCGATATCTATCAGCAAGTCTTTTGACTTTCTTTCCAATCTTTCGTGTATATCTTTATCTTTTAGTTTCTCAAAGTCAAATTGTCTTTTTCCGTTTCTTTTTTCAAATTTTTAAATTTAAGAGCTGCCTTCATAATTACGATGTTGTGGTCAGTGTCTATATCTTCTCCTGGGTAGCTTCTAAGTTTTTTACTTGATTTATAAACCGTTGTCTAACGATAATGTAATCTATTTGATATATTCCTATATCTCCTGGCATCTTCCACGTGCATCGTCTTCTAACATAATGTTGAAATAATGTGTTTGTTGTTCGGTCTCTTTGTCG
Source organism: Platerodrilus igneus (assembly GCA_036346225.1). Lineage (NCBI taxonomy): Eukaryota > Metazoa > Arthropoda > Insecta > Coleoptera > Lycidae > Platerodrilus > Platerodrilus igneus. The sequence goes on along the minus strand of JARFIW010001392.1, from coordinate 4,414,151 downwards.
CACGTTCACGTGGTTAAGTTTAAGTTATTTAAATTTGTAGTCGTAAATCTAATGGTAAAACTGTCATCCCTTGTTCCCTTATATCCTGCCATAAAAATTCATTGTGCATGTGCGAATAAGGTGGACAGAGTAGTGAACAAACACTTTCTTATGGATATTGAAGCAGAACGGTCGTGGGTTTCTTCGTTCGGTACCGTAAGTTAGTCAAGTGCCGCAGACTTTAGTTGTTAAACCCCTAAAAAACACAGTGCGAGTGTAACGTAACATAGACTCAATTCGCATACAGTCCACTTGGTTGAAGGAAGAGGAACTGCAGTTTAGAAAAACAAAACACCGCGGAGGTAAGTCGATATATAAATTTATAAGACCCCCCGCGCGTGAACAAAATTGGCCTTCATCACCGGATCTTTAATTAATTAATTAGTTCCCATCCTTTAAGCTCCTTATATTTAAATTTGTAAAATTGTCGTAGTTTTTATTATGGTTAAACGTGTTACACAGAAAAGAACATCTTGCTTACACATTTAATGCTAGTAACATTTGGTCATAACGGTAGATTTTACAATACATTCCTTATCCTTTGTGGCAAAGATTAGGATCGTCGTCGGTATCTTTTTATGTAAACTATTTATGAGGGTTATTGTATCCTAAATCTTTACCTTATTTGTCACTTCAAGTTGGAGCAACCATTCGGGTTCATGCAACTTGTATAACAAAGGGGTTATTGGTATTTATTTGAAACCTTAAAAGCTTTGTCGGGCGAGCACTATAGTTAGTTGCATTTTTCTATTAATAATTTAATTTCGTAGATGAATTAGTAATTTAGCGTATTCGAGTCACGCATTGTTTTTACATTAATTTTTATTGTCGGTCATTAATCATTAATTAAATATGGTTATATCAATTGATAAAGCTATTCTTGAAGCTAAATTTGTAGTTAAAAGGTTGGATCACATATACAGTAAAATCAACCAACCGGAAAACGTATCGATTGCTTTAATTGCATCGATTAAAACTGTCGAACAGATTGAAACGCTTTTCAAATCCTTTTGCAAGGATATTTTCTTTGATGAAGAAAGTGAACAATTGGATGAATTTTCTGCTCTTAGGGTGAAAATCGATGATTATCTATTAGATATTCGTATTATCGCTGAACAATGCGAATTAGATCGGGTAGAAAATAAGCCAAAGGTGGAAAATATGAATAATTCCTTTTCGTCAAACTGTGCAATTCGCTTGAAACATCTTTTAGTCCCCCGCTTCTCCGGACGAATTTCAGATTTTGAGAGTTACAATGCAATTTATAAGCGGTTGATTCATGATAATGTCAGTTTGTCACCCGTTGAAAAATTTTGCCATCTCGTTGATACATTAGATGAGTCGTCGCGTGGCTTAATAAAACACTTGCCATAAAATGATTATGCATACGAGGAAGCCTATAAAATCATTACTAATCGTTTTCAGTCCAAGAGGTTATTACTTTCAACATATTTTAATGCTCTCGAAAAATGCCCTAAGGTCAGTTCCTCAGACTCGCATGCGGACTCCGGCAATTAATTAGTTGTTTTGATGAAAATATATTCGCGTTAAGGCAGATGGAAATAGATTTATTAGATTTCATGTTGTTTAATCTGTTATCGAAAAAATTAGATACAAACATTTTAAAGCGTTTCGAATTAGGAAATAATGACGAAATTCACTCGTTCAAAGATTTAAGATCGTACATTGAAAAACAATGTAAGGTGTTGGAAATAAATGACATTGCGTCAGGAACATGCTTAAAATCTCGAGATTCCGTAAAGAAAGAGAAAAGGAAGGTTCGTTAGCACTTCGGCTAAAACTTCTTTAGTTGGTACCACCAATGATGTTAAAATTGTAGTTTCTGTCAAGCTGTGCATTCTATTTATAGATGTAAGCAGTTTCTCGATAAAACCCCTCAAGAAAGATTTGAGGTGGTAAAGCTTAAAAATCTTTGCATTAAATGTTTAAATCCTTCACATTCGATGAAAAATTGTACGTTAGATTGGTCGTGTAGAAAATGTCATCAGTCGCACAATTCGTTGCTTCACTTCGATAAACAAGAAAAATCGGTGTCGCCACGCCGACAAACCCATCGTCAAAGGTCAGCGTCTCCTCGGAGAGCGGCGCCTAGACTTACTTCTACTAGTAGACATAGTGAAGACAATCTGTCGTCGTCGGTTGTGCATGAACAACCTGTCACTAGTTCGTTGATTTCGACGTCATTAGAACACACAACCACGCTGTTAGCTACGGCAATGGTGTCGGTGCTTGATTATACAGGAACATTGCAATCTGTTCGTGTAATATTAGATAACGGATCCATGGAAAGTTTTATGACTGAAAGGTGCCGTCAGAAATTAGGTTTAAGGAAACGGAGAGCCAATGTCACTGTTCAAGGACTTGGCTTGAATTCGTCGTTGGTGTCTGGTGCACTATCGTGTGTAGTCAGCCCCTCGGGAGCACGGTCTCCAGCATATGGAATTGATTGTTATATTTTACCTAACATTTGTAATCAATTACCTTCGTCGTCGATAGGGGTCAAGGAATGGTCGCATACTCGAGGTTTGGCCTTAGCTGATCCTAATTTTAATGTTCCTGGTAAAATTGACATGCTACTCGGAGCGGAAGTCTTTGCTCAGGTTTTGTTGAACGAGTCTCGTTGGGGTGTCGCTAACGAGCCAGTTGCTATTAAAACAACCTTTGGTTGGGTTTTAACGGGAAAGGTCGTTTCCCCGAATAATTCTATTACGTCGTTGTGTGCTTTCGTTGAACCCTTAGACAGCGACATTTGTCGATTTTGGGAATTAGAAAATATTCCTTTCAAGAAACACATTTCTCCGGAAGAAGAAAGGTGTGAAAATCAATTTGTGGAAAATTATAGACGTAACAAGGACGGTCGTTTTGTAGTGTCCTTGCCCTTTAAAATTTCGGAACCCTCATTTGTGGGTACGAGATCAATTTGTATTCAAAGATTTTTGTCGTTAGAACGTCGTTTGTTAAAAAATCTTGAATTGTATTCAGATTATAAAAAATTTATGGAGGATTATTTGACAAGCGGTCACATGGTTCAAGTGAAATCGCCTGAAAATTCGTCGGGTTATGAAAAAATGTATTACATTCCCCATCATGCTGTACATAAGCGGGATAGCACTACCACCAAATTGCGTGTGGTTTTCGATGCTTCGTGTCAGGATCAATCTGGAAAGTCGTTAAATGATAGCTTGGCTATTGGCCCTGCTTTGCAAAAGGACATTGCAGTTTTGTTATTGCACTTTCGTGTACATCCTATCGTAATTACAGCTGACATTAAACAAATGTATCGGCAGATTTTGGTTAAAGATACTCATCGTAATTATCAACGTATCGTCTGGAGATTTTCTCCGTCAGATCCTATTATGGACTTTAAATTAAATACTGTGACTTATGGAGTTTCGTCGTCGCTTTTTTTGGCCTTGCGTACTGTTCAAGAATTGGCAAGGCTAGAATCAATTAATTTTCCTTTCGCGTCATCGGTATTGGCGAGCGATACCTATGTTGATGACTTAGTCACTGGATGTAATTCGATTGAAGCTGCTAATCAATTAATTGGTGAATTGAATAGTATTTGCTCTAGTGGTGGTTTTGAATTAAGAAAATGGAGTAGTAATTGCCCGGAAGCGATGTCCAACTTGAGGGAGTCCCTGTCCAGTTCGGACGCAATTACATTTCAAGATAAAGATAGTGGTTCAATAAAAATTTTGGGCCTTTTGTGGCGTGCTCTTACAGATGCATTTTTATACAACTTAGACGTTGAAGAGCGCACTTGCACTAAGCGTAATATTTTGTCGGCTATCGCAAAAATTTTTGATCCTCTCGGGTTGATAGCACCTGTAGTACTGTTCGCTAAACGTTTAGTTCAAGATCTTTGGCTTTTAGGTCTCGGGTAGGACCAAGAGCCTCCATTAGAAGTCATACAAAAATGGAAACATTGGTTGGGTGAATTGCCAGCGGTTTCGAATATTGAGATTTCGCGTCGCATCGTATGTCATAATTTTAAAAGGGTGGAGTTGCATGGATTCTGTGATGCTTCTGAAGCCGGGTATGCAGCTGTCATCTATTTCCGTTCGTTCGATCTAAGGTAATATTACCATTTCATTAGTATGCGCAAAATCGAAGGTTGCTCCTACTAATCGCGTTTCATTGCCCCGTCTCGAATTGTGTGCTGCCGTACTCTTGGCAGATTTAGTAGATTTCGTCAAAAATACTTATAAAGATATTTTATCATTTAGTAATATTTTCGCGTGGTCAGATTCTACTGTTGTTTTGTCTTGGATTCGGTCTTCCTCGCATAAGTGGAAGACATTCGTTAGCAATCGTATTTCGCATATTCAAGAACGTATTCCTCCATCTTCGTGGTTTCATGTTAAGTCCCAGGATAACCCTGCGGATTGTGCCTCACGTGGACTTTTGGCTTCAGAGTTGGTTCGTTGGTTCATCATCCATTATGGTGGACAGGACCTTCTTGGTTAGTGCGTCGTAATGAAGAATGGCCAGTAACATCGCTGCCAAAACTTATCGACTCATCTCAGATGGACGTCGAATATCGTACTATGTCGTTAACAGTCGTTATGTCTGACAATTTCTTAGATATGTTGTTGAATAAATTTTCAAACCTGCAGAAAATTTGTAGGATTATTACCTGTATTCGTCATTTCATTCGTAATGTTCAATGTCCAGATTTGCGTTCAAAATATTCTGATGGTTTGTCTCTAGCTCAGCAGCAAGAGGCTATACATTTATTGATTAAAAGAGTTCAAACAAATGTTTTTTTCCAAGACATTGCTAATATTAAAACTGGAAAACTTGTTAGTAAACAACTTCGTAGCCTTAGTCCGTTTCTAGATAGTCGTGATTTGTTGAGGGTGGGCGGTCGCCTACGTAATTCTGACTTGTCGCATGATGCAAAATTTCCAATTTTGCTTCCTCGGTCGCATCGGTTGACTGAACTTATTATATTAGATTGTCATGAAAGACATTTACATCCTGGAAATCGAACAACTCAATTTTTACTAACTCAAAATTATTGGATCTTGTGCGCCAAGAGGGCTATTCGGCAATGTCTGAAATCCTGCATTCGTTGTTTTCGTGTAAACCCTGTGGCTTTATGCCCCCCTATGGGGGATTTACCAGCTTCTAGGTTAACTCCAGGTAAGGCGTTTTTACATACGGGAGTCGACTTTGGTACCTTTCTCTGTCACGATGAATCGATGTCGTGGCGCAAAATCATTGAAAGCGTACATTTGCTTATTTATTTGTTTCAGCACTAAAGCCATCCATTTGGAACTAGTGTCTAACTTGTCGACAGACGCTTTCTTGGGTGCTTCACGTCGATTTATTGCTCGAAGAGGCAAATGTATTCAAATGCATTGTGATAATAGTACTAATTTCGTTGGGGCCTCTCGTGAAATCTCTCAATTGATGCGCCATTCGGCAGGCGTTGAGGGAATCGAATTTGTGTTTAATCCTCCTGCTGCTCCTCATTTTGGTGGGTTGTGGGAGACCGGGTTAAATCGGTAAAATTCCATTTAAAGAGAATTATTGGTGAACAAATTTTGTCGTTTGAAGAATTCTCGACGGTATTGATTCAAATCGACGCGATTCTCAACTCACGTCCACTATGCGCACTGAGTTGCGAACCGCATGACTTCTCGTATTTGACCCCGGGTCATTTTCTTAATGTTGAACCAGTTTCGGTGTTACCAGATCCAGATTTGTTGTCCATAAACCCCTCTCGTTTGAATCGCTGGCAATTGTTGCAGCAAATGCAACAAGGGTTTTGGAAGAAATGGAGTGCTGAATACCTGCACACGTTGCAGCAGAAAGGTAAGTGGTTGAAGAATTCCGCTACCATACCTATTGATTCGCTTGTCCTCTTAAAGGAAGAAAATAACCCTCCTCTACAGTGGCGTTTAGGAAGAGTCGTAGATGTTCACCCTGGTAGAGACGGTATCGTTCGGGTAGCTACAGTCAAGACATCCCAAGGGTTAGTTAAACGCCCTCTAGTGAAACTATGTTTACTGCCAGTTACTTGATATTTAATGGTATGTACACATATATTCACTTATATAAGTTTGTCGGTTAGGTTTCTTAGTTAATAGCTCTAATTAGTTTTTAAATATAAAATAAGTTAGTTCATACTTATTTTGGAGGGCGGGATGTTCGGTCTCTTTGTCGCACGTTCACGTGGTTAAGTTTAAGTTATTTAAATTTGTAGTCGTAAATCTAATAGTAAAACTGTCATCCCTTGTTCCCTTATATCCTGCCATAAAAATTCATTGTGCATGTGCGAATAAGGTGGACAGAGTAGTGAACAAACACTTTCTTATGGATATTGAAGCAGAACGGTCGTGGGTTTCTTCGTTCGGTACCGTAAGTTAGTCAAGTGCCGCAGACTTTAGTTGTTAAACCCCTAAAAAACACAGTGCGAGTGTAACGTAACATAGACTCAATTCGCATACAGTCCACTTGGTTGAAGGAAGAGGAACTGCAGTTTAGAAAAACAAAACACCGCGGAGGTAAGTCGATATATAAATTTATAAGACCCCCCGCGCGTGAACATTTGTGATGGTTAAATTGTTGTTGTCGCAAAATTCTACCAGCATATTTCCCCTGTCATTTATCGTGCCTAAACCAAATAAACCTACTACCGCTCCTTCCCTACCGTCACCTACCACTGCATTAAAATCCCCCGTAATTATTAAATTTCCATGTCCTTTTACGTATCTTAATATGTCTTTGATATCTTTGTAGATCGCCTCTACCTCTTCCTTTCTGTAACTAGAGGTGGGCATGTGTACTTGTATTATTACTGTATTTACAGGTTTAGATTCTAATCTAACCATGAGTACTCTTTCGTTCTTTTCTACACGTTGTCCTATCTTTTTTTGCGTAACTATCACCACACTCGAATTTCTTTCCTCTGATTCTGTATGTCTTACCCTAAAGTCTCCACATCAAAAATCCCACATTTCTGGCCACCGAACTTGGTTGATCCCTACTATGTCTAGTGCTAACCTATACATTTTAATTTTCAAGTTCTCTAGCTTACCTATTTGCTTCATACTTCTGATATTCCACGCTCGTACTCGCAAAATGTTCCCTACTCTTTTTCTAAACTTTCCGATCACATCCTCCGAAGTAGTTCCCTCCCGGAGATCCGAATGGGGGACTATTTTAACTCCGGAATCTTGTTCCCCAGAGAATGCCATCATTTTATTATAATTTAAGTACGCTGTGTACTTGGGAGATAATGTGGTGGTTTCCTGTTGGAATGCCATACCGACGCCTATGATCTCTGTCAATCTATTTACCGAAATAGCTGCTGCCCTCTTTCGGGAGCCTATCTTAATCTACTCCCTCACTAAAGGTCGTACTATTCCACCCGTTCTAGTAATCTACAACTTCTTCAAGGTGCAGGTCCATTCGGAACGAAATGCTTTGCATATACTTTTTATTTGATTTATAAAACAAAGACAAAGAAAAACAAGATACATATTTCTGTTTTGTCGTAATTCACATTTTTGAAGACGCACACACCTAAACACCGCCAAACCTATGCATATGTAACATATTCTTCCTTGACTGGGTTTTTATTTTTAAATTACAGGCAGGGCAGAATTAATTACCGGGGACCTTTTCTTAAATAAATATTTTGTTTATTAGTATTCTGGTTTCACCCACCGCATCGCCCGCAATAAAATTTAAATGCACCATGCTATTCTTACATTATGTAAGTTGCATTAAACAAAATCATTTTTATGAAGCTATAAATTATCATATACAGACATGTTCTGAAAGAAAGTTGTTTGCAGTTTTGTGGGTTATATAATAAACGAAGAGATACTATCTCATCCAGCCATGGACGTTAAATTTATCACATTTAAGTAGTTAGATTTGAATGGTAGAAATGTAAAGAAAAAAGAGGTGAGATGTTGCTTTCTAATGTTGGTAGTGAACGGATGGTTCAATCAGCGGTCGTGCAAACATCCTAATAAATAGAAAATTATGTTCGATATTATATGTATATAATACACGCGTTGGCGCACAAAGGCGAAGCATATAAGTTTGAATCCTGTTTTTCTTCTTATATTTTCCATCTATATACCTACATAAAAAAAACTGCAATCTGGTGAAACCTCTACAAAGGTTGGGTACCTTACATGTGATTTTCCAATGCTCCACCCGAAGATACTACATTGGCCAGGAAGCGAGTTTTTTTTTTACCTGGAAAATTTTGAATTTTGCCGAACCCTTGCTGTTCCAAGCAAGGTAGGGATCTTTAACGTGCGTGACAACATTCACACACGGGATCTCCATTTTACCTCTCATCCGAACGAGGGTGTATTTTTGTGAAAAATGTCGTAACATTTTTCTAGTGAACCGTGTTGGGATTCGATCCCGGGACCTTAAAGGTTGGGTATCGCAGCGTAAACCGTGTTTTTTTACCGATGAAGAAGAAATTGTTCTATATGACTACATTGTGGAGTACTCAAATCTTTATTACGGATCGTCTCCTAAAGAAGTGCAAAAAATCGGCATATCAATTAGCTTAAAATATAAAAAACCATGCCCTTCAACATGGTATGATAAAGAACTGGCCGGTGCTGAATGGTTTGCAGCATTTTTAAAAAGGCACCCTAATTTATCTTTGCGTTCACCATAAGCAACACCAGTTTATCCCGTGCTACAAGCTTCAAGGGGCATAATGTCTACCTGTTCTTTGCTAATTTAAAAAATGTTTTAGATTGATATAATTTTGCGCCAAAAGATATATGGAATGTGGACGAAACTGGTGTCACAACCATTCAAAAGCCAAACTGCATTGTAGTCAAACGTGGCACTAAACAGGTAGGAGCAGTAACATCTGCTGAATGTGGTATATTAGTAACTGTAGCTATCGCAATGAATGCACAAGGAGGTCACACACCTCCATTTTTTTGTTTTTTCTCTTAAGAGGTTTCAAGATAATATATGTTCAGATGCCCCTATTAGATCAGAAGGTGCTGGAAATGGGAGTGGCTGGATGCAGGAGGAAGAGTTCATAATGTTTCTAGAAATTTCAGGAAGCAAGCAAAACCAAGTCCTGAAGAAAAATGCTTACTGTTATCGGATAATCACGAGTCCCATGAGTCAGTAAAGAGTATTGATGTATGGGATTGTTCGATTGTCATTTACGTCACATTGCACTCACTGTCTTAAACTTTTGAGAAAAGTATATTTATTTTTTGTGAATTAGGGTTGGCAATTTTGATGTTTAGTTTTTCAATTTTTTTTTTTTAATTTTGAGGTTAAATGGATGAAATAGGGCAATGTTTTGTAGTTGGTGTTGATGTCAGGTGGTGTGCGATTGGGTATGTCATTGTTATTGTTCGTGGGGGTTTTTTTAGTAACGAGTAGATTAATTTTGTTGGATAATTATTGTTTTTAAGTAAAAAGGTTAAATTGTTCAAATTTTTTTGGTAAAAAGTAGAATGGTAAATGTGTTTAATTCTGTTTTTTAGGTTTAAAATAAGATTAATTTTCATACTGAAGGAATGATAAGAGTGAAAATTAATAAAAAATTTCTGCCGATTTTGACCTTATAAGTATATATATTGCCGTGGAACTCTTGGGTAGAATCTTCACCAACACAAATATTTTCGAAAATTTTATAAAATGTTCAAAACTCGAAAATTCAAAATTAAATAATACAAAAAAAATATTTCTTACCCGCTTTCCTCTCTACCTCGGTTGAATGGCCTTCTTCAACTGCTTCCGGCTAGCTCACTTGGACTTCCTTTTGGATATCTATAGTCACTCTCATATTCTATCATTCACGCATACTCCCAATAAAACCACAAAATACAACAAACATACAATCTTTTATTTTGTTCTATTTACAAAAGAAATTCAATATTGTCCATTTTTCATTGTTCACGTTACACTTTAGTCAATTTTATTTTGTAATGTCCTGTATTTTATCTCCGCTCTGTAGATGTTGCCATGTATTTCTCCATCTGGTCGGCAAGTTGTTTCTCGCTATTACTAGACGAACTCCATCTAAGTTGAACTGCAAACGTCGCCTCCACGGTGCAACCAAATTCCAAATTCTATTTCAATTATACATCTTTCACAGATATTTATTGTAATCTACGTTACTTAATGTCCCGACACGAGTTGGCTAAAAATTATAGGTGATACCTCAATTAAAATTATAATCTCGACACTAACCGCGTACTAATCAAGAGGCTACCACCATGAAATATAATTTAAATAATTTTATAATACTTACAACTCGTGTTAACTATCATACGTTGTTTTGGGACGATCGAAATAATAAGGGCTTTAATAATGTTTTCGTAAACTATTTATATCTTTAGATTGCCACCTTCTGGCCACGCTTACTCGAAATCTCCTGCTCACAACAACACATTCCCACAATTTTGCACTCACCCCGATTTTCAAATCCGCGAATTTCAGTACGTCGTTATAATATTTTAAGAAAATTACGCTACTCTATCCTCCTGTTTACATCAAGTCAAACTAACATATCGACCAATCGTAGACCCACTGACGTTTCTCAAATCCCTCCTATACTACTGTTGTCTCATACTTATGCGTTTGCTCCGTCTCCTTCTAACCTTGCTTGAGTGGTAGAAAATCAATATTCTTGTTTGTGCGCTGTCTACCACACGTGGACTCTCTACGTGATTTAACTAATCCCTCATTAGCAATTCCAGAGAATATAAGCGACGGTTTATCCAATATTCTCTGTAACCGTTTGTTATCTACAACATTTTAAGTAGAACTTGACATTTGGAAAATACGCAGGTGTTTAATCGTAACGTTTTAAATACATTTCTACGAGTTGGATTTTCCACGTATTTCAACCCTCCTGATACATTTGTTTGTTAGCAACGCGTCTCGACTTGGTATTATTGGGTTTTAACACGCTTTTATGCATATTATATATCAATAATCCTTCAATTAAATTCAATTTATTTAATAAATTAATGGCATTGGCTTCTACCATTTAATTTCTTTGCAAACCTACTAAATATTTATCATTATTTGTAAAATTTCGTTAATGCTTGATACTTAAAAATGAATTAACTAATATAACTTTCGTACGTAATTTCTGGTTGTTCCTTTATACAGGGTGTTTTGAAATTGCTTCGTTTATATTTATTTTTGATCTTTTAAAACTACTATAATATATATATATATATATATATATATATATATATATATATTGATATGATGATAACGCGTACTCGGCGTAATGAACGTTTTACTTAACGCCACCGCTCTGTGTTCTCACTTTAATCTTTTACTTTTATTTTTATGCCACAACTTTCCCTTTTTAATCTACACAGAGTGCACAACGTTACGATGATCAATTTTTCTCTTCTTTATTCCTTTCTGATTACCTATTTGAATTGATAAAACGAAGTCAATTAATTTCATATAATGAAAAGAAATATTATTTACAATTTTTGAAATTCTTTAAATAAACCCTTCAATCAATTAATATCATATGTATTATTTATCCCAAAATTTATATACTTTTAATTCAACATAAAGTCACCAAAAACTACACCCTTTACAAAAAAATCTGGAACGTTCTAGACCTCTTTATGATTTATTACGTAAGTTTAACGTATGCAAATGTTTCTTGTTGACTTCATTGCAAGTTTGGATAAATTGAATAAATTCAGTATTAAAATTTAAATTGAAAAATATCTTAAAATTGAATAGATCTGACCTGTGATATGTTGTTTGTGTTGTGGATCAACACCCTCTTGTTGTCTTCAATCGTCTACCAATGCTCTGCTTAGTTGAACCAATATTTGAGTACAGTTACCCTTTGTTTTCCATAAATTACCTCGTGCTTCTTTATTTTATATTTGTCTGCATATGCCTTGAATCTCTTCTCTTAAATACTTTCGACGCAGCTTAGAATTGTACCAGAATTGTACCAAAATTCGATTATAATTGTCCTCTTTGAACCCACTTAGAATTAGAACTTCTATAAACCATAAGTATTATTGTCACCGCTGATTTGGAGTGTCCAGAAATATACCAGAAATATTATTGTCAACAGAGACTTGAAATGTTCAGAAATATGCCAGAAGTATTATTTTCAACACAGAATTGAAATGTCCAGTATTATTGTCGACACCGACTTGAATTGTCCAGAAATACACCATAAGTATTATTATCGACGCTGATTTGAAATGTCCAGTATTATTGTCGACACCGACTTAAAGCCTTATCATTATAAATATTTAATTTAAATCAATTATCCAAATTCTACTCACGTTTTCTATAAAAAAAAACGGCAAAGACTCTTTGTAATTGTTGCACTATTTTCACTGTAACATAAACTTGATATTCTATTATACTTTATTTATTTTGCGCGTGGCTTCTGGTTAACAGTGTCGTAGCTTCGACGTGCATCTGTGTGAACTGAGTGGTCTTATCACAGAATGGGTGTTAAATAGCTTTTTCTCACTACCTCTGGGCTGGGTTTTCAAGCAGTTCTGCAGATTATCTCAGCCAACCAGGTTATGTCTTTAATATTCCCTGTATTTTGAAGCAGTTTCTGATGTAATTAATTCAGATTTTCGTGTAATTATGTTTATTTGCTATTGATACTTTGTTATTCGTTATCTTTGCCATACGTTGTTTTGTGTAGATACCGCCTTTTGGATAATTGTACAAAATAAATGATGTAACTCTAATGCTGTTTTCGTTTATGTATTTATGCATCTTTGAAACTGCGTTTTCTTATCAAAATGCTCATTGTTGCAGCGTAATTGCATAAAGCTTTGTTTGGTTTTATCTACTCTACTGCGTATTTGTTTTATAACTAATTAGACACTTCTCAACGTATGTACGATTATTTCTTCTGAATACGCGTTCTATTGTAGAAAGATATGCTAACTGGCATTACTTAAAATTAATAACGATCTATGTAGAGAGTGTTAAATACTTGCTATTTACATAATGTATGAATTACCTATTTTTCTGCTGAATACGCGTTTTATTGTTGTAAGATATGCTTACTTGCATCGTTTAAAGTTAATTACGGTCTATATACAGGGTGTTAAATGCTTGCTATTTACATAATGTACGAATTGCCTATTTTTCTGCTAAATAAATGCAGTTTTCTGATTTCTATTGCTATTTATTGTTACTACACGACCCTTACTACTAATACACCCCTAAACAACCCCTTATGTCAGCAATATATATATATATATATATATATATATATATATATTGCCGTGTTACTGGGATTAAAAATCAAACCCCTGTAATTATCAATTTTATAACAAATCGAAAATTTGCACACAAAAGAAAACATTAATTTCTTACCCAGATTCCTCTCTTCTTAATTCGCTTCCTCGGTTGAATTGCTTTCTTCAACTGCTTCCCTGGCTAGCTCAGCTGGGCCTCCTCTTGTATACCTAGATTCACTCTCATACTCTCTATCATTCACGCACACTTTCCATAAAACCACAAAATAATACAACAATCATACAATATCTATTTTCCACTATTTACAAATAAAACTTCAAAATTATTTACATCACAGTGGTCAAGGTACACCTCAATAAATTCTATTTTGTAAAGTCCAGAATTTTAACTAGCAATATCAAACACATTGAATGTAACCTGAGTAAATGGGCCCTGAATAATACCTTATCTTTCTTTTTTTATATATAATTAATTTCAATTAGGAAACTCTGGAGTATGGTGAGCTCATGATAACCCAGTTAATTATGATTAATGTATGCTCCTTACTTGGCATATTCTTATTACAAACACAACAAAAACCCTTGTACTCATAACAAAAAAAATATTTAAATTCCTGAGGAATGTTAATCAGCTTTATATACACCTTTATATTTCGATTTAAATACCACAATAAAAGTTAGTTATACTTATTACTTTCAATACGCCAAATAATGTAAAATACCATCATAGTTCACTCTCACCCATCACAATAACCTTCATAGTATATCAACAACAACAAATTCTAAAGCGTTACCTGGAATTTCTTGAAGATCCCATCTCCATTGACGATGATGCCATTAAGTAGTTTCGTGGTACTGCTCTGCTCCCGCCTCCAGATATTAGTAGTTGAACACCCTCTAAGTTGTGCTGCAATGCTGTTCATACACGATACATCCAACTCCAAATCCAAAAATTACACTTTTTTTATTTTAATTTAGTTTATGTTACATAACGTCACTACACGAGCTTGTTAAAAAAATATATGTGGCACCTCAATAAAATTTAGACTCGGCACTATCCGCGTACAAATTATGAGGCTAACACCGTACTATTTAATTTAAAATAATTTTCTATTCGCACAAGCTCGTGGTAACTCTCGATACGTAGTCTGAAGCGATCAAAATACTAAGGGACTTTTATTCATTTTCAAAAAGTATTTATACCATTTACGATGCCACCTCTCGGCCGCATTTCACGCGAAGTCCTTCATTTACCATAATATTTCTTAAAATATTGGGTTCAACCGTCTTCTCAATCTCAGAAATTCAGGGCGTTGTTACTATATTTTCTGAAAAATTAACATTCAATATTCCCGTGTTTGTCTGATGTACAACTAACGATATCGACCAATAGTCTATGCATTGACGTCTTAAAAATCCCGCCTATATTAACGCTGTCCCTTTCTTATGCATATTCTACGTTTCCTTCTAACCTTGTGTGAGTGGTAGAAATCGATATTCCTGTCAATCTGCTATCTAACCCCACGTGGACTTGCATACGTGCTTTAACTAACCCCTTAATAGCGTTTAATGCGAAAACATCCGACCGTTTGTACAATATACCTAGAATCTTAAGTTTTATCTACACAAAATAAGGAGAAGTTAACATTTAGAAAACATGCAGGTGTTCAAATTAACCGACGTTTTAAATAACATTTCTAGGATTTAGCTTTTCAAAGTATTTCATATAGTAAAGCGTTTCACCTTGGTATTATCGATTTTTACAAGCTTTTATGCGTTTTAAGCGTTATATTCCTTCGAATTAACTCAATTAAATTTTAAATAATAATTTCTATTGGCTTATGCAATTTATTTTCTTTACGCACCTATTAAATTTTTAATCCCTAATTATAAAATAATGGTAATACTTAATACTTTAAGTTGAATAAAATGAGATAAATTTCGCACGTAAATTTTGGTTGTTTCCTTATACAGGGTGTTTTGAAATTGCCTTGTTTATATTTACATTTAACCCTTTAAAACCACTACAATATATATATATATATATATACATATATATATATATATATATATATATATATTACTGTGTGGTAAAGCTCTGTACACTCGTGAATCATGCCCCATCGTTGGGCTCTCCATAATACTGTAATGTTTACTCTGGAATCATGCCCTTAGACTGCTCTTAATAACTCCTCGGCTGCTCCTAATAATTCTTTTTACCTATTGCCCTAAATTAATCTTGACACCTACCTGTTACATCCAAAAACTTCCTCGCAATATCCTCATGCTAAAACTTAAATAGACATTCACACCAAACACACACTCAAAATAACTCAATTGACCAAATATATCACACTCTATTTACATTAGATCCATAATACATTGTAACACCATTCCTTTAGGTAGATTCCTAAAGTTCAATAATTTTATAATAATAATCATGCAAGTTGATAACCTTTTAAACACATATATCTTTATTTAAAGTAAGAGGGCATTCCTCATACCTTAGCATGAGCTCATAATCAAACTCTACAACTGTGCATATAAATTTCCTGCACCATCAAATATTAATAAACCCTCTATACCTGTTTACATCATTTGATTATCTGTAAATTCATTAATTATTTTCAAAGATTAATTTTCTTTTAAAGTCCCAAAATGTCTGTTCATAAAATATTAAATAATAATAAAACACATAAAACTCAAATCAAAATAATCACAAACACCATAAAAAATATTCACCACTGGATGTTCTATTCTATCGCCTATCTGGTTTTTATTTTCTACGTGGCCTTTTTGTATCATCCAAACACTTTCAAACTTTAATTTTTTTGTATTTCAATACTAAACTTAACAAGCTTTGTACTTACGTGCCACTTTAACGTTTTACCACAAAGATGCTTTATTAGCTTTTACATAAAATTTTATTAACTTGCACTAGTTCACATGAAAGTAACTATTATTACCAATGCTGGATAAAATCAGAACGAAAAAGAAAGAGCAAAAGAGCAAAAGAGAGCGAGGCCCCTCTCTGCCAGTGATTATATAAGTAAAATTCGCCTCCCCCCCGTTTTAAATTGGCACGTACACTTGTATACCCGTTCCTAAATTTCTCGAAAATCTTTTCTAACCGCTTGTTGTTTCAGCGAAAAACCCCTAACGACCCTCAGATTCTTAATTTTTAAAACGAATATACCAAAACTCGGTAAATCGCTTCAACTGTCACTCCGTTGTTCGAATTTAGCCTTTACATCTTTATTTGTCAACGACTCCAACTTGAACACACATATCTCAACTCCCTTGTACCTATCGCTTTATCTCACACATAAGCTTCCACCAGCTGGTTCTCCGCCCTTCCCGTACAATTCACACCAATCACCTTGCTTGGCTCTATTCTCCCACTTTATATCAGACGCGTGTTTGCTTATAGTTATCCTTGAAATTATCAATTTCATTTAGGTGTCCCAACTATACTGCCTCCTGAATTATGTATACGCATCCCTCTTACACTCAATACATTTTTATTCTGTCTTGGTCTTTTTGTTGGCTCTTCACTACACCACTTCCAAGATTGAAATCAATATTTTAACCACAAAACCGCGTCTACATTAATCCCAACGGTTGTTCTTTTCCAATAACCCATTAAAGTTTGTTCGTTGCCAAGCTTACCGAGAAATATTATCTTCCCTCGTTGTTTTGTTTAAACATGTCGGATTTTACGTTTGAGAGCAGAAATGCAGTTTTAACACCTGTTCCATGCTTTTAGACTTTCATATAATTACTTTACTACAAATTTAAATACGTTAGAAAAATTTCCCCAATTATTATTTATTCTGCTCTATGTTTATATAAATATTATGTTACATTGGGTTTGGCTAGTTACATTGATCCTACATTATATTACACTAATTAAGTAAAAAATTTGTTAAAAATATTCAAACTCCCTAATTAAATAAATTTGTTTTTCCTTATTAAAAAGCTCTCAACCCATGAGTTCACTCGTACCCTTATGTCAAATGAATAAAAGGGTGTATGTTTTTGTCGAAAGATTTTATTTTGAATTTTGAATTTTTTTAATATAAAGATGTTGAGAGAATGAGTAGCCGTAGAAGATCAGCTTGGGAAGCATACATTGTTTTATTTAGGTACAAATTGGAGAAGTTTGGTTTTGAAGTTAGGGTAAGTAGAAATTTATAAGAGGGGTACTTCCAAAGGTAAGTGGCACCTTAGACAGAGAGAGGATCCACAGCAATTTTTATGACATCTATAAGTGGGGCAAATATATATATATATATATATATATATATATATATATATATATATATATATTGCTGTGATATTTCGCCCCACGGCTTGGGCGTACATAAATATGCTGTGATATTACTCTTATACCATTCAAGCACTTGTGAAAATGTTAATTTATAATTTTTGTTTGCCTCGACTAGCTGATTCAATTAAATAAAGCACTTCTACGATACACAGTATAATGATTGAATATTTACAACCCTTTTAAATATCTTCTCCCTTTTTAAATCATATACACCTGTCAAATTTTTGGAAAATCAAGCCAGCAAAACGAGCTTTTTCACTACCTTTAAAGACCTATTGAAACGTTTCAAGATGTCTATGCCTTTCATAAATTTACACAAGCAACCCCAATTTGTCGGCTCTTACACTTTAAATTGTTATTAAGATAAAACAGTTTAAAAATAAATCATATCCAAAATGTTTAAGATAAAACAGTTTTAAAAGTAAGTCATATCAAAATTTCTAACCTGAAGTGGTTTCATAGGTGCTCCTAAGTATTGAAGTCGATGTCCAAATCGTTACTGGTGCGTTTATTTCAATGAAAGATTTTTCATTTTCGCAATAGAATATTTACCATCAATTTGCTTGTACAGGCAGCAAATACTCCCTCTATGTTTGTTGTGGTTTGTTTAGCATTCTTCTTAATCTTCGTTTCAAATTAAATTTAATTCCCAAAGAAGATTAAGAAGAATGTACAGGCAGCATTCTCCAAAATTGTATTTCTGATCGTAGTGGCTCGTTATTTAAAGTTCTAACAGGAATCGTAACATTCTTTACATTGTAATTTAAGATTGTAATTTAGGTTGTAATTCAGATTGTAATTGAGATGGTAATTGAGATAGTAATTCAAAGCCCTGTTTTATTCAGTATTAGAAATGGTATAATTTGTTAAATCTTATCTACTTACGTCTTAGAAGTACGGCATTCTTTGCACAATTATACACTCTAGAATTTCACTGTTAATTTAATTTATTATTCACGTAAATATTTAGCACTTTCAAGTATAGTAACTGCCCAGTTTCAAAGTATACTAACTCGATATTCAATTGTCAAGATATTTATAGGATCGTCCCCCTTTTGTTTGTGATTCGTTGGCTTCACGTGCTAGGCGAGTCCAAGCGTATTATCACTTGTTATTTTGGAAAGTTTACCAATTGTATGTATTTTAATTGCATGACGCGGTGCCCTAAGTCACGTAATTTAAATGTTATACCTTACATCTACTTCAGAAATCCCAGGAATTTTCGTTCATATCGATCACGTAGTATTGTTTGTTGACCTTATTCTAATCTAAATCGAATAAATTTGGTGTTTGTTTATTTCCTAATAAATTGGATTTTTGAACAACTGTGATTCTTTTAGATCACGTACACTTTTAAATAATGCATATTTCTGCGTGCGTTTACGATAATACCTTAACACACTTTTTAAATGTTTATCTAGCCAATTCATGCAAGTTTTTCACTGATTTAATTTCAATGCGTTTCGTTACATTTTTAAATTCTAATCTTTGCTAGTAGCTACTCTTGAATGTGTGTTTTAATCGTTTGTACTGCTATATACAGTGTGCTCGCAACTAATAATATTTATAATGACCCATTTACTCTTCTAATATCTATAATTATATCTGACTTAACCTACCCCTAAATTAACCCTATAATTACAGCAATATATATATTCTAGTTTGGGGGGATATGTAATTCCCACCTTTACGCAAACGGTTGCAAAAAATTGATCAAAAGTCTGTAACAAGCATCTCTGTCATATTGAAATTGAGTAAGAGTTATCTAGATGGGTTAGAGCGGGTCACGAAAGGGCGTTTGCTGTTTCTACGTTTCTACATAATTTACATAGAAATGTTAAAAAATAAAAGTTATACGGCATAAACTTGCATTTTTCTGCTATTTTTGATATTTTGAGAAATTTGTTGTATTTTCGAACCACTGTATCTCAGTGACTTTTGAATCAAAAAATACTTTTGACCTATGAAATTGGAGGCAAATTTAATGTTCTTCAACTTTGTAAATAGGTTTATTCCCTACATGTGATTTTCCAGTGCTCCACCCGAAAATACTACATTGGCCAGGAAGCGAGATTTTTACACCTAAAAAATTTTGAATTTTGCCGAACCCTTGCTGTTCCAAGCAAGGTAGGGATCTTTAACGTGCGTGACAACACTCAAACACGGAACCTCCATTTTACCTCTCATCCAAACGAGGGCGTATTTTTGTGAAAAATGCTCGCCTAACATTTTTCAAGCGGACAGTGTAGGGATTCGAACCCGGGACCTTGGGCGTAGTAGTCACACACATTCCAACTACGCCACGGAGCCGCCAATAGGTTTATTCCACCAAAAGTGCATGGTTTAGAATTATATGCAAAAACTGAAAATTTCGATGTTTTTTGGGCACTCTTCAGTTAACAGGATCTTAGAGGTAAAAACTCGGATTCTACTCCACAGGTTACTCACAAACGATATACCAAAATATCATTAACTTTACAATAGTGTTCAGGTAGAAAGCATCTGACTATTAGACTACATTGCTGAATTAAACAATTCTAGAACTGCTATAATTTACCACCAGACGCATAAACACTTCCCTATACCTTGCGTGTGCTTGTTTAACACATCAAGCATGGAAAGTGCAGTGTAACGACCTCCATCAGTCATTAAAATTAGCAAAAGACATTTATCATTAATTAATACACCTTTTGCAACCACTTTAAATCTACCAAAAAACAGAGAAATCAACATCTGGCTTGTGTAAGATATCCGCAATGTTTTTATTTTTATTTGTGCTTATGAAAGTTAAAATTACAAGATTTTTTCTATGCAACGAAACGCATTCAATGAATGCGACTGACTGATTGACGGTAATCACTTCTTCTTCGTAAACGCGCTACAATGTAATTCCAAAATTACCTTCACAAGGTGTTTAATACTTTCACAATTTATTTAACTAATTTATGTGGTCTAATTTATAGGTTATGTAACAATAAATAATTACATTTTTCAAAAGCGATCTTCCTATTTGCTCTTTAACATATTTGGGTTAAAATGTTATTTTCAGCAATAAAATTTAAATATCACCGTTAAATTTATTGATATAGCTGTAATTATTTATTTATCGCAGGCGTCTATGAGTGGGGCAAGGAGAAAGGACAACAGGTGAGAGGGAAACCGGTGATATAGTTTTTTCGATTTCTTTTTGATTTTTAACACTCTGGGTGATTACTTGTAGTTCTTGATCGCGAGCGGTGAAGTTGGGTACATGACATGCCTCATTAGTGCGCGACGTTCTTAATTTTTGACCTACATGATTTTTTTATCTTAAAAATAAAGTAAATTTTGTACGAAGTGGTCTGTGATCGAACAACTCATTCTGGATTTTACTGAAACAGCTTCCGGTGATTCAGTGCACTATGAAAGTGATATACCTCATTGTGGCTTTGTGTATCCTGGACGCTTACGCGCAAAGGAGAAATTTGGTGAGTCAATAGATCTTTTAATTTGGTTTGAAAAAATGTACTCTTCTGAAACCTGTTGATTTTATGTCAATGTCTCCAAACGTAATAATAAAGAAAGCAAGTTTTTTGTTTGCTCTGTAATAACCATGAGCGACTCATTAATTTTCTTTCTAAAGCTATATGTTATCGACTCTGCCAATTTATGGCAATAGAATACCTAGTTGTTTTTATATGAGTCTCAACCTAAAATTTTTAATACCTGCAAGTTTTCCTAATCCTGATATAAATTCTATGACAAAAAATGTCTTACGAAGCAAAATCTTCATCTTTTTTAAATAAGCTGTTAACAAATACGTCGCTATTCTTTTCGGGGACTATTAGTAGCAAATGCAGAAAAGTTAGACAAAATAGGGTCAATAGATATTTTAAGTGGTGGCAAACGCTTTGGTTTGAGAAGCTTCGAAGTTTTCTAACATCTGTCAACTTACTTCACTGTATTCTAAACATAATAAACGAAGAGGAAGAAGGCGAGGTAGTTTTTTTTCCGCTCTGTTATATCATAAGCAACCGTGAAAAATGTTAATTCAGTTGATTTTTCTCGACGATTTTGAACTATTTGTTTTGACCCTGTACTAATTTCCAGTATTAAAACGTCTATATGGTCTAAATGAGTCTTAAACTAAAATTTTAAAAGTCTACACATTCTAAAGTTCATTTATCACAATTTTTTCCATTCTGGTTAAAATTTTGTGATAAAAGACAAAAAGGCTACATCTTTAAGCTATTAAGAAATATATTTTCATCCTTTTGGAGACCACTTTTGTAGCACATAGAGAAAAAGTTGGACAAAATAGAGTCAATAGGTATATTAGGTGGTGAAAAGGGTTTGGTTTCATCAAGCATATAGGATGAAGAAACCAAAAGTGAAACAATTTTTTGTCTTTGCCGTAAAAACCATGCACAAGTGTTTTGTTTTTAAAGATCTTGCTACTATTTTTTTACTCAGTACTAATTTCCACTATTAAAACGTTTAGTCTATCTATATGAGTCTTAACCTAAAATTTTAAATATCTGTACGTACTGAAACTTATTTTTCAAAAATATTACTAATTCTGGTATAAATTCTATGGAAAAACATTTGTAAAGGTTACAACTTTATTGAAAAGCTATTAAGAAATAAGCTGTCATTCTTTAGGAGATCATTTTTGTGAAAAATTAAACAAAATACAGTAACTAGATGTTTTAGGTTGTGGCAAAGGTTTAATTTGAGCGACCCGTTAGGTTTCTAAAACCTGTTGACTTTATGCCTCTGGGATCAAGCATATTGAATGAAAAACAGAATGTGAGGCATTTTTGTCCGCATTATAATAACTGTAGACAACTCTTGACGATTTTGGTACTATTTTTTGGCTTCATACTAATTCTTAGTATTAGAACGTCTAAACTGTCTATATGAGTCTTAATCTAAAATTTTAAATATCTGCACGCACTGAAATTCAGTTTCCAAGATTTGTTTTTCAATTGTGGTATAAATTCTATGGCGAAAATTTTGTAAAGGTTACAACTTTATTGAAAAGCTACTAAGAAATAAGCTGTCGTTCTTTAGGAGATAATTTTTTGTGAAAACTTAGACAAAATAGAGTAACTAGATATTTTAGGTTGTGGCAAAGGTTTTGTTTGAGCGACTCGTTAGCCTTCTAAAACCTGTTGACTTTATGCCTTTGGCATCAAGTATATTGAATGAAAAGCATAAGGTGAGGCATTTTTGGCCGCATTGTAATAACTGTAGAAAACTCTTGAAGATTTTGGTACGATTATTTGGCTCCATACTAAATCCCAGTATTAGAACGTCTAAACTGTCTATATGAGTCTTAAGCTAAAATCTTAAATATCTGCATGTTCTAAAGTTCATTTTTAGAAAAATTTACCCAATTTTGGTTCAAATTCTATGGCAATAAAATTTTTAAAGAAACATTGACTACATCTTTTTTCAAAAAACTATTAAAAAAAAATGTTGTCTTCCTGGTAGAGGTAACTTGTGTAAGACATGGAA
The DNA here is from genome assembly GCA_036346225.1 of Platerodrilus igneus. Lineage (NCBI taxonomy): Eukaryota > Metazoa > Arthropoda > Insecta > Coleoptera > Lycidae > Platerodrilus > Platerodrilus igneus. The sequence continues at coordinate 4,391,021 of JARFIW010001392.1, read as the reverse complement.
AAAAGTTGAACAAAATACAGTTAAAGTAGAAAATGTTTAGTTTCAGAAACCCGCTAGTTTTCTAAAACCTGTTGACTTTATGTCAATGGAATCCGAGTATATTGAATGAAGAAACGAAAGTTAAGATAATTTTTTGTTCGCGCTGTAATAACCGTGGACAACTGTTTTGCTCTGAAAGATTTTGGTACCATTCTTTAACTCAGAAATAATTTCCAGTATTAAAACGTCTTAACCTAAAATTTTAAGAATCTACACCTTCTGAAATTTATTTTTCAAAAATTTTCCCAATTTCTAAAGAAGCAAAAACTACATTTTTTCAACAAGCCATTAAGAAATATGCTGTCATGCCTTTGGAGACCATTTTTGTAGCGCTTAAAGAAAAGTAAGAAAATTGGTTCAACATTTAGGTTGTGGAACGGGTTTGGCTTGAAAAATCCGATAGTTTCCTAAAACCTGTTTACTTTATGTCAATTATGGAATTTAAGTATATCGAATGAAGAAACTGAAGGTTAAACCGTTTTTTGTCCGCGATGTAATAACCGTGGACAACTGTTTTGTTCTTGAAGATTTTAGTACTATTTCTTGACCCGAACTAATATCCAGTAGCAGAACGTCTAGACTATCTATATGAGACTTAACCTAAAATTTTTAATATTTGCACATTCTGAAATTTATTTTTCAAAAATATTTACCAATTCCGGTATAAATTGAATGGCGAAAAATTTGTAAAGGAAAAATGTTACATCTTTCTCAAAAAGTTATTAAGAAATATGTTGTTATCCTTTTGGAGACCATTATGAACTAACCTGCACCTTGACGAAGTTCTAAAATACTAGAACGGGTAGAATGGATTGCGTGTTTCAACGAGCTAAAGAGCCGAACCAAATTAGTGGGGTCTTTCGTGAAGAACCAGACAGGCCCCCGAAAGAGAGCAGCCGTTTTTTCGGTACTTAGAGTGGCAGAGATCATAGGGGTCGGTATGACATTCTAAGACACACTACTGTGATGTGGAAGGCAACGGGAAACCACTACACTACCTCCCAAGTACACTTCGTACAGAAATTGTTACTAAAGATGATGGCATCCCCTGGGATAAAAAATTCCGGAAGTAAAATAGTCCCCTATTCGGATCTTTGGAGGGGTGACTACTTCGGGGGATGTGATTCGATAGTATAAAAAAAGGTCCGTGAACATTCTGCGAGTCGGAGCGTGGAATGTCAGAAGTATGAAGCAAGTAGGTAAGCTAGAAAACCTGAAAATCAAAATGGATAGGTTAGCACTAAACGTAGTAGGGATCAGCGAAGTCCGCTGGTCAGAGACGGGGGATTTTTGGAGTGGAGACTTCAGGGTAATTCATACAGGATCAGAGGAAGGAAATTCGGGCGTGGGGATAGTTATGCGAAAAAGATAGGACTACGTGTAGAAAACTACTTATAAAAGAACGAAAGAGTAGTCATGTATAGAATAGAATCTAAACCGGTAAATACTGCAATAATACAAGTATACATGCCCACCTCTAGCTACAGTGAGGAAGAGGTAGAGGCGATCTACAAAGACATCGAAGTCATACTAAGATACCTAAAAGGACATGAAAATTTAATAATGACGGGGGATTTTAATGCAGTGGTAGATGAATGTTGGAAAGGAGCGGAAGTAGGTTTATTTGGTTTAGCAACGAGAAATGACAGGGAAAATAGGTTGGTAGAATTTTGCGAGACGAACAATTTAACCATCACAAAAACATTATTTAAACATCATGCTAGAAAACGATAAACGTGGAAGATGCTAGTAGATATAGGAAGATATCAAATAGATTACATTCTTGCTAGACAACGGTTTAGGAAACAAGTAAAAGACTGTAAAAGCTACCCAGAAGCAGATATAGACTCTCACCACAACATCGTAATTATTAAGGCCGCTCTTAAATTAAAAAATTTGAAAAAAAACCCGGAAAAAAGCACTTTGATTTTGAGAAGCTAAAAGATAAAGATATCCACAAAAGATTGGAAAAAAAGTCAAATGAATTGCTGAAAGATATCAGAAAAATTTCTGATACTAAGGAAGTAGAAACAGAATTGAATAACATTATATCCAGCTTAGACATGGCGACCAGAGATATTCTGAGGTATACACAAAAAGAAAGTAAGAAACCATGGATAACAAAGATATCCTGAATTTAATAGAAGAAAGACGAAAATACACAAATAGATCAGACGAAACAAGAAAACAGAGATACAAAGCCATAAAATGGGAAATTATTCGCAAATGCAGGAATGCTAAAGAACAATGGATTGATGAAAAGTGCAAAGAGTACAAACTAAGATGGAAATAGGAAAGACAGACGAAGCATACAAACTAATTTAAATGAATTTTAGGGATATAAAGCCATATAGCAAAAATAAAAGGGACGCGGGAGAAAACGTCATTATAAAAAATGTAGGGAAGTGATTAGACGGCAAGAATATCTAAGGAATTTATATGCAGAAGAGGAACAAACAGCATTAGAACAGGAATCAAACACTGAAAATGATAACTTGGGATATCCTATACTTAGAGATGTGTTTGAATTAGCATTAAAGGGTCTGAAAAATGGTAAGGCGTCGGGTACAGATAAGGTGCAAGTGGAAATTCTAAAAGCCGTTGGACAAGCAGTAACAGAACGTCTCTTCCAACTTGTAAGCTATTTGTATGAGACAGACGAGGTACCCAAAGATTTAAAACGAAACATCATAGTAACCATACTAAATATACCAGATAAATTGTCATGCGGACCGTGTCGAGATTTGAACCCGGGACTTTGGTCCCCCCTTCACATACCGTTCATTTACATTTCCAATGCTCCACCCGAAAGTACTACATTGGCTAGGAGATGAATTTGTTGTTGCCTGGAAATGTAGAATTTTGCCGAACCCTTGCCGTTCCAGGCAAGGTAGGGATCTTTAACGTGGGTGACAACACTCACACACGGGATCTCCATTTAACCTCTCATCCGAACGAGGGCGTAATATTTGTGAAAAATGCTCACCTGCCATTTTTCAAGCAGTCGGCCGTGTCGGGATTTGAACCCGGGACCTTGGGATCCGTAGTCTTACGCTTACTACATTGATCCACGGCGACGCCCCCCTTCACATACCGTGCATTTATATTTCCAATGCTCCACCAGAAGGTACTACATTGGCCAGGAGGCGAGTTTTTTGTTGCCTGGAAATTTAGAATTTTGCCGAACCCTTGCCGTTCCAGGCAAGGTAGGGATCTTTAACGTGGGTGACAACACTCACACACGGGATCTCCATTTAACCTCTCATCCGAACGAGGGCGTAATATTTGTGAAAAATGCTCACCTGCCATTTTTCAAGCAGTCGGCCGTGTCGGGATTTGAACCCAGGACCTTCGGATCCGTAGTCTTACGCTTACTAAACCCCCCCTCCCCCCCTCCCTTCACATACCACTGAATCTCTATAGAGGCTGTTGTGAGAATTTCAGGGAACTGTGTAGGCTAGCTCAGAACATAAATTAGTTGAGGTACTCGTCCAACCAGTTTCAAAACGTATAACCTAATGACGAAAAAATAAGTGCACTTAAATCTGATGATGATGATGATGTTGGTTGTGAAATATTTTCAACTAATGTTAATTGTGCGAAAGGATATATGGAAAAACTATTAATTCGGTAAATGTTCAAGTGCTGGGGAAACTTGGCAGCCAAAGGCTGCTTTCCCTCCTTCACATACCACTGAATATCGAGGAAATAAGGTATATAACTGTATAACAATAGAAGGTGAACGAACTGCATCAAACAAAAAAGAAACAGCAGCTATGTTTAAAGACAACGAACATAGAAATAAGAAGGAAATTGTTCAAAGCATATGTGTGGAGCAGACAGAAAGAGATAGAAACTTCCTGGAATGTTGTGCTTCAGATGTATGAGAATGGTAGCATGGATAGACGAAGTTAATAACAAATAGGTTGTAGAAATAGTAGAGCAATAAAGGTATCTCGGGAACACAAAAAAAATAGGGGAATTAGTACGGGATATATTACAAGCAAAAGTAGGAAAAAAGAGGTAAATAGACCTAGATAAGACTTTAGCATGCAGATAGTAATAGATGCAGACTGTTAAATTTCAGGAAAATGTGAAGGTTTGTTCAGAATAGGAAACAATGAGGGTACGCGCCTAACCAGTTCCAGGACTGAAGACCTAATGATAAAGAAAAGTTGAACCAAATAAAGATCAATAGATATTTTAGATTGTGGAAAGGATTTGGTGCGGTGAAACCCCTTAGCTCCTTAATACCTGTAGATTTTATGTCCGTGGAATCTAAGCAGATTGAATGAAGATACCTAAGCGAGGCCAGTTTTCTTTGTCTGCGCTCGTGAACAACCGTTTTGTCCTTGAAAATTATGGTACTATTTTTAGACTTTGTACTAATTTCTAGTATTAGAACGTCTAGACTATCTATATGAGTTTTAACCTAATATTTTAAACATCTGCACGTTTTGAAATGCATTTATTGAACATTTTAACCAATTCCGGTATAAATTCTTAGGCGAAAAATTTGTAAAGAAAAAATACTACATTAATTTCAAACAGTTATTAAGAAATATGTTGTCATCTTTCTGGAGATCACTTTTATAGCACATAAAGAAAAGTTGCACCAAGTAAAGATCAATAGACATTTTGTGTAATGGTGAAAGGGTTTGGTGTGGCAAAACCCCTCTAGCTTTTTAATGCCTGTTGACTTTATGTACATGGATTCTAAGCAGATTGAATGAAGAAACCAAAGCTGGGACAGTTTTTTTGTCTACGCTGTAATAACCGTGAACAGCTTTTTGTTCTTGAAGATTTGGTACCATTTTTAGACTCTACTAATTTCCAGTATTGGAACGTTTAGACTGTCTATTTGAGACTCTACCTAAAAGTTCAAATATCTGCACGTCCAGAAATTCATTTTTGAACGGTTTTTCCCAACTCTAGTTTAAATTGTATGACGAAAAATTTGTCAAGAAAAAATAATACCTCTTTTTCAAAAAGTTATTAAAAATATGTTGTCATCCTTTTGGAGACCACTTTTATAGCACATAAAGAAAAGTTGGACCAATAAAAATCAATAGATATTTTAGAATGTAGAAGGGGTTTGGTGTGGGAAAACCCCCTAGCTTTTTAATACCTGTTGACTTTATGTACATGGAATCTAAGCAGATTGAATCCAGAAACCGAAGCTGGAACAGCTTTTTTTGTTTGCGCTGTAATAACCGTGCACACCTTTTTTGCCGGTGAAGATTTTGGTACTATTTTTAAACTCTGTACTAATTTCCAGTATTAGAACATTTAGACTGTCTATATGAGACTATACCTAAAATTTGAAACAACTGCATGTACAGAAATTCATTTTTGAACGGTTTTTCTTAATTCTCGTTTAAATAGTATGACGAAAAATTTGTAAAATAAAATTATTCATTTTTTTCAAACAGTTATTAAGAAATATGTTGTCATCCCTTTGGAGACCACTTTTATAGCACATAAAGAAAAGTCGGACCAAATAAAGATCAATAGATATTTTAGAACGTAGAAGGGATTTGGTGTGGCAAAACCCCCTAGCTTCTTAATACCTGTTGACTTTATGTACATGGAATCTAAGCCGGTTGAATGAAGAAACCGAAGCTGGGACAATTTTTTCGTCTACGCTGTAATACCCGTGAACAACTTTGTGTTCTTGAAGATTTGGTACTATTTTTATACTCTGTACTAATTTCCAGTATTAGAACGTTTAGACTGTCTATATGAGACTTTACCTAAAATTTTAAATATCTACACGTCCAGAAATTAATTGTTAAATGGGTTTTCCCCATTCTGGTTTAAATTGTATGACAAAAATGTCTAACAAAAACAAAAGACTACATCTTTTTTAAAAATCTATGTTGTCATCCTTTTGGAGACCACTTTTGTAGCATATAGGGAAAAGTTGGACAAAATAAGGTCAATAAATATTTTAGGTTGTGAAAGGGCTTTGGTTTGAGAATCTTCAAAGTTTTGGTTTTTGAAACCCGTTTGTTTTCTGACACCTGTCAACTTTAGATCAATGGAATTCAACTTTATTAAATAAAGAAAACGAAGATGAGATCGTTTTGTTCGCCCTATAATAATCATGGGCAACTGTGAAATTTTATTTCGATTCAATTTTGTCCTGGAAAAATTTGGTACTGTTTTTTATGGACCTTGTACTAAGTTGCGGTGTTAGAACGTCCAGATTCTTTAATGGAAAAATCTGCACATTCTGAAATTCATTTTTTAAAAACTATTTCCATTCTGGTTTAAATTCTATGACGAAAACTTTATAAAGAAACAAAGACTACATCCTTTCCAAAAAGTTACTAAGAAATATGTTGTCATTCTTTTGTAGCACATACATAAAAGTAGGCCAAAATAGGGTCAGTAAATATTTTAGGATGTGGAAGTAGTTTAGTTTGAGAAAAACCTGATTTTATGTCAATGGAATCCAAGTATATCGAATGAAGTAACCGAAAGTGATACAGTTTCATGTCCGCGCTGTAATAACAGTGAACAACCGTTTTGTTCTTAAAGATTTTAGTACTACATTTTTCGACTCTGTACTAATTTCCAGTATTAGAACGTCTAGCTGATATTTATGAGTCTTAACCTAAAATTTTAAATATCTGCATCTTTTGAAATTCATTTCTCACATAATTGTTTCTAATTTTGGTATAAGACCTATGGCGAAAAGTTTTTGAAGAAACAAAAGTTAAATCTTACTCAAAAAGCTATTAAGAGATATGATATCATCTTTATGAAGACTAGTTTTGTAATTTATAAAGAAACGTTGCTCAAAAATGGGTCAATAGATATTTTAGGCGTGGAAAAAGTTTGGACTGAGAAACCTGTTAGTTTATAAAAGCTGTTGAATTTATGTCAAAGAAATCCAAGTGGCTTATGGGGATGATAAAGGTGATAAGACATGTTAATTATAGGGAAGGACCAATTGCTTTTGTAGCAATACTGATGGCGGTGGAGCGGTTATGTAATAACTAAAAGCAACTACACCAAACTACTTAATAAAGGGTATAAATACCTTTTATCCTGTGCCGCTGTGGGCAATAAACGTTCACACACAAAAGCTTCGCGGACAACCAATAACACGCACGTTTGGGTGTCGGTGTCGCTTTCAAAAGCTCTCACACAACCGTCTTCTGCAAGGGTTTGAATGCGACTATGTTCACGCACTTCCACTGTCGGTATATAATGTTTCACTAAAAACTATAGAATACCCGCACTAAGTATTTATTGTCACCAATTCCAATAAATGTTCGATGATGACGTAACATACCGCCCACCAAATTCATAGAATTTTGAAAAGGAGGGAAGTAGGTTGGGTGAAGGAAATCACATGGGATTTGACCTTGCTAGGAAAACAGGTAACGAAAGATAGGGTGGTACACTACAGCGAGCGATATTACCAACTATGCAAAAATAAAAATATATATATATGTAAATAAGCAAATATGTAAAAATAATATACTACTATACATGTAAGAAATGTGTATATACATCTAAACATAAAATAAAATTAAAATACCCGTAGCGGCGCTAGTTTGACCAAAGGTCGTTTTAATGTGCCATGTGCAGTTTTGACTTCAGCGACACGTATAATACCGTCCGCACCGGAAAAAGTATTAATAATACGACCAAACTTTTATTGAAGTGGAGAAAGCTGGTCGTCCTTGACGAGGACAATAGTGTCCTTTTCAACTTGTCGGACACCTACCTTAGAGTGCCATTTAACCTTTTGATTCAGAGTATGTAAGTACTCATGGCTCCAGCGAGCCCAAAAATCTTGGTGGAGTTTTTGCAGGAGTTTCCACCTGCTTTTTAATGGTAAAACGTTGGTTGAATGGTCCTCATCTGGTGGTGCAGAAAGAGGCTCCATAGTTAGGAAATGACCTGGTGTTAGGCAACGCAAGTCATTTGGATCCGAACTCAAAGCGCAGAGTGGCCTTGAATTTAGAACAGATTCAATTTGTGTAAGAACTGTGTAAAGTTCCTCAAAGGTAAGTTTTTGTTCGCCGATTACGCGAGCTAGGTGTGTCTTTACCGACTTAACACCGCTTTCCCACAAGCCACCGAAGTGAGGGGCGCTAGGTGGATTAAACGACCACTTTATCTTTTCTGAGGTTACTGCACTATGCAGATAACTCATAAGCTGACGATAGGCAAATACAAAATTAGTTCCGCAATCACTAAAGATTTGAGAACAGCGTCCTCGACGTGCTATAAATCGTCGCAAAGCGGCAAGAAACGCGTCTGCCGACAAATCCGAAACAAGTTCAATATGTGCGGCCTTAGTGGCAAAACAAACAAAAATACAAATATAGGCCTTAAGAGATTTAGAGCCTCGTAGGCGGTTAGCCTTTATTAAAAGAGGGCCAGCAAAATCAACACCTACAATACTGAACGGTTTGATTTGGGTAATACGTGCTGCCGGTAGGTCTCCCATAGGAGGAGTTACCAGGACCGGTTTGGTACGAAAACATCTATGACAGGATGATAAATAATTTCTGATTGAATTTTTAATAAAGGATCCAGAAATTCTGTTGGATAAGATACGCTGTGGTATTAACACCGGGATGGTAATACCTTTCATGAGTTGACCAAATGATAAGTTCGGTTAATCGGTGCCGCTGAGGCAATAACGCAGGAAACTTTTCGAAATAGGAAAGCGAAGAATGTGTCAAGCGCCCACCTACTCTTAAGATATTTTGTGGATCAACAAATGGAGAGAGTTTTCGCAAGCTTTTAGGTAATTTACGGTTTGCCTTGATCGAAGCTATTTCCTTTGAAAATGTAACACTTTGTACATGCCGAACGATAATCATGAGAGCATTGTGTAATTCAATGTCTGTTAAGGGACCCGCATGACGTTGAGCCATGGGTTTAGAAAATCTATAAATGTAAGCCACGATGCCTTGGATTTTATATAACGATGAAAAGCGACTTAGTAAAATGTCAATGACGTTTGGATCTGTTTGAGCGACAAATGTTAGGATCTTCTTTTCCGTAGTTACCTCAGCAATTGAGGTTGACAATGTTGGTTGAGGCGGCCACGAGTCACTAGGGTAGTGAAGCCATTCAGGCCCCGCCCACCATAGCGAACATGAAATAACCGCGCTTGGCATTAATCCCCGAGATGCAGGATCAGCCGGATTATGCGAAGATTTAATATAAAACCATCGGCTAGGTGCAATGATTTCTTGAATGTGGCTAACACGGTTTGTGGAAAAAACCCGCTAGTTTTCTAAAACCTGTTGACTTTATGTCAATAGAATCCGAGTATATTGAATGAAGAAACTTAAAGTTAGATAATTTTTTGTTCGCGCTGTAATAGCCGTGGGTAACTGTTTTGTTCTCGAAGATTTTGGTACTATTTTTTTAACTCGGTAATAATTTCCATTATTAAAACGTCTTAACCTAAAATTTTAAAAATCTACACCTTCTGAAATTTATTTTTCCAAAATTTTTCCTAATTTTGGTGTAAATTCTATGACAAAAAATTCCTAGAGAAGCAAAGATTACATTTATTCAACAAGCTATTAAGAAATATGCTGTCATCCCTTTGGAAACCATTTTTGTAGCACATCCAGAAAAGTAAGAAAATTGGTTCAACATTTAGGTTGTGGAACGGGTTTGGCTTGAGAAATCCGATGGTTTTCTAAAACCTGTTTACTTTATGTCAATTATGCATTCATGTATATCGATTGAAGAAACTGAAGGTTAGACCGTTTTTTGTCCGCGACAACTGCTTTATTCTTGAAGATTTTTAGTACTATTTCTTGACCCGCACTAATAGTAGTAGAACGTCTAGACTATCTATATGAGACTTAACCTAAAATTTTAAATATTTGCAAATTCTGAAATTCATTTTTCAAAAATATTACCAATTCCGGTATAAATTGTATGGTGAAAAATTTGTAAAAGAAAAATATTACATCCTTTTCAAAAAGTTATTAAAAAATATGTTGTTATCCTTTTGGAGACCACTTTTATAGCACATAAAGAAAAGTTGCCATTCTGAACGGACCTGCACCTTGACGAAGTTCTAAAATACTAGAACGGGTAGAATGACTTGCGTGTTTCAACGAGCTAAAAAGCCGAACCAAATTAATGGGGTCTTTCGTGAAGAACTAGACTAAGACAGGTACCCGAAAGAGTGCAGCTGCTTTTTCGGTACTTAGAGCGGCAGAGACCATAGGGGTCGGTATGACATTCTAAAACACGCTAATGCTATGTGGAAGGCAACGGGAAACCACTACACTATCTCCCAAGTACACTACGTACAGAAGTTGTTAGTAAAGACGATGTCATCTTCTAGAGTAAAAAATTCAGGAGGTAAAGTAGTACCCCATTTTCATCTCCGGGAGGGGACTACTTCGGGGATGTGATTCGAAAGTATAAATAAAAATCCGTGAACATTCTGCGAGCCGGAGCGTGAAATGTCAGAAGTATGAAGAAAGTAGATAAGCTAGAGAACCTGAAAATCGAAATGGATAGGTTAGCACTAGATATAGTAGGGTTCAGCGTAGTCCGCTGGCCAGAGGCGGGGAATTGTTGAAGTGAAGACTTCAGGGTAATTCATACAGGATCAGAGGAAGAAAATTCAAGTGTGTGGATAGTTATGCGAAAAAAGATAGGACGACGTGTAGAAAAATACAAAAGAACGCAAGACTACTCATGGTTGGAATAGGATCTAAACCGGTAAATACAGTAATAATACAAGTATACATGCCCACCTCTAGCTACAGTGAGGAAGAGGTAGAGGCGATCTACAAAGATATTGATGGCATACTAAGATACCTAAAAGGGCATGAAAAATTAAAAATGACGGCGGATTTTAATGCAGTGGTAGATCAATGTTGGGAAGGAATGGTAGTAAGTTTATTCGGTTTAGGCACGAGAAATCACAGGGAAAATAGGTTGGTAGAATTTTGCGACAAGAACAATTTAACCATCACAAATACATTATTTGAACATCATGCTAGAAAACGATACACGTGGAAGATGCCAGGAGATATAGGAAGATATCAAATAGATTACATTCTTGTTAGACAACGGTTTAAGAAACAAGTAAAAGACTGTAGAAGCTACTCAAAAACAGATATAAACACTGACCACATCATCGTAATTATGAGGACTGTGCATAAATTAAAAAATTTGAAAAAAGAAACAAAAAAGGCACTTTGACTTTGAGAAACTAAAAAATAACGATATTCACAAAAGATTTGAAAAGGTCAAATGAATTGCTGAAAAATATCGGGAAAATGTCTGATACTAAGACATTAGAAACAGAATAGAATAATATTAAATTCAGCTTAGACATTGCGGCCACAGATATTCTGAGGTATATACAAAATACAATATGAAACCATGGATTACAAATGATATCCCGAATTTAATAGCAAAAGACGAAAATACAAAAACAGACCCAACAAAGCAGGAAAACAGAGATACAAAGCCATAAAATGGGAAATTATTCGCAAATGCAGGAAAGCTAGAGAACAATGGATTGATAAAAAGTGCAAAGAGGTACAAACTAAGATGGAAATAGAAAAGATCGATAAAGCATACAAACTAATTAGAATGAATTTTAGGAATGTAAAGCCATATAGCAAAAGTATAAGGGACGCGGGAGGAAACGTCATTATAGAAAATGTAGAGAAAGTGATTAGATGGTAAGAATATCTAAAGAATTTATATGCATAAGAGGAACAAACAGCATTAGAACAGGAATCAAACACTGAAAATGATAACTTGGGATATCCTATACTTAGAGATGTGTTTGAATTAGCATTAAAGGGTCTGAAAAATGGTAAGGCGTCGGGTACAGATAAGGTGCAAGCAGAAACTCTAAAAGCTGTTGGACAAGCAGTAACAGAACGTTTCTTCCAACTTGTAAGCTATATGTATGAGACAGACGAGATACCCAAAGATTTCAAACGTAACATAGTAAGTAACTATACCAAATATACCAGATAAATTGTCATGCGGACCGTGTCGAGATTTGAACCCGGGACTTTGGGTCCCCCCTTCACATACCACTGAATCTCGGTGAAATAGGGCGTATAACTAGAAAACAATAGAAGGGGGATCGAGCTGTATATAGGCTGTTGTGAAAATTTCAGGGAAATGTGTAGGCTAGCTCAGAAAATAAATAAGTTGAGGTACCCGTCCAACCAGTTTTAATATGAAAAAATAAGTGCACTTAAATCTGATGATGATGATGATGTTGGTTGTGAAATATTTTCAACTAATGTTAATTGTGCGAAAGGATATATGGAAAAACTATTAACTCGGCAAATGCTCAAGTGCTGGGGGAACTTGGCAAAAAAGGCTGCTTTCCCCCCTTCACATACCACTGAAAATCGAGGAAATAAGGTATATAACTGTATAACAATAGAAGGTGAACGAACTGTATCAAACAAAAAAGAACAGCAGCTATGTTCAAAGACAACGAACATAGAAACAAGAAGGAAATTGTTCAAAGCATATGTGTGGCGGAGACAGAAAGAGATAGAAGCTTTCTGGAATGTTGGGCTTCACATGTATGAGAATGGTAGCATGGATAGATAAAGTTAATAACAAATAGGTTGTAGAAATAGTAGAGCAATAATGGTATCTGCGGAAAACAAAAAAAAGTAGGAGAAATAGGACAGGATACGTTCTAAGGCATTTCTGGGGGAATAGTACGGGATATATTACAAGCAAAAATAGGAAAAAAGAGGTAGATAGACCGAGATAAGACTTTCGCATGCAGATAGTGATAGATGCAGACTGTTAAATTTCAGGGAAATGTGAAGGTTTGTTCAGAATAGAAAACAATGAGGGTACGTGTCTAACCAGTTCCAGGACTGAAGACCTAATGATGAAGAAAAGTTGGACCAAATAAAGATCAATAGATATTTTAGAATGTAGAAGGGATTTGGTGTGGCGAAACCCACCTAGCTTCTTAATACCTGTTGAGTATATGTACATGGAATCTAAGCAGATTGAATGAAGAAACCTAAGCGGGGCCAATTTTCTTTGTCTGCGCTCGTGGACAACCTTTTTGTCCTTGAAGATTTTGGCACTATTTTTAAACTCTGTACTAATTTCCAGTATTAGAACCTCTAGACTATCTATATGCGTTTTAACCTAATATTTTAAACATCTACATGTTCTGAAATTCGTTTTTCGAACATTTTAATTAATTCCGGTATAAATTCTAAGGCGAAAAATTTGTAAAGGAAAAATGCTACATCTATTTTAAACAGTTATTAAGAAATATGTTGTTATCCTTTTGGAGACCACTTTTATAGCACAGAGAAAAGTTGTACCAAATTAAGATCAATAGATATTTTAGAATGTAGAAAGGGTTTAGTGTGGCAAAACTTCCCTAGATTTTTAATACCTGTTGACTTTATGTACATGGAATCTAAGCAGATTGAATGAAGAAACCGAAACTGGGACAGTTTTTTTGTCTGCGCTGTAATAACCGTGAACAACTTTGTGTCCTTGAAGATTTGGTACTATTTTTATACTCTGTACTAATTTTCAGTATTAGAACGCTTAGACTGTCTATATGAGACGTTACATAAAATTTTAAATATTTGCACGTCCAGAAATTCACTTTTGAATGGGTTTTCGCCATTCTAGTTTAAATTGTATGACGAAAAATTAAAAAAAAACAAAAGGCTATATCTTTTTTAAAAATCTGTGGTGTCATCCTTTTTGGAGACCACTTTTGTAGGTTATAGGGAAAAGTTGGACAAAATAGGGTCAATAAACATTTTAGATTGTGAAAGGGTTTTGGTTTGAGAATTTTCAAAGTTTTGGTTTGAGAAACCCGTTCGCTTTCTGATACCTGTCGACTTTAGATCAAGGGAATCTAAGTTTATTAAATGAAGGAAACGAAGATGAGACATCGTTTTGTCCGCTGTATAATAATCATGGGCAACTGTCAAATTTTATTTCTATTCAATTTTGTTCTGGAAAAAATTGGTAGTTTTGTATTGACCTTGTACTAAGTTGCGGCGTTAGAACGTCCAGATTTTCGAATTAAAAAATCTGCACGTACTGAAATTCATTTTCAAATGGTTTTTCCATTCTGGTTTAAATTATATGGCGAAAACTTTATAAAGAAACAAAGCTATTAAGAAATATGTTGTCATCCTTTTAAGGACCACTTTGTAGCACATACAAAAAAGTAGGCCAAAATAGAGTCAATAGATATTTTAGGATGTGGAAGAAGTTTGGTTTGAGAAGAACCTGATTTTATGTCAATAAAAAGCAACTATATCGAATGAAGTAACTGAAAGTGAGATAGTTTCATGTCCGCGCTGTAATAACAGTGAACAACCGCTTTGTTCTTAAAGATTTTAGTTCTATATTTTTGACTCTGTACTAATCTCCTGTATTAGAACCTCTAACTTGTATATATATATATATATATATATATATATATATATTACTACAAAGTTCGCTCTATAAAAAGCCCTACGCTTGGCTCGATTATTAATACTACGAGATTCACCTGTATTAGAACCTCTAGCTTGTATATATATATATATATACATATATATATATATATATATATATATATATATATTACTCATATTTAGACCAGGGTAGAAAATTAAATAATCACATCAAATAATTTTAATCACTGTGTATAAGGAATTTTATTAAATAATACGCTTTATTAAAACCGTGAAGCATAAAAATTTATTAGTTTCAGTAAAAATAAGAGATTTAAATCATGTACAAGACGCTTTATATCAAAAGAAGCAGTATTAGAAAACTTTACGGGTAATTTAATTATTCCTAGTAAAGAAACAAAGCGTGCAAAATTTATATTAATTAACCCTATTTTAAGTAACCGGTAGTAAAACAAAGTGTACACATAATAATTAATATTTAACTTGTATTCGCTAAAAATGAAAGGATAGAAGTCAATTTTAGTTGGAGTTAATTGAACCATTATTAATAATAAGCATAAAATGCAAATCGTAGAAGGGTATTTAAAATGTTACGTTTGAGCACACCTGCGTATTTTTAGAAGGCAATTTCAGTTTAATTTGTTTAGATAAACATGTCGATTCTACGGATATTGGAGACGGTCGGATGCTTTAGCACGAAATACAGAACACCTGCGTATTTTTAAAAATAAGCTTGTTCCGCGTAAAATTTGCAAATAATTAATGGTTACAAAGAATCTTGGAGAAACCGTGGCTGAATATTCACGGGAAGGCGCGATACGGGGTTATTTAACCCAGATAACGGTCCGCGTGGACTGAAATAATCGATAATGAAGAGTGTCAATTTGCATCAATAAGAACAGGTTAGATAGAGACAGATAATATGCACAAGACCGAGACACATATAGTAAAGGCGTGATTTAAGCAACGTCACGAGGGTCACGATTGGTTGAAAGTAGGATGCAAATATCAGAGGTAGAAACAACGATTTCTGTATAAAAGTCAATTAGCTATTTCCAGACGTGGCGTGCCGTGTTGAAATTTCGGAGATTTAACTGGGGCGAGTGAAAATTCGTAAAACCGACGCGCGAGCGACGGAATGGGAACATAGCATGAGAAATTCTTAAGAATTGTCTGTTTTGAGGACAAAAGCGACGTGCCGGCTATCCGCTATATATACCGGTGGTAATATGAATTTCGCTCTCTTAGACTTTTGACTATTCGATGCGTTAAAAGCTCTCTTACATCCGCGACTTGATTCAAGATGTTAAACAGTGCATTTTAGTTTGATAAAATAATTTAAAGTTTGCTCGTATATTTTAGTGATTCAAAATAGTTTGTTATTTACGTGCTAACATGAATGTACTTCAGTGCACTTAGATACAAGGTAATAAAATTTAGTATCACTGTACCAATTAGCAAAATTTACAACGACAAATGTATACACAAAAGTAGGCAGTTTTGGCGTATATTGGTGAAAGAAGTATGAATTTCTTTGTTATTTTTCGGGGGTGTTAATAATTAAATGGTTTAAAAACGTGTCTGAATCCACAAAACCAGGGTCAGATATACACAGATGAGTTCCGGAAAAGCCCAGAAACAACTTTAAATAAATGGTGATGGAGAAAACTTTAAAAGCGTTGAGAATTAGAAGCCGTAAATATAACCCAGTTGGAATGGTGTGATTAACTAAAGGGACGATGTATATTGAAGCTACGAGTGCAAGTAACCTTCAGGTAAATTATACTATTTTGTTTGAACTTTGAGATTTTTGTGTGTGTTGAATAACTTTATAATTGATTTACTCAAAATGGACAGTAGTGAAATGGTACTAACAATAATATTTTAATTTTAAGGTGAAATTTGCTTGTTTAAGTAGAAAGGGGTATTTAGTATTGATGTTTGGAATTATGATGAAAATTTGGGTATGTCTTTGAGCTCAATTAGACGAACCTGGTTAATTAACGTAAAGGGGTGGTAGATGCTCCCTTTGTACTCAGACTCCGGTCTGCATATATTGTTATAGTAATTAGTAGGCATCCTATAAGGACTTTAATTCTGGATGCACTTTAAAATGATAACAAATTTAATCTTGAAATTTTCTGATATTAAAATTTATGCTGAATTTTAATTTTGAAATTTTAATGTATTGTGAATATTGATGTAAATAGAGTTAACGTTGATGTTTGTGGTAGGAATGTGTTTGTTTTTTTTATGTATGAGGATGAAAGCTATCTAGAGGAGCAGCCGAGGCGATTAACGGAAGAAAGTCAACGGACCAGGTAATTCAAAAAGTTTCACAGCATAATTTGACGCCCAATCTGTGGGGCTCGATTCTAGTAATGGAGTTCCCGGAAGTTAGAGGTTTCACAGCATTCTTTGGCGACCCAAAAGTGAGGCTCGAGTTCCAAATAAAATTTTTGTGATTTTATTCCAGGAAACTGGCGATCTGAGAGAGAGAGTTTCTGTGTGTATAAATTTAAGAGTATTTTAGAGTGTGTGAGAGTGATTAGAACGTATGCAGAGAAAGGAGTGGTTAAGGAGTCAAGGAGTGGAAATTGGAAGTGACGATAGTGCATTGTGTGGGAAAAATTCGAAAATTGAAGAAGCTGGAGGCAGTAGAGATCAGTCGAGGACGGAATCAGGGGATCAAGGAAACGAGATGATAATGAGAATGCTAGAGAGGATGAGTGAAGAATCTAATAGAGCTAAGGAGGAGTCCAACCGAAAATTTGACCAATTAAATCAGAAATTAGGGGATAAAATAGAAAAATCGACTCAAGAATTTACAGAGTTTAAAAATAGTCTTACCATGAAAATGGGGGAAGTAGAAAATAGGGTTGAAAAAAATGAGCGTGATATTACAGGTCTTCGACAGGAAACGGGACATTTAAGGTCCGAAGTACGCAGTTTTTGTGAAGAAGAGATTAATGTAAAAATGACTGAAGTGACGGACTCATGTAGGGATCAGTTAGGCAGGGTAGAACGCGAAGTTAGTAGTATCAAATACAACATGTCAAATTTAACGGGGGAAGGTCCCAGATTTTCTACAGGTGGAGTATCATTGGACCAACACATGAAGTTTTATGGCGATAACAGGGTAAATCCACAAATTTTTATTAATAGTGTAAGAAATCTAGTGGGAAATTTATTTGACGAACAGACTAAACTGAATATGATAAAGGCTTTATTAAAGGACAATGCGGAAGCATGGTACAATTTAGTAGGACAGGAAATTGACACCTACACGGACTTTGAAGACAGATTTTTAAAGCACTACTGGAGTGACCACAGACAAGACCATGTACGAGACGACTTAATCACAGGGAAATTTAAGGGAGAATTTTCAGGAAGTAGGGAGCAATATGCTATACGCAAGTATAGCATAGCAAAGCAACTGAACCCACCACTGACGGACCGACAAATTATCAAGTATTTATCACGACACTTCGAGGTAGAAGTAAGACAACACGTAGCACTACAGAACATAGTGGACAGAGAAATGTTTTTAGAATACCTGCAGAGGTACGACGACGTAAGTAGTGGACGACCTCGGGATAACAGGGAAAGACAGATCAACACAGTTAGGTTTGACAATAGACGGGACAACTACGCTAGACGGGGGAATAATTACGGATACCAGCGACAGAATTGGGAACAGAGACGACCATACGTTGGAAGTAATAGTTTAGGAAGGGGACCTGCACCAAGACCGGAACCTACCAGAAGGAATAGTTCACCGGACATGAGGGGGACTGTTAATACAGACACGGAACGAGTGGAAACGCCTAGGACATACGCTGAGGTGACGGCTAGACCAGGACCAAGTAGGGAAAACAGACCTGGACAGGATTTTTAGAACGCGACAGACCACTAGATTTCAGTGTAAACGTATATGAACATCCACGTGAATTTTTCAAAATTGAGGAGGAAGTAGAGCCAGAAACTAAGAAAAAATTATGTTTGCCAATTATTAATTTAGAAATTTTTGAGAATAATGTAGAAGTATTACTTGATACAGGGGCAGAGGCGAGTTTAATATCGGAGGAATTCGTCAGCAAAATTAGGGATAAGGTTTGTGATAGAATTATGCCTATAAATAGTAGCCATTTAGTAGCTCCAAATAAAAAGAAGTTTGCTGTAGTAAATAGTATTGTGGTGCTTAGGATAGATATAGGAGGTTTAAGCTGTGAACAGGAGTTTGTAATTGTACCTGGACTGAAGTTTCAGAGCATTTTAGGTGTTGACTGTATGATAAAGTTAGGGGTTTTGATAGATATGGAACGGAAGGTAATAAGGATTAATGATAGGGTAGTGCCATGGAAAGGCAGTTATGAAGTCACAGAGGATGACACGGGGTTAAGTATTAATGTAGTAGAGGTAGAGGATGATGAAGTTAAACAGATCAACACAATAAGATGCCCAGAGGATAGGATAGTAGAGGTTCAAGCTTTAGTACAAAAACATGCAGAAGTAGTGGGGGTAGAAGCAGCATATCAGGAGCAGGTGAAGACGAAATTAAGTAAAGATGGCAAGTTTGTTTTTAATAAAGTAGATTTAAGGAATTCATTCTGGCGGATTCCATTACACAAAAATTCTAGAAGGTACATAGGATTTTCCATAGAGGGAAAAATCGATAATTGTAAGGTAGTATCGTTTGGTTTGTCGGCAGAAAAGGAAATAAGAATAAATAAGATACAGACAAGTGTAGGGACTGAAAAGGAAGTAATATTTAAGAGTCAGGATAATAGGGATGATAAATTTATTGTATGTGAGATAATAGGGATGTTAAGTATAGATATAGAAGGGGGAGAGATAGGGATGAAGAGTATTAGGATGGTAAGAAGAAAGACGTGGAGGGTCAAGAAGAGAGTTAGATTTAAGTAGGATAGGGATAGAATAGGTGTATATAAAAGAGTAGAAGTAAGTGTTTATAGAAAATAAAGCTAGGTATATAGGATTAGGTAGGATGAAGTAAAGTGTAGTGAAGATTAGTTTAAAAGCTAGGAATAGGATAAGTATATAGGATGTATATAGGATTAGATGGATAAGTAGGATGAAGTTAGGGATAATTTCAGTTTATAGAATTAGGTGAGAGTTAGGAATAGGATAGGGGTATAGGATAGGTGTAAATATTTTTCTTGATTGGAGACAAAGTAGGTAAGTTAGATAGATAAGGAGAGAGAAAGATAGGCAATTTTTTTTATAATTTTTTTTTGTCTAAATGCTTTATATTTGCATTCAAATAAGTGGGATTATTTGTATTCAAATAGGGGGAAAATACTCATATTTAGACCAGGGTAGAAAATTAAATAATCACATCAAATAATTTTAATCACTGTGTATAAGGAATTTTATTAAATAATACGCTTTATTAAAACCGTGAAGCATAAAAATTTATTAGTTTCAGTAAAAATAAGAGATTTAAATCATGTACAAGACGCTTTATATCAAAAGAAGCAGTATTAGAAAACTTTACGGGTAATTTAATTATTCCTAGTAAAGAAACAAAGCGTGCAAAATTTATATTAATTAACCTTATTTTAAGTAACCGGTAGTAAAACAAAGTGTACACATAATAATTAATATTTAACTTGTATTCGCTAAAAATGAAAGGATAGAAGTCAATTTTAGTTGGAGTTAATTGAACCATTATTAATAATAAGCATAAAATGCAAATCGTAGAAGGGTATTTAAAATGTTACGTTTGAGCACACCTGCGTATTTTTAGAAGGCAATTTCAGTTTAATTTGTTTAGATAAACATGTCGATTCTACGGATATTGGAAACGGTCGGATGCTTTAGCACGAAATACAGAACACCTGCGTATTTTTAAAAATAAGCTTGTTCCGCGTAAAATTTGCAAATAATTAATGGTTACAAAGAATCTTGGAGAAACCGTGGCTGAATATTCACGGGAAGGCGCGATACGGGGTTATTTAACCCAGATAACAGTCCGCGTGGACTGAAATAATCGATAATGAAGAGTGTCAATTTGCATCAATAAGAACAGGTTAGATAGAGACAGATAATATGCACAAGACCGAGACACATATAGTAAAAGGCGTGATTTAAGCAACGTCACGAGGGTCACGATTGGTTGAAAGTAGGATGCAAATATCAGAGGTAGAAACAACGATTTCTGTATAAAAGTCAATTAGCTATTTCCAGACGTGGCGTGCCGTGTTGAAATTTCGGAGATTTAACTGGGGCGAGTGAAAAATTCGTAAAAACCGACGCGCGAGCGACGGAATGGGAACATAGCATGAGAAATTCTTAAGAATTGTCTGTTTTGAGGACAAAAGCGACGTGCCGGCTATCCGCTATATATACCGGTGGTAATATGAATTTCGCTCTCTTAGACTTTTGACTATTCGATGCGTTAAAAGCTCTCTTACATCCGCGACTTGATTCAAGATGTTAAACAGTGCATTTTAGTTTGATAAAATAATTTAAAGTTTGCTCGTATATTTTAGTGATTCAAAATAGTTTGTTATTTACGTGCTAACATGAATGTACTTCAGTGCACTTAGATACAAGGTAATAAAATTTAGTATCACTGTACCAATTAGCAAAATTTACAACGACAAATGTATACACAAAAGTAGGCAGTTTTGGCGTATATTGGTGAAAGAAGTATGAATTTCTTTGTTATTTTTCGGGGTGTTAATAATTAAATGGTTCAAAACGTGTCTGGATCCACAAAACCAGGGTCAGATATACACAGATGAGTTCCGGAAAAGCCCAGAAACAACTTTAAATAAATGGTGATGGAGAAAACTTTAAAAGCGTTGAGAATTAGAAGCCGTAAATATAACCCAGTTGGAATGGTGTGATTAACTAAAGGGACGATGTATATTGAAGCTACGAGTGCAAGTAACCTTCAGGTAAATTATACTATTTTGTTTGAACTTTGAGATTTTTGTGTGTGTTGAATAACTTTATAATTGATTTACTCAAAATGGACAGTAGTGAAATGGTACTAACAATAATATTTTAATTTTAAGGTGAAATTTGCTTGTTTAAGTAGAAAGGGTATTTAGTATTGATGTTTGGAATTATGATGAAAATTTGGGTATGTCTTTGAGCTCAATTAGACGAACCTGGTTAATTAACGTAAAGGGTGGTAGATGCTCCTTTGTACTCAGACTCCGGTCTGCATATATTGTTATAGTAATTAGTAGGCATCCTATAAGGACTTTAATTCTGGATGCACTTTAAAATGATAACAAATTTAATCTTGAAATTTTCTGATATTAAAATTTATGCTGAATTTTAATTTTGAAATTTTAATGTATTGTGAATATTGATGTAAATAGAGTTAACGTTGATGTTTGTGGTAGGAATGTGTTTGTTTTTTTTATGTATGAGGATGAAAGCTATCTAGAGGAGCAGCCGAGGCGATTAACGGAAGAAAGTCAACGGACCAGGTAATTCAAAAAGTTTCACAGCATAATTTGACGCCCAATCTGTGGGGCTCGATTCTAGTAATGGAGTTCCCGGAAGTTAGAGGTTTCACAGCAATATATATATATATATATATATATATATATATATATATATATTGGTCGTCATAATACTATGCAGTTAACTAAGCTGAACCTCGAGCACCACCATTGGATCGACAAAAATATTGCGAATCTTACCTCGGCTGCTCTGCTCCAACACTATCAATCTTGTGAATCTACCTAAGAAGCTTACCTAGGCTGCTGAAAATCAAACTTTACCCAACTGCAACTATGCTGCAATCTGAATAATACTTCCCTACAATCAAATCCAAAAAAACGCAACTACCAAAATTCATCACATTCTATTTACACAAAAAAATTACTACTTCCAAAACTTTTTCAATTATAACGGTTCCATACATAAAATTACATATCCTCGATGAGGAAACAATTCATTTTCATAAATGTTGTTACATCAAAGTTGTCTCATTATACAAATACCCTATTTAAAGTAAGTGGACTAACCTCATACTTGACTTTAACCTCTATCTTGATATGAGCTCAGTAAAATCCTTTTAAACCTGTGTGCAAAATTATAGCACTGCAACAACAAAAATCCCCTTTACTTTGTACATAAGCAGCCTTTATATCATTATTTTAAATATCCCTCTCTACATAAACATATTTTTATTTGATAATAACGTTCAATAAATTCTTAAGTCGAAAGAATTCATAAAAATGCACTCAAAAAGCACAAAATGTTAAACACATCAAATAAACTCAACAACAATGTTTTTATAAAAATCAGTTACCTGGAAACCATCACACCGCATGCATCTGAAATCCAGCCATCGACGATGTATTGCTCTCGACAATGACTATAAGTTATGGAATCGCTTCCAAGTTGATTCATACCATCCTTGTCAGCATGTAGCCATCCAAATCTCTCCAACTAACCATCGATAGTGCATCCAAACGTCCCAAACTCTTCTACTGTTCCATACACTATCAGCAAATCACTACTTGATGCATACACAATTGCTAATCCATCTTAGGACGCTCTGCAAGCCCCAACAACCAAAGTAACTGCAGTCTGTACTTACATGACTTGAATAAGCTTCGCTTTTATTTCTAAACGTACTTCATGATTTTCTAAACGACAAGTACTATAGCACACCAACTTGTGTGTAATTAAAAATAACAACTTCTTAAAAAGCACTGAAAAATGTTGACTACTACTTGTATTAACGTCGATGATGAGCGAAGAAAAGAAGAGAAGAGCGCTCACCACCTCCTACGTGCTTATCTAGACGAAAAGTACCCCCCTATTATTTACTTTATCACAATTCCACCCCACATGAACAAGCTTTCTGGGCAACCTCCTAACCGTTGCCACACTTCTCAAAACCCACAATCACAAGCGAAACAAAATTCTAAAAATCCCAAATTAGCCTTCCATTATTCTTCGTAATTTTGTAAACAAACATCAACGGTATTTAAACTCTCGGAATTTTAACGCTCGAACACAACAAATTACCGCGAAAATCACTTCCAACCCTCCAACGGCTCTAACGGGTGTTTCTTGTAAAGAAACAAGAAAGTCTTTGACTTTAAAAGAAGATTGGTTTCCTGCAGAAAAAACCAAAAAAAAAGGAAAGAAGCGAAGAAGAAAACCAACAGTGCAAACAGGACCCAAAGGTCAAGCCTCAAGTAAACAAAAGGACAACAAGGGGAACGAGAAGAAGAGAGAGAGAGCGCTTGTAAAAGAAACGATGTACTATGAACTGTGGTAACCAGGAATTGCAACAACCAAAGAACCAAAGAAAAGAAATGCTGACTAGTCCTAAAGTCGACTAAGTCGTGATTTCCGAAGAAAGAAAAACGGACTAGAAAGCGCCTACCACAGGAGCGGATGGACGAAGCACAATCGGTATAGGTATCGACAGCAAAGAAGACCAGCAAAAGGATAGGAAAAGGAATGAGAAAAAAAAGAAAAAACCCAAAAAGAATAACACCAAGTACAAAAAACAAAAAAAAAAACAAGAATCGTACAAAAAGAAAATAAAACAGAATCCCAGTGTAGTTATGTATAAATAGGTGTATGCGTGTGCGTGCGTGTGTGTATGTGTATGCATGTGGGTGTATGTGTTGTGTTTGACCGCTGTAGTCGCCTCTTACGACAGGCAGGTCGTACCATGGAGCTATTATATTTCCGGACCCACACGGGTGCAAGGAGTACAAGAAGGAAACGAAAGAAAGAAGAACCAAGTAGAATTGTGTGTTTATGAAGTGTGTGGGTGCATGTGTGTGTGTGTGTGTGTGTGTGTGTGTGTGTGTGTGTGTGTGTGTGTGTGTGTGAAGTGTGTGGTGGGTATGGATTGTACGTGTATAAAGTGTACGAATGTGTATATGTTGGACCGCTGTAGTCGCCTTCTGCGACAGGCAGGTTGCATCGTGAGACTATTCTATTTCCGGACCTACACGGGGTAAGAAAAAGCAAAAAAACGAAAGAAAACGAAATCGTAACGTCCAAAAATCAAAACTTAAGGAGAGCAAAGTCGGCATAAGAATCTGGGGCGCGAGGACTAGATATTGGACTTAAGGCGTTTACGCCGCCAGAAGGAAAATGATACAAGATCAAGGACATTAGAATTTTGCTGACATATGTCATCAGGTTCGGAAGGAGCATAGAATAATGTCTGCCTTTTGTGGGCAGTTTTCTTCCAAATAGGAATAGCAGGGGGTGTAGTAGTTGTAACACGAGGTTGAGAAAGTGGTGGCGAAGGTGGAAATAGTAGTGGTTGTCGTAATTTATGGAACTCAGAACATGTTATGGAAGAAGGTTGTTTGTTTTTAGGATTAGTGGTAAGAAAGTCAACGGTAGAAAAGGAAACATTATGGGTTGTCAGAATATCTAGGGTAGAAAAAGAAAAAGTATTGGCTGTACGAAAATCAACCTTACGAAAAGAAACACAAGCAGATCACACTTCAGTTATGTTAGCTAAAGGGTAGTAAGCAATACACGCAAAGTACCTCCTACTTATCGAACCAAAAAAGACGTGCATTGCTTTTGAAGTACGGTGACAAATAATGTTGCAAATATTTCGACGTACGAGCTGCAGAATCAAATTCAAAATGGTTCAAATAACACGAATTCGAACTCCAAAATCCTCGTGTTATCGAAAGCGCGATTAGCAAACTGGAAAACACGCTATCAAATAGTAGTAGGATCTATCATCTCAACAAGTCTTTAAATGGGAAATACAAGAGAAACAATTATACGCAATCGTATGGTATAATAAGGTAACGGATACCTAAAACAGGATATAAACTATTTAATTAAAGCATAAACTTGTCGTTTCCAAGCAAAGTGAATTTGAGTTAAAATTATTGTTAAAGTGGGCTTCGGAATTAACAAGTAAAATGTACAGGATATTGATAAAGGACTTATGAATTAACAAGAGAAAAAGGGAATTTATGTAAATAAAATAACCAAATACCAGATACGGTTTTACTGCTGGAAATGAACGTAACATCTTTTACAGCAAAGTGAGAAAAGAAAAGAAAGTAATCATATCAAAAGCCTTTAGAACTTTACCTGTAATTAGCTTTTTCCTCCTGAGATCAGTCTTTTGTAAAGTCCGCAGCCCTTAAAAGCCAATGCTAGTTTCGCTAGAGTGCATTAATTTTTACACTCTGCAATACACCTACCCTTATATGTAATTGGAGAAGAGGACGGTGCACGTTTACTAAAACTAAATTCTTTTAACACGATGATTATTTAATTTATCACTATGTTGGGCTATGTAATTAATCAGGCAAGCATTTAATTGTATTCATATTAAAGTGTGTTTATTTTAATTGCAAATTTATACTTTGATTGAAAACTGCCCTCTGCGCCGCATCCTACGGTTTTCTATAAACCACCAAATAGAGGCTCGAAAATAGTAGAAGCCTTCGTGAATTTCTAAATTCTTCGCTTGTGTACAATCTGCATCGATCCTTTAGGGAAATCCTTGTAGCTGTTAATCAACCCATTGTTGGTTTAATGGAATTGTCCGTTTCGATTCTTGACTTTTCGGCGATCTGTACCAATATTTTTACATGGTCTGTTCTAGATATTAGAAATCTTACTTTGTAAACGTTTACTACGTATAGCTATTAAAGAAATAAAAAATTAAAACCTGTATGTTGTATCAGAAGTGAACGAGTATAAAACACACCCACAATTCAATTGCTTGTAAAACGACTTTCGCTCACTTCTTAATAAATGAATTAATTTTTATTGTTCATAAGGTATCTATAGGGTAATAAAGTACGTACACACCGCTTATTAAACCAACGCTATAATTTATATAAAAAGTACTAGTTCCAGCAGAAAAATTACCTTGAACAAGTAGGTGTGTTGTGCTCTATTATGCAAAATACCTAAATGCATGTTATACATACAAAATAAGCAGCTATTTTTATTTAAAGGTGTTAGATCAACTCAATTTATTTAAGGCATTCGATGTAGTTAGTTGAGTAAAAGTAAGCTTAGGTTATTACTTAAAAAATGACATAATATTATGTTTACATTCACTGGATTATTTCTTCCGTTTAATGGTAATTTGGCGCAATAAAAGTTTCTCCAAGTACAACAGAATTGTATAATATTCATATAAAACAAAGAATCGTTTCGGATGACTTAAAGTAAGGTTAGGATTTGTGAACAAACAGGTATTTAGACGCGCTTGTTAACTTTATTAACCCTGTCATATTGAAAATATTGTTCTCACTTAAAAAAGTTAATCGACACATACTTAAGATTGAATTTCGCTGTTGGGGTTGTTTAAATATTAGTTTTGATAATTCTCGCAGTATATGGGAGTGGATCTGCTTAGGTTCACGTTGTGTTACGTCAGCCTTACAGATCAGTCGTTTATCGAAGATTATACCCAATTTTTTAATGACTTCTGTTTCATTTATTTCAATAGTTGAACAATTTTACAACTTTGCCTTTTCTTCAGAAATTTAAATCTCTTGCTTTCGGCCGCTCGGCTGCATGATTTTTATTTGATTTTATTGTGCTATTGCCACATTTTTTTTCTGTTGCTTTGATTATTTATTTTTTGCGTGCGTTTTTAATAACTATTTCTGTTAATAAAGTTTTTTACCGTTTTACTCTTTAGTGTATACTATAATTACAATTGTATTACTATAACTATATACATTGTAACGCCGTTTAGTCTACCTTTGACCTGAATAATTACATCGGAATATAAGCAAAGTGTTTGTATACAAAAGATGATTGATAGGCCCGTGCAGGTGGTAAACTTGATTGACAGGTTTATACAATAATGCAAATATAGGCATATTTACGCTTTACTGCAACACCAACCATACATAACTCTAGACGTAGACGTAGATGTAGTTGGTGCGCCCCCAAATATGGTTGCATAGGATGCCGTTACGGGTAAACCCATAAGTTAGCAAACAAGCCAAGAGCTTCCTTGGATTTTACTTGAAGCATAGACAGCCATATTCTTTATAGGTCCAGGTCGTCGCTAGTACGTCTCTTTTGCGTGTACAAATTTTATGGGCGAAACGAAGATGCCAAACTATCGCGCGACACAGAGATCGTTATTTAGGCAGAGGAAAAATGCATATGAATCGAAAGGAATCACTTTGCTGAACTAACGCGAGCACAAACATCCGATCTCTTTAATCGCTGATAGTAAATTCCCATACTTTTAAAATACACGCGATAACCACATCTACTGAGAAACGTAAGCGTATGTGGTTTACATTCCATAAATCATGGAGTTAATTCTGGGGTTTGTGGGAACTATAATCGTGAAATCTACACATAGAAGCTTAAATTAAAGATGGGAAAAAGCTTTCCCATGCTGGATTAAAGTTTTTTCTAAATCTTAATATTAAAATAAAATTTGACGTAGTCAAAAAAGCGCAACAATCGCCTCAAGGTTTTAAAAAGAAAACAAAAAGTAAAAAGAAAAGGCCTCTTTGCACGAGAGTTCACATGCACGGAAAACTTAAATAATGTCTATGGGCGCCACCTGGTTTTTAAGCTGTAACAATACTTGCGATACCAGGAAACGAACGGCTCAGTGATGTAGTTGGTATGCGTGTGACTACTATGCTTAAGGTCCTGAATTTGAATCCCGACACGGTACACCTAAAAAATGTTATGCGAGCATTTTTCACAAAAACACGCCCTCGTTTGAATAAGAGCTAGAATGGAGGACCCGTGTGCGTGTGTGTGTGTGTTGTCACGCATGTTAAAGTTCCCTACCTTGCAAAATTCAAAATTATCCAAATAAAAAAACTTGCTTCCTGGTCAATGTAGTACCTTCGGGTGGAGATGAAAAACAATCAAACGTAGAGGGGATACCGCAAAACGAAAATTAGTAGCCACCCGATATCCAGGCTACCTCAACTAAGCGCGCAAAGGTCTTTTTGCCGCGGCACTGACCGCACAAATTTATTTAGGAGTATCAGACTCAAACACATAAACTTAACACTTAAATTTAATATAAAACTATATACAAAGTTCATTTTCATATTTGCATCTGAATAGATACAAATTTTTATTAATATCTTTTAAGACATTCTCTTAAGCTAAGAAATTTCTTGCTGGTTTTTAACAGGATAAGACAAAACACGTTGCAGCATCAAAAACGTTAAGTTAAAAATTAGCCGGTGCTACAGTATTAACGACACATAATTCTCTTAATCCTATCCTATCAAATGCAGAAAAGGCAAATTAGCGTTTTCATTTTTCAATAATAAATCATATTTTTGGTCATAAATACCAAAGGTAAATAGATAAAGCATTTTCCAAAGAGGAAAATACATATAATTTATTGACTTTAGGGTAAAGGTAAGATAGAGCAACATCTCAGATATAATTATAGAGAGAAAGATAAATACCTAACCATTTATGGGTCAGGGTATTGTTTAGGTACGATAAGATCTCAAAGACGGTTATGGCGAGAAAGATGGTAACGAACCATTTGTGGTTCTAAACGTTAATTAGTTGAGATAAGATCTTCAATATATTATCATTGAGAAATTTGAACACTAAACATAATGGTTGAACCTAATGATCAAGATAAGATAATGTATTAGTAAAAAAATTTAAGAAAAGATAAATAAAATTAATTTTTGGTTGACAGGCTTTATACTTATAAAGGCACACCACCCTTCTTACAAATACAATAACAGAAAAGAGACTCCCAAGAGCTTAGAGTGATCCCATAAGAACTTAAAAAGCACTACTCGACCAGCTAAAGTGTAATCGTGTAATCAGCAGGCCGAAGTGGGAAATACGACTCTTATGTGATGGACGGTTGCCTCAGTTTACCAGAGAAAATATGATTGAAAACGGAGATAAAGGGTTGTTAGGATAAATATTCTAGAGAGAGAGTGGAGAGTAGAAAATGTCCCCATTGAAAGAGATTGGTCTAAAGAACCGCTTGCACCGTTAACGAAAGATAAGCCCTATACCAACACGTCGATACCTAGAAACAACTAGGCTCTAAATAAGAGTCAGAGAGGTCATCTTCCTACCGAGCGCACATACTACAAAATAAACAAAGGTAACACAACCAACTTAGATATACCCACGTAATAATTTCAAAGACATAATTACCATGGACACAGCAATAATTGTACTATAGACAGTTAATCGAGGATAAAAATAGGAAAATTTTTGATACAACACAATAAGGAATAATAATAGAAACGATAAAGATGATAGCCTCTCACTTACACGTTCAGAAAAAACAAAAAAAAGCATTACGTCTACGTGACATAAAACTATTGATAGTGGAAGTTGTAACAAATGATTGAGGTATATGCTAAGGAAAACACATCGAATAGAAATTTCTTATATTTGCACCGGTGGAGATTGACTTTTTACAACAGGGGCTTAGGTCGCGATTCTATATGTAGCCAAGTAAAGCGCAACCTAAAATCAGCTATCGATTCGCTGAGTTGTTCAGACAAAAAATATGTCAATCAGCGTAATAGAATGTTATAAAAATTTAAAAAAAATGGAATTATTTGTGTGTAATGACCAATAGAAAAGTTTTGTAACTAGGAATGAGGATTCCACGTTTAAAACTGAAAAATCATTTATCACATGATAAAGTTTGAGACACTAGAAGGTTCAAGGGTAATATCCATTTAAATGTACGATAGTCAAAAGTTGTAAAATAAATTTATGTAAGTTGTAAACGATTTATTTGACAGTTCAATGATAAAGCATATTCGTGCAGAGGAGATAATGTTAAAAGAAAAAAATAGCTGAAGTAAAGATAGAAAAAGGAAATATATGTAGATGAAGGTTCGAAAATAAATGTATATTCGTTAGGAACAGACAAAAATAGTTTTAAATCTTTAATATGCCACCGTTTTTGGGGTTTGCCGTCTTAATATTGTAGTTCATAGATCAATGGAGAAATTATACGGGAATTGGACATTATATGAATTTAGGTGCTAGCTTAGCAGAAAACTTTTTGGTGGCATCAGCTAAAACATAATTTTTTGTCATATTTGTTCACCCAAGGCAAAGAAAATGTATCTTTTACGGAGGTTGTAATAAGTTTTACTTTTTTCATAAGCTTTAAATAAATGTTTTCTAACATCGGTAAAGATAGAAGGTAATTGTTGTTGAATTTGTTACGTTTCATTTCCTACTTGTAAATTTTCTGGCCTCCTTTCATTGTTTCAGGTTTGTAATAGCTCAATTAGGCAATCAACTTTGCTAGTCCTAGTCCTCTTTTTAATTTACGATTCCGCATTCGACATGTGATATTTCTGCTTCTTTATCTAAGCATGTGTTTGATAGTCAAGAATTTTCTGAATGTTGCTATTTTAAATAAAATTGGAAGTCACTTCTTAGATTTTTGTAACTATATTTTTGAATGTTGGGTGGATGACTTCTTCTGTGATAATAATATAAACGCAATCGGGCAGTTACAAAATCATTATGGTGAAATACGTACTTCCTTTTTTTATGTGACTTCTTCAATAGAACTTTAGCATTTTCAGCCCGAACTTTAACGCACATACTTATTCGAATAATTTACTCCCACATTCTTAGGTTCATTGAAGGAGAAATTTTACATTGTCATTACTATACACTTTGTTTGGTTACCGTTGTGAGCAGATGAAGTTATTATTAAATAAGGACTTTTCAGTTACCCAAGATCTTCAAAATCCTATCTGAAGGAACTTCATTAAATATCAACAGGTACGATTGCTTCATTTACTTACGGTCCGTGGATTTGCTTGTAGTAAATAAATATTTAAAAATTAATGAGCAACACGTTGTCTATTTAATACTGTGATTATTAGAATAAGGATTTAGTATAGTTTTGTATGATAATGTTTTTATAAAATTTTTATCGTTTTAGTGGATTCTAGTTGGAATGAGCTCGTTTATGTCAATCTAGTAATCAGTTAGATAAGATTTATTTTTATAGTTAAGTAATCTTATAGAAATTGTTTCACGCTTGTTGTCATGTTTGTCATATATCATCAAGTTCAACAGACGCAATCTGAATTCGTCATGGTATTGTGTTTTAGCTATTGTGCAATTGTAATTAAGTGCTAATGCAGAATGTTACTTATTACAGTTGTTAAATGCAAAATACAATTTTAACTAGAACATATAAATTATATGGATACAATCGTGGCGTTTTATAACAACTAACGTAACATTACTAACGCATATTTCTTAAACGATAATAGTTTTCTCAAAATACTAAATAGATAAAATATTGTGATAATATATACGTCGGCTTATACTGTGATTAATCTAGGTTTTCGTCCTCATTTTCACTGTAAGTTGCAACTGGTTTTAAATTTTTTACGTGCCAAATCCCTCGGGCTTGACCCGTGTCAACCTCTAATTCCTAAGTATTAGTAGAAACGATCTACTATTGTAAATTGACCTGCAAATTTAGGTGCCAATTTTACGTTGGAGTATTTAGTTGCGTTTGGGATAGCAAAAATTCATCCCTAGATGTTATTTTCAACCGAATAACTAACTTCCCTTTGTCTTAGATTATAACCTAAACCCTGCATTCAGATTTAAATACTATAGTAATGATTATGTACAAAAACACTTCAGTAGTCCTCGGCTGATGCGAAGGTTTCGGTCTTCAGGACGGGCTCCTGATGTTGCATTGCTGTAGGCTGCGTGTAGATACGATATAAGGAAGGTAGGAAAGGTGGGAACCATTAGTTGATACTATCAAAGCACTCGCACATCGGCACTTAACGGAACTCGGTAAGTAAGTAAGTCCCGAGTTATCACGTAAATATCTACCTTCTCCAAAAGTGTTTGAAGCACTCTGACGCACGTTATTGGGAACAACGCCATTCCAATCGTGAGAATTGTCATGCTAGCATACTCTCAGACCACAAGATAAGCCAATAACCTCAATATCCGCGTAAACCACAACTTTATGTGGTTTTCACAGGTGTTAGCGTCACGATATTATCTGCTGGGAATTTCCCTATGCAGAGTTTTAAAAAATTCCCTTAACCTAAATTAATTCACTAAATGTTGTAACTTTATAAAATAAAGCGTAACAATCGCCTTAAAGCTTCCAAAAGAGAAAGTTTCTTTGTGCAAAAGCTTACATATTGACTGAAATTTTGAATTACATTTGTCTGTAGACACCATCAGGTATTTTAAACCGTAACAAAAGTCACGATACCAGGAAAAGGAAATGAGCAGCTACCCGATTTTAGGACTTACTCAAACTCAGCGCGCACGGATCTTGTTTGCCGGAAGACCGACCGCAGAAATTGCATTGGAAGCATGAAACCCGCATACTTCTACACTCACTTCACTATAAATCAAATTACAAGGGTTTTCTTTCACACACATTTATGAATGCGTACAAAATTCAATCTTATAGTCATTTTCTAAAGCTAAACAAATTTATACTGGCTTTAGCAGGATAATGCATAAACTATTTGTCGTTTTTGGGAAATAGAAAAATTTCCTACAAAGTCTCAGACTTCACCTGAAGAACAAAAGGCAGTTAACATTTTTAATAACATATTTTTTCGAGACTTTACTGGTTGTATCGCTACTTTTCAATGACATTTTACTTATCTTTATTGGTTCGTTTGACATTGCCCAAAAATGATTATTTTCGATAGACATAAATGAAAAAAAATTTGAGATGAAAATCTACGATACCACAACAAAGATAATGGATCTAATAAACAGAACACCCGTTGACAATTGGTGTAATCTTAGCACCAGAAAAATCAAAAGAAGTAGAAGTTTTCCCACTTAGATGTTAAATAAAAATGACAACAGAAGTAAAACATGTAAAAAAAGGAATAGTGTAAAGAATAGAAAACCTTTGACGTGCAAGGCGCGAAACTATTTGTCAACGTCCATCAAAAACCTATGTTCAGAAAGTATCACTATATGGCCGGGAAATACAAATATTCGGCAAATATGTGAAAAAAATGACTTTTGAAAGCACATGTTTGAAGTGTGGTTGTTACTATCTTCCCCACATCGTCTTAGCGTTTCCTGTATCCCAGAACCAGCACCTCGGCCCAAAGCCAATCGTATCGTCGAACCGGCGCTTTCAGTAGCCTGGAGAGACTCATAACAATACCTCGGCGCTTCCATTAGCCCGAGGCCAACCGCATTGTCAAACCGTCTCGCTTCTACTAGCCTGAGAAGTTTCATAACCAACACCTCGACGCTTCCACTAGCCCGACGTCAACAGCATTGTCGAACCGGAACTTCTACTATCCCGGGGAGACTTTTAAGAATTAAAGTGAGAGACACTAATCGACAAGCCGATGCCCACGCCATCGCCAATACGGTTCATTCCATAAAATTGAGATTAAGGGGCGCCAACCTTTCATCGACGGTGTTACTGCAAGCCCAGACGACTTCTGACCAGTAGAGCACTTCCGACGGAGCAATCCAAACCACTCTAAACAAGACACTACCTAACCAGGAGACCAACACAACATCACTGACAGTTCTGAGACTGAGAAAACCCAATGACGCCTAACCTCAGCATACCACCATAATGGTAACCGCTATTAAAGAGTTAGTAAAGGACCTTAACCTCATCACTACAAGGGAGTCAGAGGTGCCAACCTTCTCTGGCACATCATTGGAATATCCAGCCAAATTCCTGCAAAATATGGAGGGCATAGAGTTGAACCTACTACCCACGACGGCTTATCTAAGAGGAGCAGCCGCCTTCTGGTGGGATATTTTCGAAGCATTCCAACCCGGCAGTTCTGACTTTAGGAAGTTGTTCCTCGCCGAATATGATAGCCCCGCTATCAAGGTCAAGGTAACAGCAGAGCACTTTGGTACTAAACAAACATCAGCGCAATTAGCTACAGCATTCCCAAGCACCAACGCACTTCAAACCCGTCGCTGGAAAAAAAATATAAACCAGAACCTGGAGCTCTTGACGAAATTACTCTTCGCAGCACTCAGGAACCCGATTCAGTGCAGTGCACCGATTGTGGTATTAAACATGGTAACTCGCCTAACAACAATAGGATCCAATATTAAAAAGACGAACCGTATAACACCCACTAATAAACCATCAGCTCCGAGGTCGCCGAACGACAACTGAAATGAAAAACCGCCACCACGTTGCCATTTCTGCCCGTAGCGGCACTGGCACAGAAACTACCCCACCAGGAGGC
The DNA here is from genome assembly GCA_036346225.1 of Platerodrilus igneus. Taxonomy (NCBI): domain Eukaryota; kingdom Metazoa; phylum Arthropoda; class Insecta; order Coleoptera; family Lycidae; genus Platerodrilus; species Platerodrilus igneus. The sequence goes on along the minus strand of JARFIW010001392.1, from coordinate 4,356,334 downwards.
TGGGACACGAACCAGCAGCTGAATCACGCCACCACACCGTTCGGGTGTAATAAATCTGACGGACCACATTAGCACCACCTACGCTATGGTTCGTTTACTCAGGATTCAGCTGTAGATGAACGAACATCTATCACAGGCGTTACATGACACAAGAGCTTCCTGTTACCTGATTACGAGAGATCGAAAACCAAAAGAATTTCAAGTAACAAAAATCCAAGCCACGCCACTTATTCTACTTCGCACAGCGCTGTACCGATATTCCCTCACCAACTGAAATCGAGCAAACTAGTCCAGAGAATCATCAAGCCCATACATTTAGCTACAGCTCGCTGATAGTCGTTGTTGAAAAAAAAGATAGATGAGCAGGGAAAAACGCCGCGCTAAGTAATTTATTTATCTTCGGCCTAAATTCGTCCCTAGCTTTCTCTATCACTCCCTAACTGATTTATATTATAATTACAATCTTCACACTTACAATCTTCCGCCGCAGCAACATTATTATAATTCGAATAAGGGGCCGCCACACTTGCGGCCACGTCCCCAATGCTCGACCCGAAGGTACTTCATTGCGCCGCAGCAACAACCAACCCACTGCCGTCAAGGTCATTGACATCTTCAACACCATCGACTTCTTCGACAGAACTGAATATCAACGTAAACGACGCAGGAGCACCTGTACGAACCGGCAACAAAATCCTAACAATTTTTATAGACAACTTTCCAAATTTCATTCAGCACGCAAAGAATATCAACAATGCACTAAAGAGACCAATAAATATCAGAGCAGTCGCACGTGGAGTCCGCATACATCAAATTGACTCAAACGAATATAAACTCATACAAGACGACTACCCTTAGAAACAGAACATTGAGTAGCATATCTACACCTTCCGCTCCGAAGAGAGAACTATAAGTTGTAATCAAAGAACTTGCAGACAACATTACAGACGAAGATGTCAAAACTGAACTTCTAGACCGAGGCTACCCAATTACCTACGTCACTAAATTCAAGGATAAAGACATGGAATTTAGCTACACCTTCTTCGTTACATTGAAAAATCTAGAAATAAGCGGAGCCATTTACTTACACTTTTATACTGCCGTCGCATACGAGTAATAGCGTACGAATCGCTCCTACAATTACCCCAAGGCTTTTCCTGCCAACTCTTTGGCAATTCAAGCGTCAATGCGGTTATAAACCACAGAAAACAGCAACTCCGATAAAGAACAAGCATCCAAGGCGTAACCAAAACAAAAGAAGCATTTAAGGCGCGACCAAAACTAAAGAAGAAGAAGAAATCTAAGAAGCCAACCAAACCAAACAAAACTTTATAAAAAAATCTAAGAAAAAAATAAAATCAGCAGATCAAGATCCGCCATTTCGCTCGCGGTAATGAAATTTTTTCGAATGCTTGATCTCCGTTGAATTGAGGTATACTTTTGAGGTAAATTTTCATATTTGAACTCATGATTGTTAATGGTTGTTCTAATAATTAATAGTTACTTTTGGTTTTAATTAATTTCAAATTTTTGTAAAAATCGAGATTTATTTTACAATTTGTATTGTTACTTTTAAGTTTGGTTTGTTAATATTCAGTTTGGATTGTGCTGGGTTATTTATAAAATCGCCTTACTTATATTTTATACGTAGTTATACGGTGTTATAAATAAATTGAAAAATTTGTGTTTGGTAACGTTTGGTCAATTGCTGTAGCCTTGAGTTCGTTTATTTTTATACTTCGCGGATGTTATCATTGTTGCGGGTTTTAATTTTCTAAAAGGTTTTTATGGGATTAATAATTTCTTGCAATAATTTACGTTATACTTTGTATGTTTTGCGTCAGTTACGATTTTATTTTTGTCCTGCTGATTAATTGAGTTTGTTATAATTATCTCGTCTCCGTAGGTGTTGATAAGTGTGTAAACTGCTTTCTTTCAATTGTATTGTCTAGTTACCTTGAACGTTTAAATATAGAGTTGCAAGTTTTTAGTCAACCGTTTAACGTTTTCTTTTATAGTTTTTACAATAAAATTGTCTAAATTATAAGTGTTAAGTTTCTGAAAGGTTTTTACTTTCAGTCTCAATAATAAATTTAAAAAAATTGCGTAATGCTTTTGTATAACTAGATATCTTCGTTCTGAAAAATATTTAATTATACTTTATAAAGCTTGATTTTGTCTGAATGGTTTTATTCATTGAGGGTTCCGGTAATAATTTGTGTAAGAATCGCGCTATAAATTTGCACGCTTTGTTTCAACTTGTGACGGGTTAATTTAATAATAGATTGCAAAGATGTTTCTATAATTTATGCACTAAGGTGTTTTAATTATAGAAATTGGCGAAGGTTACGTTTGAATAATCGTTTCAATTAGAATTGCGTTTTGTACATTAAGCTTTCGGTGATAAAATGGTAAATTTCTATTTTTGTATTTTGAAATCGTTTTCGTTTTGTATGAATAATAATTCGTAATAATAATTTGTACTAATAATTGCGTATATACATGCGTCTTTCTGGTTCCCTTGTTTTAAAATACTTTCACGTCATAAAAATGATTTCTCTTAATAGATAAGTAAATTATTTTCATAAAATGGCATAAATTGCAATTATTAAAAAAATATCTGTACATACATAAAATAATAAAGAATTTTCTTTTACTAGCTAATATCAATAAATTTGTAAAAAGAAAAAATTGGTTTAGGAAAATAAACTTACATAATTTTTATTGTCGTCTTCATTTGTTCCTTGGCTGTGGACTCGGTCGATTTCTGTACGTCGTTCACGTTTTGTTTCTTTGGTCTCGGTCGATTCCTGTACCTCGTCCAAATTTGTTTGGTTGGGTTCGGTCGATTCTTGTACCTCGTCCAACTTTGTTTGGGTTCTTCCAGATTTGGGAATTGAAATTCTTGGTCACCAGTTCTCCGATTTTTGAATTAGTAGTGCCTTTCTGGATTCGTACAACTGCGCCAGTTACGTTTCGGGCCTTGGGAGCGGTTTTTTTAAAAACTTCTTCCAAAACTTATTGTAACAATTTATTTATTAAATAGAAATGACAATTGAATTTTGACAAAATGGTTTGATTTATACTAAGTCGAATATTAAATAATAATTGGAGTTTAATAAGGGCGAGTAGTCTAAGCAAACGGCAATGTTAAAACTGAAATACTCAAGACTGACTGATGGTCTTGGGGTTCCAGGGGTATTTATGTTGTCCCTGCTCCTCACATCTCTTTGGGAACTTGCAGAGCTCATGTTTGTTTATTTCTTAATTCTATTCATTATACAATGTAACAATCTTAATTTCTAAGTAATCGCGGTTTCTTAACCGTCTGTGACCTGCACCTGCAATATCACTTACTGTCTGGAATACAATGTATTACATCCGTTCACAACTTGCTTGTAAACTTTCAATAACCTTTCTGATTTATTCTTGAATTTACAATGGTGCATATACTTAAGTTTCTTTAATAATTCCTAATAAATTCTATTTTATTATGCATATATAGATTCGGGGATACATAACCCGCGTGGTGAGTTTAGGCGTCCTGTGGCTAAATTCTGCCCCCTCCCTCTAGATGTAAATTAAAATGTTTCTATTTTGGTGGGCAGTATGTTTCGTCCAACCCTGTATATATTCATTTCGTTTCTTTATATTATTATTATAAAATTTAAGTTTATTTGTTAATGGTAATCTCTGCTTTTTTATTGAAATTTGATAAACCCGGTCGCGTTTTCAGCTTTAATGTTCTAACTTGTTTGCCATATGTTTTGGTGACTGCACGGCTTAACACAGTCTGTTGTCACCGCCAGGACAATAAGTTTCTATTTCGGAGATCAATCCCCGTATTGAACTACCTCACCGCTTTATATTATTTTACGAGTGCAGTATTTGATCCAAGAATCTTCACCGCTCTAACTGGACATCAGGTAAGAATATTGAAGGCCGCATTTGTTTAATATCTGTTTGGTTATACTCCCGCGTTTCTCTCCTGAGTATCCTTTTATGTACTCAACAGCCTATTTAAAGAAATGTGAATTAAAAACTAGTTTAAATACGAGATAACCAGCTACACTCAGACTTTGCCATGTAATCCATTCAGTATACTTTTTACTTGAATCGATAAAATTACCCTAATCGCGGAAAACTGGCCCAAATTAAAAACAGTTTTTTTACTTAGAAAAAACTTTAGGGGATACAAAGGTGGCCAAATTGCATGACCATGCCATTTTTATTCTAAAAGCAACTTATACATCTTTTTCTATCTTCCTACAGCTTGTAATAGCGCAATTTAAAAAAAACATGGAAAAGTGGGACAACGTTACCCCAGTTGATGGTACTTACAGGGTCCTAAAAATGGTTCAGAAACATCGAAGTATTCAAACATCTGGTCAACAAAAAATTTTTTTGAAAATTGTCTGGGTTTCTTCAACTGCCCTAGGACCATTTCGCTACGCTGATTCCAAAATGACATATATTTTTCTCAATCAGGTCAGGTTCTAATGCTTTTTTGAATTTAAATATCCAATATTCTGACTAAATTGATCACATATTTGTAACACTATCGGTTTTTTTAAAGGAGGTTTCAGAGACAAAATAACAAATGTATTAATTAACTGTTACAAACATCATTCTATGTACATTGAATAACTAACATTGATAAAGGTAAATACATGTAAATTGAACGTTACGTCATCATTGTCAAAAACTTAGGGCATGAACTTCTGTTTCTTCAGAGCCCTCAAATGCTCAGCAGCAGGAATGTCTTTCATCAGAGACCAATAGTAATCAGCCATCATAACTGCATCCCCGCGTCCCTGATACCTGGTTTCCATCTCTTTTATGTCTTGATGGAATCTCTTCCCCTGCTCATCACTCATTGATCCCAAATTCTAGGGAAATCGATCCATATAAGAGAATAAGTAATGCATTTTGATGCTCATGTTGCATCCAAGGTTTCTGAAAGCAGTCAGCATATTGGTGACAAGTTCTGCATAGTTTCCGGCTTTGATGTTGCCAAAAAAGTTTTTCACGACCTGAACAAAAGCCTTCCATGCTTCCAGTTCCACTTGTTTGATAGAGTTTTCAAACTCAGGATCACTGTTGAGTTGACGGATTTTGGGATCATCAAAGATGCCAGCTTTCAATTTCTCTATGGTTAGTCCTGGAAAAGCATGGCACAAGTAAGTGAAACAGCCACCATCTTTGTCTAGAGCTTTGGTGAGCTGTTTAATCAAACCGAGCTTAATGTGCAGCGGTGGGAAGTGTCTTCGCTTTGTCTACCAGTGGAATGTTGATGATGTTCCTTGTTCTGCAAGGCACAACCCCCTCCCGTACAGGCCAGTCCTTTGTGTAATGGTGAGCAGCGTCTCTACTATCCCACATGCACAGAAAGCATGGGTACTTGGTGAAGCCGGACTGTTGTCCCAACAAAATATTCACCATCTTCAGGTCAACACATATAGGCCACTCATGCTGATCAAAACAAATTTTCTGCAGCATATACTTAACCGCTTCATACTTCTCTTTCAGTGTTGTCGAGTGAGCAAGAGGTACATAGCCAAACTGGTTTCCGTTGTGAAGCAGAATACATTTCAGCGATTGCTTGCTGCTGTCAATGTACAGTATCCAATGTCTGAGGTCATACTGTGGCACTCCAAGCTTGTGCAGAGGCTGAACAATATTTGTACAGTACACCAAGTCCATCTCTTCAAAGAAAAAACGGAGGAACTCCTAATGTCTGTTGCAGTAAAAGGTAATACGAGCACCGTCAGAGAGGTTCTTTCCTTCAATCTGGATGACAATAGCTAGGCAGAGGACTTCGGCAAGTTGAGATCGCAAACTAGATCGTTCAGCTCTTTTTGGGAGAAATGATGTGGAGCATCATCGTTAAGAATCACGTCTTCATCTTTATCATCTTCTAGAACACTCGAGAAATCTTCGTCACTGATGTCAGAAAGTTCTCTAAAGACAGGTACCGGAATTTCATCACAGTGAGGCACAGGACGACGTGCTGATTCAAGATTAGGTTAGATGAGGCTCCTTCGGTTCTTTCTGCTTATCCCAATCACATCAATAGCGCAGAAATAGCAGTCGGTCACATGGTTTGTCGGCTCCCTCCAAACTATGGGAATTCCAAATTTCAGAGAACTCTTCTTGCCCTTGGTCCACTGACACAGATACTCGGTGCATGACTTGCACACCATGTGTAGCGCCCATGCTTTATCCTGGTCACCAAGTTTAATATTAAAATAAGAATGGTAACCACGTTTAATGAAACATGTGACTCGATTCCTGTTAGTTGCAATGATGAATTCTTCGCAAATGTATGTCAGGCCTATTTTTGCAACATCTTCTAGTCCAAGCCATTTTATTCACCTGTAATATGTAAAAATTCGATTAGTTATCAGTTGGCACATGCAATATCATCAGACTTTGTGTATTACAAGAAAAATAAATGGATTTTGCATCATTTGAAGTGAGAAGGTCCGGACATGTAAACAAAAATGTTGGAAAAACATATATTTACATTATTTCAGAAAGTTGACCTGATTGAGCAAAATCAATGTGATTTTTGGATTTAGCACATCAACATTATCATAAATCACCCCAAAAACCTTAAACAATAAATTTGTTGTTGACCAGTGAATTCCATTTCGAATGGACCTGCACCTTGCCGAAGTTCTGGATTACTAGAACAGGTGAAATGGCTTGCGTGTTCTAATGAGTTAAAGAGCCAAACTACAGGTCCAACCAAAGTAGTAGGGTCGTTAGTAAGGAACCAGACTAAGACAGGTCCCCGAAAGAGGTCAGCGGCTCTTTCGATACTTAGATTGGCAGAGACTATAGGGATCGGTATGGCAGTCTAAGACACACTACCGCGATGTGGAAGGCAACGGGAAACCACCACATTACCTCACAAGTACACAGCGTACTTAAATTGAAATAAACATGATGGCATTCTCTGTGGTAAAAGATTCCGGAGTTAAAATAGCCCCCCATTCGGATCTCCGGGAGGAGAATAAGAGAATAAGAGTCGGGAACATTGGGCGAGTCGGAGCGTGGAATGTTAGAAGTATGAAGCAAGTAGGTAAGCTAGAGAACTTAAAAATAAAAATGAATAGGTTAGCACTAGACGAGGTAGGGATCAGCGAAGTTCGGTGGCCAGAGGCGAGGGATTTTTGGAGTGGACACTTCAGGGTAATTCATACAGGAGCAGAGGAAAGAAATTTGGGTGTGGGGATAGTTATACGAAAAAAGATAGAATACTGTGTAGAAAACTACTTACAAAAGAACGAAAGAATACTGATGGTTAAATTAGAATCTAAACCGGTAATAATACAAGTATACATGCCCTCCTCTAGCTACAGTGATGAAGAGGTAGAAGCGATCTGCAAAGGTATTGAAGACATATTAAGATACGTAAAAGGACATGAAAATTTAATAATTACGGGGAATTTTAATGTAGTGGTAGGTGAGGGTAGGGAAGGAGCGATAGTAGGTTTATTTGGTTTAGGCACGAGAAACGACAGGGGAAATCACAAACACATTATTTCAACATCATGCTAGAAGACGATATACGTGGAAGATGTCAGGAGATATAGGAAAATATCAAAATAGATTACATTCTTGTTAGACAACGGTTTTGGAATCAAGTAAAAGACTGTAGAAGCTACTCAGAAGCAGATATAGGCACTGACCACAACATCGTAATTATGAAAGCCGCACTTAAATTTAAAAATTTGAAAAAGGAACGGAAAAAGGCACTTTGACTTAGAGAAACTAAAAGATAAAGATATTCAAGAAAGATTCGGAAAAAAGTCAAATGAATTTCTAAAAGATATCGGGAAAATATCTTATACTAAGGAAGTAGAAACAGAATGGAATAGCATTAAACCCAGCCTAGACATGGCGGCCAGAGATATTCTGGGGTATACACTAAAAGAAAATAAGAAACCATGGATAACAAAGGATATCCTGAATTTAATAGAAGAAAGACGAAAATACAAAAATAAATCAGACGATACAGGAAAGCAGAGATACAAAGCCGTAAAATGGGAAATTATTCGCCAATGCAGGAAAGCTAAAGAACGATAGATTGCTTGAAAGTGCAAAGAGATACAAACTAAGATGGAAGTAGGAAAGACAGAGGAAGCATACAAACTAATTAGAATCAATTTTAGGGATATAAAACCGTATAGCAAAAATATAAAGGACGCGGGAGGAAACGTCATTATAGAAACTGTAAAGAAAGTGGGTAGATGGCAAGAATATATAGGGAATTTATATGCAGGAGAGGAACTGACATCGTTAGAACAGGAATCAGACATTGAAAATGATGACTTGGGATATCTTATACTTAGAGATGAGTTTGAAATAGCATTAAAGGGTCTGAAAAATGGCAAGCCGCCGGGAACAGATAAGGTGCAAGCAGAAACTCTAAAAACCGCTGGACAAGCAGTAACAGAACGTCTCTTCCAACTTGTAAGCTATATGTACGAGACAGGCGAGATACCCAAAGATTTCAAACGTAACATCATAGTAATTATACCAAAAAAGAAAGGTGCGGATAGATGTAACAATTTTCGAACAATAAGTTTGACAGAACACGTGTCAAAAATATTAACTAGAATTGTACAAAGACGAATGGAAAAACCAGCTGAAGAGATACTAGGAAAAGATCAATTTGGGTTTAGGCGAAACAGGGGAACACGGGAGGATATTTTAGCTCTGAGAGTGATAATGGAGAAAACAATAGTAAAAGGATATAGCGTGTATATAGGGTTTGTAGATCTGGAAAAAGCATTCGACAATGTAAAATGGAAAAAAATGTTCGAAATACTCAAAAAGATTGGAATGAGTTATAGAGATAGACGAGTAGTACATAGCTTATACAAAGAGCAACCAGCAGTAATACAATTAGAGCAAGAACGTAGAGAAGTAAACATTAGGAAAGGGGTGAAACAGGGATGTACCTTAGTCCCATTAATTTTTAACTTGTACATTGAAAAGGCAATGAATACTGTCAAATGCAGGAAGACATGTGGAATTAATATGCAGGAAGAAAAGATTGATATGCTTAGATTTGCAGATAATAGAGCGGTATTAGCATCTAGCAAAGAAGAGTTAAAAGCTGCTCTTAATGAAATCGAAACGGTTCTAACAGAGGGATATTGTATGAAAATTAACAAAAATAAAACTAAAGTACTAGTATGCAAAGGAGGGGAAAATAAATTAAAAACAAGAATACAAATAAGTAACCCAGGAATAAAGGCTATTACGAAGCTGGTAACCCAAAAATTCGTTTCACCTGGCATCAATGCCAAAGAGCCAAAGTCATAAGACAGTGATCACAGAAACGCAAAATTTCAAACCACCATCTTCAAGATTCGAGCATGCCCATATAGATATTGTCTGACCATTACCCTTTTCAAAGGGGCACTGATACATATTCACATGAATCGACGGCTTTACAAAACTGCCAGAGGCAACACCTCTGCAAAACATTAAAGCTAAAACGGTAGCCAAAGCATTAATGGAACAATGGACTGCACGCTTTGGCGTACAAGTCAGAGTCGTAACAGATCAAGGTCGTTAGTTTGAATCGCAACTATTCAAACAATTATAAAGTTTGATCGGATTTACAAGAATCCGCAGAGCAGTATATCATCCGCCATCAAATGGTATGGTAGAACGATTTCACCGATATCTGAAAACTACATTGATCTGCCACGGGACAGAAAAATGGACAGAAGCATTACCTTTAGTCCTATTCGGCATCAGAAATGCTTGAAAAGGAGTACTGCACACTACAACTGTAGGGCTTTGGCGAAACGCTACGCGTACTAGGAGCAAGCCAACGGAACAAACATATCCTGAGGCACTTGCAAACCAGCTACGTTACCACCTTTAAAACTACAACCAATCCAAGGCACCAAAGCATAGCAGCAAACAAATATTCGTGTTCAAGGAGTTGAAAAATTTAGGCCACATTTTTTTACAGTGCGAGATAGATTTCGGGCCTTTTGGAGCTTCTTTTTAAAAAACATTTATTTCCAAAAACACTTCTATCAAGTTTATTTTAATACAATAACTACAAAAATCGTTTATTTCTTCTATAACAACTTGTACGTTATGTTCACTAACGTGATTTAATTTAGTTGACAAAAAATAATCAAAGTTAATATTTTAATAATCAACAATTACCAATGAGTAGCTTAAACTACCGACAATGTTAAAGTTATGAAGTTTGAAGACTGACTGGCCATCAGGGGCTCCTCACAGTTTATATGTAACCCCTGCTCTCACATCATCTTGTGGGAAAGTGCAAATCTTGCTGTCTGCAGTTTCTTGATACTCGTACAATGTCTTATTCCAAGTAATTTTAATTAAGACTGCTCTATTGCAATTTATTGTTTCTAAACTTACAAGAGGTTAAGAATTTCTGATACCTAAGAAGCCAAATAACACAAGTTGGAAAAAGCGCAAAAGATATAAAACAAAGATTAGCACAAGGTCGTGCTGCATTTAACAAGAAAAAGCAATTACTGTGCTCAAAGACAACAAACATAGAAACAAGGAAAAGATTGCTTAAAACATATGTGTGGAGCACAGCACTGTACGGCTGTGAAGCCTGGACAGTAGAAGATGTGCGCAAGAAAAAGGTAGAAGCCTTTGAAATGTGGTGCTACAGAAGAATGATGAAGATATTATGGACAGACAAAGTTAAGAACGAAGATGTACTAAAAATGGTAGGGGAAGAAAGAAGTATGTGGAAAACGGTAAAAAATAGGAGAGATAGGATGATAGGCCACATACTACGGCATAAGGGCATAGTGCGGAACATTTTAGAAGCAGAGATAGGAAAAAAGAGAAGTAGAGGAAGACTTAGGTTAGACTACTGCACACAGATAGTAAAAGATGTAGGCTGTAGGGGAGATGTGAAGGCTAGCTCAGAATAGAAATCAATGGAAATATGCATCCAACCAGTCCCAAAATGGATAAACTAATGACGAAAAAAGTAACTGTACTTGAACATGGTGATTATTATAAGCAACTACAAGTATTGGTTGGGCAATATTCTCGAATAATGTTAATTGTGTGTAAGGATTTACTGGAAAACTATTAATTCGGCAAATTTCTAAGTTCTGGAGGATTTTGGCAGCCACAGGCTGCTTAACCCCCTTCACTGAATCCCGGTGAAACAGAGCATAAAATTAGAAAACAATAGAAAAGGAACTGAATTGTATATAGGCTGTGTGAGAATTTCGGGAAACTTTGTAGGCTAGTTCAGAATATAAATAAGTGCAGGTACGTGACCAACTAGTTTTGAGACAGGAAACCAACCTAATGACGAAAAAATAAGTGCAGATAAATCTTATGATTATTATAAACAACTACAGTTGTTGGTTGTGAAATACTTGCAACCAATGTTGACGGTACGAGAAGACATATTGGAAAAATATTAAATCGGCAAATGTTCAAGTGCTGGGGGAACTTGGAAGCTACAAACTGCTTGCTCCCCTTAACAACCACTGAATGTCGGGGAAATAAGGTATATAATTGTAAAACAATAGATGGAAACTGAAGTGCATCTAACAAGAAAAAACAGCGCCTATGATGAAAGACAACAAACATTAGCAACAAGAAGAAAATTGTTGAAAGCATAGGTGTGGAGCACAGCACAGTATGTCCATGAAATACGGGAAGTAGGAAAAGCAGACAGAAAAACAGTAGCAGCCTTTGGAATTCTGTGCTTCAGATGTATGAGGATGATAGCATGGGCTGACAAAGTTAATAACAAATAGGTTATATAAATAGTAGGGGAACAAGAATATCTGTGGAGAAAAATAGGAGAAATAAAAGGGCAGAATACGTTCTAAAGTATTTTTGGGAATAGTATGGAATATATTACAAGCAGAGATAGGAAAAAGGAGGTAGATGTAGACCTAGATAAGATAGTGATAAATGCAGACTGTGCAAATTTCAGGGAAATGTGTAGGTTAGTTCAGAATAGGAAACAATGAGGGTACGCGTCTAACTAGTTCCAAGACTGAAGACCTAATGATGATGATGACCAGTGAATTTAAAGAACGCGTTATAGGATGCCAGGTGATATCTTGAGGCGGAGCAGAAGGTAAAGAATGTAGAGGAAAACAAAAATTCAAGTATGTAAAGTACTTGTAGATTAAGGAAGACATGACAACTAGTTGAGTATTGCATCAAGTTAACCTTCAGCTCGTGTCTAAGAGAGACAGAGGGAGATATAGCGCGAGAGAACGAAACAGATTTTCGCACGTAACACAATTACTTAAATCAATTACTCTTTATCCACTATAAAACTACAATCTAAGATATATTTGTTCAATTTATTTATAAATCAATTCCATAATAACCTTGCGGTTAATTTCATAGTGAGTATGCAACTTTAAGACGCATTAGCTGACTGGTTTCTTGCTCTCATTCCTACTAATTTTGGAAAACACTAAAAAGTAATTTTCTTAATTTAGATTTAACCACTAGGAAATTAACATTAAGAGCGTTTTAAAAATTCCATCAAGTGGTTCGTGTTTACGTTCACTTTTTAATTGTGGGATCGTGTTGGAATGCAAGTAATTGCTTTATTTCGTACTTGAACTGCGTGTTCGCAAACGTAGACTAATATCTACCAAATTGGTGTGCAAATTGTCATTGTAAAAATAACTAGCAAAGTAGTTATAAGTTTGATAGAAAGTTCTTTCTTTAATCGTTTTTGAAATACGTCAGGTCCTTACCATGTTAAAATAAATAAGAACCACGTAAATATCAGAAGCATTACAAAACAATTTAAGCGTTTTAAGCATCGTACGTCCACGCTTTCAATTTTCTATATAGTAGAGAGCAATTCGTCGGTGTTTTGTTAAAAGGGCGGATCAGCCAATTCACAAATTATACAAGAGAACCATTTCTTACCTTTGACATTACTACGCTGTTACTCCCTTGGGACAAGAGGCATAGATTACAAGTCTAACTTCCAAAGTCGTAAATAACACAAAACAAATTAACTTTTACATATTAGACGAGGCGCTAGAAGTAAGTGAGTGGAGAAAATATGACAACCGCATTTTCTCAATTGATACATGCTTAGAAAAGCCCAAAGATTAATATTATGGATGATGCCAGTCGATTTCCGAGTCCAATTTTTATATCTTTTGACCCTTCCTATTAGGTATTATAGAAATGGATTGAACGCAGCTGTAGTGTTTTTATATTCATTTTGAACGGCAGTTGTTAGTTCGTTTTTGTGGAAATTAGTAATAGTTGGTATTACAGGAAATAACAACAAAGATAACGTTGAAAATATTGTTTATTATTTAACAAAAATGACTCGATGAACAAATATAAAAGTACTTAGCTAAATCTATTTTTACAATTATTGCTCTCACACTTACACATTAAAATATAAATCAACACTGATTTTTACAATTGCACGACAATGTTCTACCATTAGAATTGCATTTGTATGGACTTATTAAGGATTCTGGTAACGATGGTTTAGTCATTTGCCTTGGGTATAAGTACCTATCTTGATTTTCATAGCCAAACAAAGTAAAATTAATATGTTTGATTAACCGTTTGAACGCATTTTTCCATAAATATGTTTGTACTAAAGCCCTTAAACAATGTAAGTACAATGCGTCGGATGTGCATATAATTCTTGATAAATTTAAGTCAAAACCTATATTTCGGTATCAATTTATACCTAAATTCATCAGCTGTTAAATTTTGTTTTGAAATAATATAAGTACATACTTTCTCTACATCCCCAAAATGTTCTCATCTAGAAATTCAATTCCGAAAAATTCTAGTGTTTTGAACAAAATTTTGTGATGCAGCTATTAAGTCCTGTTTGTTATTACCCAACCTACTAGTTGTGTCACAACCTGTTATAGAATGTAGCGCTGGTAAAATATTACAAATATTTTCGCCCATAGCTTGCGCTGCCAAATAACATCCTAGAACGCGTTTTTTAGTATGTGAACTGTCGAACCATAGCCCTTGACAGCCAATATTTGCAAACATTTTCCAGTAATAAATTTCTAAGCTAAATTCATCAGTAGGAACAAATTTACTTTACCGGCCACACCCAAAATGGCGTTATTTCCCTCAAAAACCCTGTTTTCGACGTGACTAGTCAAGAGAATTTGATTTCAGACCGCGCTCGCATCTCCATTCCGCCCGGCGGCAGCAAACCGGCCAATTGCTTTATACTGCGCTTAACGCCCAAATAACGTAATGGCATGTACCGTTGACCAGAACTAAACATTACGATGGCACCAAACAACGAAAAAGTGCTCCCCCCCGGCGGCCTCAAAACCCGCCAAATCTTACACATTTTTATTCAAAAATGACACTGTACGTCAACAACAAGTACAATTTTGAATGAAAAACGAGAAAATTCATTCTTATTTACTCACAAGTTACATATACAATATATAATTGGATCATGTTTCAATACATTATACCGAGAACGTATTGTAGTTTAAACAAACTAGACATACATATCATTTATATCGCCGCCCATCTCTGAATCAAAAACTTCTTCCTCTTCTATCTGCGATTCATCTACATTATACAGCATACCTGCAGATTTCATGAATTCCACAGTTGGGTCCAAGTTTTGGCGTATACACACAAGGCCGCCCACAGAATAATTTGTAGAGACTACTTTCAAAAATATTAGTTATGTTACACAAAGGATGAACACTGTTAATGCAACCCCATTACCGGACGTATTGGAAAGTAATGTAAGGCCTAAAATCTTATTTCCTTAGAGTAGCCCAAAAGCAGTTAGGACCATCGATAATGCAGCGTTTTTTAATATTATAGTTGAAATCACGAAAGAATGCATTCACGCCATAGGTTACTGAATTTAAAAGCGATATACATTAAAAGTATGTCGGTGTTTAATTCAGAAACCTATGATGCGAATGCATTCTTTCGAGATTTCGGCTATAGTATTTGAAATTGAAAGAAAAACGTAGGATTGATAGTTTATTAATAAATGCAGCATTCTGTAATTAATCGAATTTTCATAAAGTGTAAAGTTACTTACCAATCTGGTAAATTGCTGGTGCAGCAGGCTATCAATTCTTTTGGCTTGATGATGCACAGGGTAGCAAATGGAAAAGATTGAATTTTACATTAACACACACTAATTGAAAATTGAATGGACTTATTCCAATACACGTAATAAGCCGCCCGTAAGAAAATGTAAAAATACAGACACGACACAACCATATTTAACGGAAACAGAAAAGCCACATTGTCAATCAAATGGCCACAAACCACACATATTAATTAATAGTAAATAAATATCCGACCGGCACTTTAAATAGTGTCTTTAATATTTGTTGCACAAACAAACATGACTAAGAACTAAGAAGGGCACAACAAACTATTATAACTGGCACTGCTGAATAGGACTGTTCTCGCGTTTTATTAATCATCATCATTTTTGAATAAAAATATCAATCTTCTTCGGTCTTGACCAAATCTATTTAGGACTTCATTTATAAATGCTTGTTTCTCCCTACCTACCATGTTCTTATGTACACTAAGCATGCATAAACCTGATAATCTATCCCCTGACATGCTTGATCTAAGCCACGATTTTACCAGCTTTAGCGTACTAAATGACCTTTCTATTGTTGCAGTAGTTGGAGGTAATGCCAAAAAAATATTCAGCGCAGTTTTGATGGCCGGAAAAAAAGAAACTTCATTATCAAGCAATTGTACAAAGTCTGTATCTTGTTGAATCTCTCTATTTTGCCAAAGTTCAACCCACGTTTGCAACTGTTCTGAAAAGTTATCAATGTTGTAACTTCTGGCTATTTCTTCTTTTTTATTTAACAATGCTCTTTTTATATTGTTGTCTTTTAAGTTATTTGGATGTAATCCAGAGAGTAAAAAAGAAGTCGTAGCATCTTCAGAAAACCTTGTGGAAATAGACTGTATAACAGAATCCAAATAAGGAATAAAAAGGCTTACTCGAAAGTAATCTTCCACACTACTCATATGATAATTAGACCTATGAGTTTGTCTTGGTGCAACACGTGGTAATGTAATTTCCAATCCAAAACCATGGACATGTTCAACTCTTTTTTTATAAACCTCTTTAAAATATTGTTCAGGATCACTACGGTGTGTCTTAAAAAGTTTGAGTAGTTCATCTATGTGCTGTTTAACGGAAAATGAGTTTATACTTTTAGACTGCAGTGCATTACAAACAGGTTCCAATTTGCTAGAATATTTGGCCATAATATGCAGACAAAGAATAAATTTCGACGAAGAAACGCAATTTAAAAGTTGACTGGCCCTATTTCTTGTCTGCGCATTTATTTCACGGTTATGAGCTAAATTTTCCAGAGCGTTCATAGTATCTGCAAAATGTTCCGCAAACAACCTCATTGATTTATATTTGGCGGACCAGCGTGTTTCACATAATAGTGGAATATTAGAAATATATCTACGTCTTAATGGACTATCTCGAAAGAAAGTAATTACTTCTTTAATGGTACCTACTGAATTTTGAATATCCGGAATCTTGTTCAAATCATTTATCACTAAATTTAATCTATGGGACGCGCAGTGAAAATATATCGCTTTTGGATATTTATTTTTAACAAGTTTTTGGACTCCCTGCTCATGACCTGCCATCGTCGAGCAACCATCCCTAATCCAACTAATTTATCCATACAAAGACCATATTCATTACAAGCGTTTGAAATTGCAGCAGTTATACCTTCTGCGTTCATCGATGTAAGGACTACAAAGCCTAAAATTTCTTCTCTGACCGAATTGTCATTACTAACAAATCTTACTCCAAGTGATAACTGTTCTACCCCAGCAATATCTGCACTTTCGTCAGCCAGAATTGAAAATGCTTCACTCAAATTCACATCTTTCACAATTTTTTCCCTAATTAATGTTCCACAAATTGAAATTATTTGATTTTGAGTTCTGTGAGAGGTGTATTTTGAGTTCTTCTTGCAAAACTTTAAGTGCTCGTTTAGAATGTGATCCCCACTTTCTATTCTGATTTGTAAAAGATCCTCAAAATTACCTTTTTTATCACCTCGTAATGGCAAATCATGCATACTACAAAAAATGACGGTGGATATTATTGGTATAAGTTTTTTGCTCAGCTTCATTTATTTGAGAGGTAATTGATAGACGTTTTCCTTCAATAATTTTTGTAAAACTAGAAGCTTTTATAGTTGAATCACGATGTCATTCGGTTGTAGCATGTGCTTTTGCAGAAGCGACAAAGTCATGATATTTTGTGAAGGGATTCACAATGAAAGAACCAAGAACCCCTCTTTTAGCAGTTGGCCGAAAAACTACGCAATATTTGCAAAGTGCGCCTTTGAGTTTTGGAGAATACGCAAGCCAATCGTATTGTTGGAGCCAGTCATATCTAAAAGCACGTCTTTTTTCTTCGGAATCGTTCTTGAAATTATATTTAGGATCTGGTTTGTAAGGATTTGTTAATAATGAAAAGCGAACATCGTCGGAAAGTGTTTCATTCGAGTTAACAAAATTGCCCAAATCGAGCATGTACTCATTCTTATCAGTTGAAAGATTGGTGTCATATTCACATGTGAGAGATTTTAAAGTATTAGGTGACGAACTACCAGCTTTATTTAGATCATTGACACTATTATGTACTATACTATTACACTCAAAAATAGCATTAGCACCAGCACCGCTACTACTACAGCCTATGCTAGATGATTCTTTTAGTTCATTTCGTTTGAAAAATTTTCTAATATCCATTGTTAGTATTGTTACTGATCTTAGATCTGAATTTCTGAAAAAAAATAACACGCTTTACTTTTCTGATACTTCAAAAGAAGAGATTTGTTAATGAAATAGACTTTAAAGAAAACAAAATAAGAATCTCCCAATTGCAAATAAATATTATTTTTAAATATGTATTCTCACGCATTAGGTACATTAGTACTTACTGCTATCCTATCCGTAACTAAACTGTAACTGCAATCTTCGGCCTTCTTTAAAACAAAACCAGTAACTACACTACTTATCAACACCGATAACAATAACTACAAGGAAAATGACCAATCAATATCTATCAACATACACGTCTTCTACTAATTCAACAGTCAGATAAAGTTTCCTAAGTCACAAATTAAAAGTACACCGCATTCGAAAAACACTGAATACAAACGGGAGTCACTGAAGATATAGACGTACTTTACTGTTATAGATAAAGAATATATTTTTTCTCAGAATAGAACACAATGAAACATTTGTAGAACATTCCAAAGTTTTAGTTGTAGAGTACCTGAACCTGTACAATAAGAAAGAAACCATTATGAAAGCCTTTATTTATATTTCGTTTGAATAGAAACTTTCAGGGTAAAGATATTTAGATATTAAAGAATGAAAATAACAGTTTTGTTATAGGCGGTTAAGGTTACTATTGTAAGGTAATCGCATTAATTCGCATTTCCTGCTTAAAATGACATACAAAGTCGGTCTATTTATAGTTAGACAATAGGCATACCTGTAGAGTAATCTCAACATTTAGGTTTACTTTATTTTTAAACAATAGTATAACCGATAGTGAAATCGTAATCTTCTTTAATCTCTAGTGAAGGTGCACTTCGTGTTGCGATTTCTAACGAAAAAAAAACCAAAGGAACATATTCAGGGGGGGTCAGGCGACCCCCATTGACCCCCTTTGTGGGCGGCCTTGCTCCAGGTCACAAAAATCGTCTACAAAGAGTGCAGAACAATTGTTAAAGAGGAAAACGGTAGTTCTAAATTACGTGTTGTATTTGATGCGTCTACTAAAACGTCAAATGATGTATCTTTAAATGATACGCAACTTGTAGGACCTAAACTACAAAATGAAATTATTTCAGTTTTAATGAGATTTCGTTTACATCAATTCGTCTTCACCTGTGACATAAAGCAAATGTTTAGACAAATAAATATTTTTGAAAATCATAAAAAATATCAGTTAATTCTATGGAGGTTTTCGCCAAACGACCCACCTATAACATATCAGTTGAACACGGTTACATACGGCATAGCTTCTTCTTCTTACTTGGCAATTCGTTCACTTCAAGAACTAGCTCACGAAGGAGTTCTAAAGTATTCTCTTGCCTCAATGGCTATTGATAAAAATCTCTACGTTGATGATTTTGCATGTGGATCAGACACGAATGATAATCTCATAGCATTACGTCATCAATTAGTAGATCTTTTACATTCCGGCGGATTCCAACTTCGTAAATGGAATTCGAATCATCCATTGCTACTTAAAGATATCCCTGAAGAACATCGTTTGTTTCAAAATCAAGATTTTTCAAAGGATGTAGGTGTCAAGATACTGGGCCTCCAATGGCAGGCCTCAGATGATACATTTTCATTTATCGTCAAACCATTAAACCATTCATGCACAAAACGTGCGATCTTATCAGACATCGCGAAGATTTATGACCCACTTGGATTTTTAGGTCCTTTGTCACTCTTTGCTAAAAAACTAATACAGCATTTGTGGCTGTTAGGATTAGATTGGGACAGTATACCACTCGATAAAGTTTGTTCTCAATGGCAACAATTTCGGCATGAGCTCCCACTCTTATCTTCATTAAAAATATCACGATTTCTAAATAATCGCATCTCGGATTCCGCCTTTTGCGATGCTAGTGATGTTGGTTACGCTAGTGTCATTTACTACAGATATTGTTTTCCAAATGGGGAAATTTCTAGTAAATTGGTATTTTCGAAAACAAAGGTGGCACCTATCAAACGACTGTCTTTACCGAGGTTAGAGTTGTGTTCTGCGGTGCTACTAGCAGATTTAGTTCAATTTGTTCTTGCTACATATGGCGAGAATTATGCGATCACCGACGTCTTTACATGGAGCGATTCTATGGTAGCTTTGGCGTAGGTCTGGTCACCACTGTATAAATGGAAAACGTTCATTGCAAATCGGGTTACGCACATACAAGAAGTTATATCGCCTACTTCTTGGCGGTACGTTAATTCCAAATGCAACCCCGCTGATCCAGCTTCACGCGGCTTGCTCCCAAACGATCTTCTTTCATGTTCGCTTTGGTGAGCGGGTCCTGATTGGCTTAGCTTACCAGTCGAGAATTGGCCCACCGAGCCAATCCGACCACCTATACAATCAATTATAAATTCTGAAAGCAAGAAAATTGCATTCGTTGTTCAAATGGAGGAGCATTTCATAGATAAACTTTTAATACAATTTTCTTCGTTAAGAAAAATTCAAGGTATCATTACTTACGTTTATCGCTTTGGAACTATTTCAAAAATTCGTCCGGTAGGGCCTCCGACTGCAGAGGAGCTTCAGAAAGCACTTAACGTTATTACTGAACATATTCAGTCAACTTCGTTTAAAGCGGAAATACAATTAATTAAAACTAAAAATAAACTTTCCAAATCGTTTCGAAAATTATCACCATTCATTGATTCCGCAGGTATTTTACGAGTAGAAGGAAGATTAGGTCATTCAACACTTCCGTATTATGAAAAACATCGTGCATTATTACCGAAAAACCATCGTTTTACTGAGTTGTTAATCAATCAAATTCATGAAAAATATTTTCACCCGGGAATTAACACCAGCACTTATCTCTTGCAACAACAATTTTGGATTGTCTCTTCAAAACGAGCAATCAGACATTACTTATCTAATTGTAATCAATGTTTTAAAACAAACCCAAACCGGTGATACCGCCTATGGGTGACTTACCACAATTTAGAATGAACCAATTAAAACCATTCAGTTGTGTTGGTGTGGATTACGCCGGGCCTCTTACAATAAAATCAAGTAATCTTCGAAAAGCAAAACTCCTTAAGGCATACATATGTTTGTTTGTATTCTTTTCGACGAAAGCAGTTCATCTTGAACTTGCATCAGATTTATCAGCCGATTCTTTTCTGGCAGCCTTGCGTCGCTTTATTGCTCGGCGCGAACGCTGTTCCACTATGTTTAGCGATTGTGGGACCAATTTTATCGGGGCTAATCGCATTTTTGTCAGCTTTACGCGCACTGCTGCTGAACAAGAAAATATCAAATGGTTATTCAACCCCCCCTTCTGCACTCCATTTTGGCGGACTGTGGGTGAGCGGAGTAAATTCTGTAAAGACACATCTTTTGCGCAACGTATGAAGAACTAATCACAACCTTAATACAAATAGAATCGCTTCTTAATTCACGGCCTCTATGCAGTTTAAGTAGCGACTCCAATGATCTACAATCTCTCACGCCTGCGCATTTTTTAACAATGGAGCCGCTGACTGCGCCTCCAATGCATGATTTAACACCTTTAAATATCAATCGTTTGTCACGTTGGCAATTGGTGCAGCGTTTGCACCAAGATTTCTGGTCTAGGTGGCATAGGGAGTATTTACATGAGCTCTATCAAAAAGGCAAGTGGAATAACCATAACAAATTAGTTGGTAATCTAAAAGGTACATTTGTACTTATCAAAGATTCCTCCACTCCAGTGGCAGTTGGGCAGAATAATTAACACATTTACGGACACTGACGGTATTGTTCGAGTAGCCGAAGTTAAGACTAACCAGGGTACATTAAAGCGACCTCTGGTGAAATTATGCATTCTTCCTAACCAATAATACTTCAATGTATATTATAAGCCATTGCCCGACTCAAAGGGCTATTTTTTAATTTTCTTTTTCTTTTGCATTTTACGCAACATTCATTTTATTTTTCATTCAAGATTGAACCAATTTCAATTTCAATTTTTTTTTACCTTTCTTTAAAAAGGGCCTATAACTGAGGTTTTTTTGGTGGGCGATGTGTTCCGTAACCGTTCATTATTTACAATTCCCTTGTATATATCATAAAATACTCCTGCATACCTAATCGATTTCTATACATTATCCCTACTTACATAAAACTAACCAAAACCAAGGAACAGATAACAGACGAGAGTGCTCGAGCATCCTTCAAGCAATCAACACGCGTCCTTCGGTATGCCGTGCATCTGTTCGCGTTAAAAGGCATAATCAGTTAGTAAATGTTACATTGAAGTGCGTGACAAAGTGAACATTAAAGCAAGAGACAATTTATCATCAAGTGTAAGCCGTTTTCGCCACTTCAAACAACAAGAATATAGTCGAAACTACACCACATGTCAAATCAGGGTTAGTTATTCTATCATTATACTACAAAACAATCTGTTATAATTATTATCTGATTATCCATTATTTTGCTGGTCATTTACACTGTTAACCTTTCAATCAATCATCATACACAAGTCAACACCAAGCCTAGCTTGTTTTCAAATACGCATGCTACAACTTGGTATTTCATTATCTATACTTTTCAATCCCTAAACAACAACGCGTGTTTTCAAATACGCACGCGCCACTGTGTTTGAAAGATGTTTTTCGTATAATGTTGTGAATATATGTAATGATATACCAGCGGATCTAAAAGCACATACGCTAAAATCTTTTAAAAAGCACTATAAAGCCAAACTAGTGCAAGAACAAATTAAACGTACACAACTTGGTCACTAGCTTTACCATACAGTTAACTATTTCTGGAATAGTCATAATGTAATTGTTGTGGACTAACTACAAGTCACTTGTTGTGTTTACTTATCCACAATTTCTTTAATGCAAATAATTAGTTAAAATTTGTAAAAATTGTAATTAGTTGAGGTTAAGTTTGAGTAGCGTTAGCTAGACTTCGCCTCATGCACTTTTTAACATTGTGTTGTAAAATACGATGCAAATAAAGGCACTATAATAATAATATAAATAGAAATACGCTCTCAAACTCGTTATTTTTTACTTAAAAAATTAGAAAAACCTGTTCCTTAACCTTCGCTATTTTATTCCCTAACGTTCCCATGACTAACACATTTTGCTGGCATTCTAGGAATTTTAGAATTCCGTTGCAACAGTTCTGTACAAAAAGCTTCACTGATTCCGGTCACCTGACTACCTGAATCGATCAAGCAACAAACACTTTCACCCTCGAGCTCAACATTTAAAGTAGGTACAACCGTTATTTCTAACAAATCTTTATTAATGATAGTTGAAATCTCTCGACTATTATTATTATTTGAAGAATTAACAATATTATTGTTAATTGAAGTTGGCCCAGTAGCGGGCTGTTCAACAGTTCTTTGCTCAGTACGATTTTCGTACCTAACCGTTCTGCGATTTTCATTATAATTATTATTCTGACGAGAGTAAGAATTATTACTAGGGTCACCTGGAGGACGACCCGGTTTCTCCACGAATCCTGAACTCTTTCACTTTTAACTTCGCGGATTGGTGTATCATTTCGCATAGCATCAACCCTTTTTAAATGGTTTTCTATATCCTCCATTGACCTATAACCATCGTTTATTATTCCTCGCCTAATTTCCGACGGAAAATGATTAACGCACATGTTAATCACCTCATCATCTCCTAAAGATTAAGACAAATATTTAGCCTCCTTAATTTGTTGTCACAGGTAAAGCTAACAAAGTAAAAATAAGCCAGGGGCCTACTTGTTTATTTGCTGGAACCAAAAGCAGTTTTTGCTCGTCTTCGGGAATTTCGGGTCGCGTGGGATGAGTTTCTTCCAAGTTTCACCAAATTCTGGCGGCGTAGAGCGTGAACCTACCTACACCTTTACGGAACACAAGATAGCTATTAGGTAGCTACAGGAAAAATACAAGGATACCAAAGAAACGCTTCGTTCGATACTGTTCGATGATTTGGTCGTCAAGTTAAGTCGCTTGCGTTAAAATATCTCGTTCGCACGAGTTTGTTGGAGTTGCTGCCCAGACGCCGATGAGGTAGCAGCTCACGTATTCCGACCACCACCTTCAGGCGATCAAAGGTGGGCAGCGGAACGGTGACGTCCTGAGGGAATTCCCCAGCTATGCGGGGTGCCGAGGAATGGGTACACAAGTGAAGTCGTCGGGTATGCACATCCGTCAGTACTGTTTAGACGAGCTACCTGACGATGGAGCGGCCTGTGGCGAGTAGCCAGTCCTGTTAGGCGAAAACCACAGGCCAGTGGACCCAGCATCCACAATACTGTGTAGTTGGGGACAACTAAGGGGAAGATCCGGGAATCTGTCCACTGCAGAAAATCAAGAGGATTCCAGGAGCAGGCTTTTGAAATCCAGTCCAACTTAATATTTATTTATTTAAGAACATCAACTGTCAGTAACACGACAACAACTCAAGAAATTCAAGGAACAAAACATCATCAAGCCAAAAAACTCCAAAGTTATAAGGCATTTTTAACGACGCTGAGAGCGTTGCGTCAAGCTTCTGTACTATGTGAGTCTGTTGGTATTTTCTCCATACAACGCTTCTCATCGCGCTGACCACACATTCCATTCCGTGAGAAAGGCGTACTTAATATGAATACATGTAATTAATTAGGAGTTATTGTCCTCTAGTTCGTGGAAAATTATAATAATAAAACTTTAAATGTAAGAGCTACATTAAATTTAGGATGAAGACAAAGCTTTTCCTTGCTGGACTCAAAAATCCCGTAATACTAATATTAAAATTAAATTTAATGCTGCCAAAAAGACACAATAGGTTATGGCATACGCTTTAGTACATTTTGTAAAGTAGTCTACAGTCACCAAGATGTATTATTTTCTAAGTTGGTTCGCGGAATGGGCCTGCGTTGTCAATTGCCACTCTCTCAAACGGGCTCCCTACGTTGTATTGCATCATGGGCGCTTTCCGGTTACCCAACGTCGTACATACGTGGCACTTCATGCACCACTCCTTGACGTTGTCCTTGCGGCCTAATCAGTAAAATCTTTTAGTGATTTTCTCTGGAGTACTCTTGACGTCTAAGTGCCCTTCCGACGTCCTATTGTGTAAATATCCTAAAATCTCGGACACATGGCTCTTGGCAATCGCTACCTGAAGCGCATTTACAGATCCATCTTCTTTTTCCAGGGATCGCGCTAAGATCTCGTTTTCTAATTTCAAGGATTC
The DNA here is from genome assembly GCA_036346225.1 of Platerodrilus igneus. Lineage (NCBI taxonomy): Eukaryota > Metazoa > Arthropoda > Insecta > Coleoptera > Lycidae > Platerodrilus > Platerodrilus igneus. The sequence continues at coordinate 4,331,302 of JARFIW010001392.1, read as the reverse complement.
GCACTGTGCCCAGTACGACTTTAGCGTACTATGCTACGACAAACGCTCTCCTCTGATTTTACATTCCATATTGATGTTTAGGTTTGGATCATTCTGTTGTTTGATCCTCATCTGTATTGGCGGCCAATCGTCGTTAATCACGGTTGTCCGACAAAAGAGATCATAGTTCGGCTCCAGTCGTGAACAATGGTTACCTAACTCAAGACTAGGCCGTATCTGCGTTGCGGTGTTGAATCGCTCGATATTCAGTGTCGAAATCGTACTCCAGTTCTTCCGGCTTCTCTTGGATATGCCCAAATTCTCCACAATTCCAGCATTTCGGTCCTTTCCCCTTTGGTCGCTGGTCACGAAGAGACTGTTGAATCATTTCCTCCATACTTTCTCGCCCATGTTCTTTCACGGAGAATTTAACCTTGATACTGATACAATGCGATACCTGCTTTGCTGTTTCAGAAAGCATGAGCCAGCGCATCATTCTGGGTCTTAGGCCAGACCAGTCGCAATTCTTGCTGGACCTCTTCGTCTCATATTCTGTTGATAAGCGTCTGTACTGCCAACTGTTCCATGAAACTGCCTGGTATTGTTGGATAGGTAAGTCTTACCGAGCGAGCAATATCTGCTTCAAACTCTTGTAACTTTTAGTTGGTCAAAAAATGATTGGAGATGTAGAGGGACAAGGAGTGATTGAGCACTCTGAGAACTCTTGCGTATCGTCTGAAAAGATGGATGTATAAGATTTTGTGAGGTGACTAAGAAGGACAGCTACCGATTTTTCAAGTGGATCGTGTCGGGATTTGAACCTAGGACCTAGGGCGTAGTAGTCATACGCATACCAAGTACGCCACAAAGCCGTCCGTGGATGATAGCACACTACATTTGATTTTTTCAATACTTCACGGTACTGCATTAGCCAGGAACCGAGTTTTATTTACCTGGAAATTTTGAATTTTGCCGAACCCTTGCTGTCCCAAGCAAGGTAGGGAGTGGTGAGCTTTTATTTTTTCCCGCGGTTCACATGTAATACATTAACTTTTATGGCGGGTTTTATGACTATTGGTATTGTAGGTTGTGTTAATCCAATTCCATGATTCGATAATTTCCTTTCGAACTAGTGTGAAAATGTATAAATAAGCTTTCCTATGCCGGTTATTTACCGAGATATATCTGTATCTTCCTAAATTTTATATTGGGTGCTTTTCTGTTTATTTATGAATCATAATTCAATAGTACGTTAAAATAGCCACTTTATTATTGTAAACTACCAAAGCTTCTATAAATATTTCAGACTGCTTTTGTGCTACATCTAAATAACTGAACTTCATAAATTCATTTCTATTACCTAATGTTTACTTAAAGCAACGCACTCACTTTACAAAAGACATGATTATTTTCAGAAAGCGTTTCAGTGATACTATAATTTATTGCTAATGGTTATACAAGTAATTAATTTTATGTAAAAAGCTTAGGTGCATTCATAATTGTAGGTAGTGTAAGAATTCATGTTATTTTTGTTTAAGGTTTATATATATAAAAGTACCTGTTTGTACTAATTTTATAGATAGTGCAACTAAAACTCTATTTACAATAACAACAGTTCTTTGTTTTCAAATCGATTATACAAGCCTTTTCAACCACTAGTAGCTGCAACGTAATTTGCTAAAATCTTTTCTAACAAATTTCTATTCAGCTAATCGCTAAGGGTACAAATATCATCTTCTTAACACTACTATGCTTATAAATTATTATTATTATCACTACAATAATTCATATCACATATATCAATAGTAATTTATATCACATCTTTTATAGCTTTAAACTAGAATATATCGTAATCAAAGCTTCAATCACAACTGAACTCCAATATTCACGACAGCAATTTATATACATATTCAAAACTTCTAGACTATTTTAAAACGTACTAGAAATTATACAAATAACGTTCTCGATATTTCCCATTGTAACCTAAATAAATCTCGTATGCGAAACCCCTGTACCTGTCAATCAAGCTTATTTGAAAGCTGCGCCGCAAGGCCTATCAATGATCTTTGTTTTCGTTCTAATGTGATTAATCTGGTCACAAGCAGACCTTTCGTCGCTTCAATGTTTTACGTAAATAAACTCTTTTTCTGAACAAAAATTTCTTACTATATATCCAAATACCCAAAAGTGCATTTAAGCTGCTTTTATTTACACTGCACTGTTTTAAATAGAAACAACAATAATCTGTTTCAATTCGCCTCCAATTGTGGAACGAACAGAAACGCTATATTTTAATTTAAGTTCTGTTTTAGCATTTCAGATATAAACTTTAAAATATCTGTAAGAGGTAACATGCACCCGAGTAATAAGTATTTTTGGAATTTTGTCACCTATTAAAATTGCAGATTTCACCCCAGTTTACGGTAATTAGTTGTAGTGATACATCCTTAAACTTTACATGATTTAATACCGCTTATGCAATATTTTAATAACCATGTTCATGTATAATCCTTTCACTTTAAATCAGTAAACTGAAATTACAAATAGGTGAAAGGTATTAATTAATTTAAATTAGTACCTCAATGTTGCGGACTGTAATTATATGTTATATAAAGATGTACGACGATAAAGGAAGAAAATTGATTGATCTAATAAATTATAGCTTTTGCGTAATGGTAGCAAACAACATTTACTGTAACAATATAAATTGTTACAAATTCAACTATCTGTATAGAATACAAAAGATTTAAATAGACAAAGACGGTTCTAAATACCGATTCTTCGTGCCTCTGCACTGAATATATAATGAGAACGGCGCAGAAATAGCAAAACACATAAGAAAAATAAAGTTTTAATAAACGATTAATTTTTCAAATTTAAATATTTGATAAAACGGCGCAGGAGAGCAGTATAAAGACAGCTTAGATAATTAAGAAAAACTAATTTGACGTTTCCCTCTCCATTTAAGCAAGGCTAAACGTATTAAAGATCGCCCTCATGTTAAGCTTAACCTCTAGTTATAACATTCCTTTAGAAACGTCAAAATCAAATTTCCATTTCGATTAATAACTTCTGTTTGAAGGAATTTCAAATATATGTTTATTGTTACTTTTTGGGCGGGAAAAACATTTAATAAAAGGGGTGTTTGTATTTTACCAGAACAAATTATTTAAAATTTAAACTAACTTAATTTTAATTAATAGCGTAACAGTAATTAAGACGTATATAGAACACTTTGGAAATTACGCTTATTCGGTTTTTACTAAAGCGGTCTTTATATCTGTTTAGCGATAAGAAAAATTATTGATAGGTATCGTAATACAAAACGCGCATTCTAGATGTTTTCTCAATTTAACTATAACAAAGGGTTATTATATATGCGCCAGCCCCATTGCGATAGATTAGTATTAGTTCGAATTCTGTCCTAATAAACGTGCGATGCACAAAGTAATGTAAATTTAAATTTGCTTACGTAATATAAATGTGTTAGATAAATCAATTACTAGTAAGGTTAGTACTACAAGTGTTTAATTCATCGTATTTAGAAGATTAATCTGGTGCCTACAAATAATGATTGAGCTAATGCAAAAATAGCACGACTGTAAATATTTGTGATAAGTAAAAATAAATTAGGTATATTCATTGGAAATAAAGGTAAAATGATAGTTAAATCAATACACTGATGTTAAGCAGTGGGATAGTAATAAAAAGGTCCTTGAACGATTATCTTTAAATGCCAGTAACTCGTAGTCAACAACAGGGAATGGATAGCGATATTCTTTCTTTTTTGAAGGGCTTCAAGTCAAGCATGGAAAAAACTCTGCGAGCCTGACAGCGAAATTAAAGACAGCAACACAAATTTTTCATCTGATGCAAATCTTACAGAAAAACTGAACCGGAACGTAAAAGCGGTTGAGTAAAAATTAATGGAAAATTACAGTCGATTATCAGCGGAGTTTTCTGAGAACACACAAAAACTATGAGAGGAGTCCTTGTCAATTGTTAGAGGATTCACATAAACAGAAACAGAAATACTCAGAATGGAAGAAAAAATATCAAAACATTCGCAAAAATGGAAGAAAAGGTGCTGGAGATGGAGAAACGGAATAATTCTCTAGCAGGACAAGCACTAACTCCGGTGATACAACAGAAAGCTTCAGAATTTTAGAGTGTTGAAGAAAACGAGAGGTCGCCATTAAAGTTCAAAGTAAACCAATCACCTTCGATACAAAATCGTCTTGGACGACGTATTTCATACAATTTTTGGCTGCCGCGACAGCTAGCGGTTGGAATGACTGTGAGAAGGAAGCTGTATTAATTGTCACACTACGAAGTGAACTTTTAAGTACCCGCAAAACTATTCCACCAGACCATGATTAAGGAAACTACAGGGCCTTGACATCAAGGCTAGAAATGAGGTACAGCGATTCTTAGCTGTAACAAGTTACAAAAAGGCCAACGAAAATGTACAAGAGTTTGAAGCAGATATTTCTTGCTTGGTGAGACTACGGCTGTGAAGTTAGCCCGACCCAATCATCAAATCGAATTAAAAATAATACCAATCGTTAGTTCCGTGTTAGTTTCGGTAAGTTCCGTAAAAATTTTCGTTAGTTCCACTTTCCATATCGTACTTTTAAGAAATCAGTTTGGGTCGGGCTAACTTCACGGCAGCCCACCCACATCGATTAATCGTTTCCAAAACTATGCAGTTCGATTCATTTTCGTTAGTTTCGATTAGTTCCGATCAAAAAACCGTTAGTTCCGCAAAACTGTATTAGTTATAAAGGGGCCTTGGGTCGGGCTAACTTCACGCTAGCCCGACCCACTTCACCAAATCAAAGCGAAAAAAGTCCTATCTGATGTATTTTCGTTAGTTTCGATTAGTTCCGGTCAAAGAAACGTTAGTTCCGACCTAGAACTAATTGTAAACGAAATTGTATACAGGATGTTGCAGATAAACTGTTGGTATAGTGATATCTCTAGAACGAAGGGTAATTGGCAACTAAAAATTTAACTGTAAGAGTTATACTATTAAATAAAAATATGGACATTGCGTTGCTACTTCCGGTTATACCGGAAGTTGGTGAAAACTTTGCTCTTTAATTGGATAGGATTCATTTTTCTCAATTTTATGACTTCCTGAACTTTTGTTAATACATATCTCTATTCGATTCTGTGGGTAAACCATATTGTGGTATACTTTTTTAAATAATATCAACCTACCATGCAGAAAAGTTTATTGTTTTCATGTAACGTTGAAAACTGATACAAATTTAAATTTTATAGACTAGTACAGATACGGGTAGTACAGTAACTTATTGAGTTATTGTATTACAGTTTGATGTTATTCCTGGCTAATATATAGTAAGCAGGTAACCTGATATTAATCTTTCTTAACCAATAGAAAAACACCTACCAATAATTCGAAAATCGCTCTTAATTAATATTTCCTTTAAACAAATATATTGCCGCATGTGTATTAAGTTAAAACAGCAGAAGATATCATGAATATATTGTAAATAGGCTACATTAATTAAAAGAAACAAAAACAACACAAAACTCCTACACTAAGATATTGAATATGATGATTAATAGCATTTTAATCTGTCAACTACTTCTGAAAATATTTCTGTTAAGGTTCCCACTGCTGCTAAATGAAGAAATACAACGTACTAAAATACTACACACGCCACTTCTTTGATATGTCTGTAATATTGATAGTCATTTAGTGTTTAAAGTCTCCAAAACGCTTTTAATCTTTAAAAAATTACAGATCAAACAAGCTTCCGTTTATGGTAATGAATACAACTGCAAATTCAGGATTTTTTGTGAGTTTTTAAACAGACATTTCTAGCAACGTCAGGTTTCCCTATATACGCATTGTGCAAGTTAACGCCTAAATCCAAGTGGAGGGTGTTTTGTTTTGACGGAGAGTCAAGTTACCTCAAATAGACTTTTAAAGATGTTGTATCCGGCCGGATATTTTATCACTGAGGCAAACAATCATTCATATTACACACAGGGAATTTTCAATACCTTTGATAATGCAAAAAAAAAACGTTGATACACTTTGCCAACACTTGCGATAATTTCTTCAATGTTCAGTCGCATGGAGTCGTCATGCCGCAAACTATGTAGTAAATGATAGTAAGTGTTGGTACGAAGATCACTACCGCATATTCGGTAAGTACAAAATATGGTGTGCTAAGAATGTAAAATATATTTATTTTTAAACAACTACTGCAGAATTGGACCCCGAAGTTTTATACGCGCAATTCAAATTTTCAATATTTTTGAGATTACATCCCCTTCACGCAAGGCGTCCACCGGGAATCCAACGGGTTATATACCCTCCTCGTATAGGGAATGTAAAAACCTTGAAGTAAAAACGAATGTAAAAGGTGCTATTGATTTACATGTCACAAATTTATGGGGTATTTAGGAAATACAAATCTGGACTGAAAAGTTCCAGTAAACAGAGATGGATAACTATTTGAAATGAAACTATTTGAAATACCTATTTGAAATAGAAAATACCAGTTTGTATTTTCTATTTAAATATTGCTCTTCTAAACTATTTTCTATTTGCTATTTCAAATGAATTTCCCATTATATTTTCTATTCCAAATAGTTTCTTTCACAATGCCGGTTTTTGATCCACTAAACAAAATTAAGCATCTACAAAATTAATGAATGCATTTCTATCTGACCATCAACGTTGTGTGACTATACGTTAAAACTTGATTCTCACAAAAGACGTTACTGAAACTTGCATACAGAATTCTATCAGTATACTGGGTGTCTCAGTTGTATTGTTCCAAAGCCCTATCTTCGTTATTTTATAAAATAAAGATTTTAAATTTTAAACGTGTCACATAGACCTAACGCTTTCTAAATCAAACATAATAATAATATTCAGTTACTTCCAGGAGTTAAAATAGTCCCCCATTCGGATCTCAGGGAGGGGACTCCTTCGGAAAGTCCAGAATAACAGTGGGGAACATTTTGCGAGTCGGAGCGTGAAATGTTAGAAGTATGAAGCAAGTAGGTAAGCTAAAGAACCTAAAAATCGAAATGAATAGGTTAGCACTAGACATAGTAGGGATCAGCGGAGTTCGATTGCCAGAGGCGGGGGATTTTTGGAGTGGAGACTTTAGGGTGTGGGAATAGTTATGCAAAAAAGATAGGATACTGTGTAGAAAATTACTTACAAAAGAACGAAAGAGTACTCATGTTTAGATTAGAATCTAAACCGGTAAACACAGTAATAATACAAGTATACATGCCCACCTCTAGCTACAGTGACGAAGAGGTAGAAGCTATCTACAAAGATATCGAAGACGTATTAAGATACGTAAAGGGACATGAAAATTTAATAATTACGGGAGATTTGAATGCAGTGGCAGGGGAGGGTAGGGAAGGAGCGTTAGTAGGTTTATTTGGTTTAGGCACGAGAAACTACAGGGGAAATAGGTTGGTAGAATTTTGCGACAAGAACAATTTAATCATCAGAAACACATTATTTCAACATCATGCTAGAACACAATATACGTGGAAGATGCCAGGAGATATAAGAAGACATCAAATAGATTACATTCTTGTTAAACAACGGTTTAGGAATCAAGTAAAAGACTGTAAAAGCTACCCGGAAGCAGATATAGACACTGACCACAACATCGTAATTATGAAGGCCGCACTTAAATTAAAAAATTTGAAAAAAGAAATTGAAAAAAGCACTTTGACTTTGAGAAACTAAAAGATAAAGATATTCAAGAAAGATTCGAAAAAAAATCAAATGAATTGCTGAAAGATATAGGAAAATATCTGATACTAAGGAAATAGAAACAGAATGGAATAACATTAATTCCAGCCTAGACATGGATAACAAAGGATATCCTGAATTTAATAAAAGAAAGACGAAAATACTAAGATAGATTAGCCATAAAATGGGAAATTATTCGCAAATGCAGGAAAGCTAAAGAACAATGGATTGATGAAAAGTGCAAAGAGGTACAAACTAAGATGGAAGTAGGAAAGACAGATGAAGCATACAAACTAATTAGAATTGATTTTAGGTATATAAAACCGTATAGCAAAAATATAAAGGACGCGGGAGAAAACGTCATTAAAGAGCAAAGTTTTCACCAACTTCCGGTATAACCGGAAGTAGCAACGCAATGTCCATATTTTTATTTAATAGTATAACTCTTACAGTTAAATTTTTAGTTTCCAATTACCCTTCGTTCTAGAGATATCACTATACCAACAGTTTATCTGCAATATCCTGTATACAATTTCGTTTACAATTAGTTCTAGGTCGGAACTAACGTTTCTTTGACCGGAACTAATCGAAACTAACGAAAAAACATCAGATAGGGCTTTTTTCGGTTTGATTTGGTGAAGTGGGTCGGGCTAGCGTGAATTGAGCCCGACCCAAGGCCCCTTTATAACTAATACAGTTTTGCGGAACTAACGGTTTTTTGATCGAAACTATTCGAAACTAACAAAAATGAATCGAACTGCATAGTTTTGGAAACGATTAATCGATGTGGGTGGGCTGCCGTGAAGTTAGCCCGACCCAAACTGATTTCTTAAAAGTACGATATGGAAAGTGGAACTAACGAAAATTTTTACGGAACTTACCGAAACTAACACGGAACTAACGATTGGTATTATTTTTAATACGATTTGATGATTGGGTCGGGCTAACTTCACAGCCGTGGTGAGACTTGCCTATCCAACAATACCGGACAGTTTCTTGAAACAGCTGACAGTACAAACCTTTGTCAATAGAATACTGGACGAAGAGGTTCAGAAAGAATAAAACTGGCCCGGCCTAAAACCCTGGATGTTGCGCTGGCTAATGCTTTGGAGTTTGAAGCAGTAAAGCAGGTGTCGCATCGTAGCAGTGCCAATGTTAGATGCTCTGTAGAAGAACATGGACAAGAGAATAAGGAGGAAATGATTTAATGGTTTCTTGGTGACCAGCGACCAAAGGGGAAAAGACCAAAATGCTGGAATTGTGGCGCATTTGGACATATCCGGAGTCAATACAAGAGAAGCCAGAAGAACCGGTCACGAGATAGATAGCAAAGCTACAGGAGTATGATTTCGACGTTGAATATCGAGCGATTTAAGTCACCGTTACGCAGATGCGTTGTCGTGACGGTAGCCTTTGTTCACGACTGTAACCGAAATGTGATCTCTTTTGTCGGACAACCGTGATTAACGACAATTGGCAGCCACTGCAGACGAGGACTGAAAAATAGAATGACCCAAATCTAGGTGTCAATATGGATTGCAAAATAAGAGAAGAGTGTCCGTCGTGGTAGAATGTTAGCCCACTAAGTAGCACATTGAAGTGGTACTGGGCACAGTGAGATGGAAGGACTCTTACTCTAAATAATGTACTTTGTCGTTTTTTAATAAACATTGTCGTCTAGAAAATATTTATATTTAACCTGAATTCCGTTCGTCCATAATATCTATATTTGATTGCTTTAAAAAAGTCTACCCACTTGTATTGCGAGCCTTAGAAATCGATTATAGAAGTATTACGTAGGATAGTGTTGATACTAAACAACTAACTTCATGCTTTTTCAAAAAGTGTTGTAGTGATACGTACCTTAAATCAATGATTGCGTACAATGCAGAATACGTCGGCATCCCCTTACTTTTAAAAATTCACTTTTCATCGTTTTATATTTTTAAAATAAATAGTTAATCTCTTCACCTATTGGTAATAGGTCATGAATAATATTTTACTTACAAGGTTTTAACAGCTAGACAAATTTTATTTAAAGGTGTACCTCTAAAAGTGGTTCAAATTTAGAAGTTTTGGTAATTTACATTAATAACGGTGCTATTCCAATATGATATTAAATTAGGATAGAGAATTAAAATAGTATAGCACCAGGAACATTATTTACAAAAAGTAACAAAGATAGGTACTTTACACTCTTTCGCACTAAATTTAGAAATATTACAGTTAGACACTCGGGAAATAATCGGCACACTAAAGTTATCTGTACAATTTCATATGGGTTCAAGAAACAATAGTCATGCAAACCATGCAACCAAAAAAGACAGTTATAAAAATTAATGCGTTGCAGACGAATAATGACGCACACGATCAGTGCTATACGTAAAAGTGTGAGAACGAAATTTGAAGAAGGAAGATTGAAATATAACGACTAAGTTCGAAAAAGTTAGTAAGTTAAGAATTGAAAATTCTTAAGTAAGAGCGGAGGTGTGTTGACGGTGGACTGTAGGCACCTTGGGGTGAGTGGCCGACAACAAATTGTTTTTGAACTTTGCTGGATAATCAACCAGAAAGCTCAAGCACGGGTATATCGTGGAATTTATATATGAACTGATCAGGCATCGGGCAATGGCATTACTCAATAAAAGTGCGATGAACGGAATTCACTTTTCAACTAAAGTTGGAATTTAAATAGATGGAATGGAGTGACGTTTGTGTTGATTAATGAAGAAAAAGTAAATTATTTGTATTCCTGGATATGTTTAATTAAAAGAAAACAAAGTGGATCTAACTATGAGTACCCTTTAAGCTTTTTTGTTTACAATTTATAAGTATATACATGTGATATTGTAAATATAAGTTGTAAATAGTTTGTAGTTATTTGATAGGAAATTATTATTCCAGTAAAGAATTATTCTGTTCAACTATGATATAGCGAAGGAGCAGTTTTGTTTAAATTTAAGCATAATATTATCGGAAAGGAAGTTTGAAACTCTGAAAACGTTAAGTAAGATGTGCCTATTAATTTTAAACGCAAGCTTATTTGTGGAATATATTAGTTACGAGTAGAATAAGCTTTACGTTATAAATTTAGATTTACTGTAAAGGGGTAGGTACGTCATAATAGTTCAAGGGTGAATTGGCTAACTACCGTGGTGTGAGAGTGCCTTTCTATAAAAGGAGTTATAAAAATATTAAAACAAAGAGAGAAAAATAACAAAACGACTGAAATACAAACAAACTACATTACAATATTCACGTACCCCAAAAAATTTTTTTTTGCAGTCATAGTAAAAGGGCATCACACCGTCTCATCGTAGCAATTCCTACAATATTTTTACTACACAAAAGACGATTATTCCGTATAGATCTCCTTTGTCTCTGTTTTATACATTTATTACGGTATAGTTTACCTTTTTCTAAAATATCATAAAAATACTCATTAAATTTTTATTATAATTAAAAATTTTTCCAAATAAACTGTCTTTTCTAAATACAATTCTATCAATGGGGTCACTGGGTATCCCGCTACAATGACCTAATTTTTATTTATTCATAAATAAATGCAAATAAAATTCAACCTATACTTAACCTCAATCAACATTAAATAATTGCAATATAAATAGAAATACACTTAAAAAAAGTAGTTTCTTAACCTCACTCTGGCCAGGTATTACTAAAAGAAATCCTAAAAAAACATTAAATAAATTTATCAATAATAGTATCACGGTAATTTTCTCATTTGCTATATTATATTATATGAGATTATAAATTACAATTTCTGAAAATGACCGTAATGACAAATATAGAAAATAGTTACGTACCAACTTTTTTTTATCAGTTGATTGTTCATTTAAAGTTCTAATGTTTTATGCTTTAAGTAACGCTAAATTTTACTAATACACTTACATTTAAAATCAATATATGCTAATCCGGTCGCTAAGTTAGATCAACAAAATAATGATTTTCAGTTTGATTAATTTCCTACAGCATAAATACAAATTTTTACATTTTTAGTTCCAGGTCATAATTCATAAACTTAAACATAAAATCTCATTCTACCCACTGTTTAATTTTAAGTTGTGAAACAACGCCATTTTTTTTTCTTGCAACAATTACTAGATTATCCAACAACAGCAGCTCCCCTAACACAACATAACACAATATTTCAAATTAATGGAGGAATGAATTTTCTAGGTCCATAATCTCTTAACTAAGCGTAACGACGATAATTCCGCACTTGGATTGAAAAGTACCTGCCTGTGCAAGTGTAAGCTAAAAAAAAAATAAGTTGCATGCTGTGTTTTAATCTTTTCTCTTGTGGGAACGTTTATATTTTTTCTTCAAGCTGTTTTGTTTACTTTCAACTTCCCTTCCTCTTTATTAGTCGCCCATATTACTACATTTTTGACGTTTTCTAATTCCCTGCTTGCAAATATTCAATTAATTTTTTCTGTTGGGTGTCTAACCACTTATTATTTCTTTCACTAAAATTTTTTTATTAAGTGCGGTCAGCATCCGGTAATACAATGTAACAAGCTTAATCTATGCTTAATGAGGTTATTGTCATCTTACTTTGTCTGTAATTTATATTGTGTTGTAATATGGTATTATTTTCATATCCTTGGTGGTCGGCACGCGATACATGACTATTAAAAATTATTTTGTTTATTGGAAATGCATACGTAGCGTATTCCAATGTTTAAAGTTATTTACATTTGCGGTTTTAAAAGAAGCTAACGACCTGGATTATCACGTTTACAATGTATTTAAAAGAAATGATTTTATACCTTTTCAAGTTAAAGCTTGTTAGCTGTATATCGAAAATATATCTGCGGAGAGATCAGGTTAACAAATTGCTTTGAAGAAGAATCTAACAGCCCTTTGAGCAATTACAGAAGCGACAGTCTGGGCAATTAACTGACTCAGTTTTGTAATAAAACCCAACATTGCTGGTTCTGCTGTACGGCTGAAATGGGAAACTACATTCGCTACTTTTCCTAAGAACATGCACTTTTATTTGTATGGTTCAATGACGATGACATATTCTCTGATAAAATACTCTGGACTAAAATAGTCTTCCGTTCGGATCTACGGGCTGGGACTACTCGAGAAAAAGGCATCGCAAAGGAGTGTGGAACCTTTGAAGTTTGTATCGTAGTGGTAAGTTATAAAACTTGAAAAGGAAAATAGACTGGCCAAAGCTACATTTAGTTCGGATTACTAAGGTACACTGAACAGAACGGCAGAATTTCTGGTCAGAAGATTACAGAATCACTAATACGAAACTCAACGGACTTTTGGAAGTTGGCTTAATAATGAACAAAAAAATAGGGCAGTGACTAAACAACACAACGAAAGGTTTGTAGTACTAAAGATAGAAACAAAGCCACAATCCACTACAATGGTACATGCCTATATGCATATCCGCAAGTCAAACGATGGAGAGATTGAACGAGTATACAAAAAGTTGAATATATCATGCAGTACATTAAAGGAGATGAGAATCTGATTGTAATGGGATACTGGAATGCAGTCGTAAGATTAGGAAGAGAAGGTAAAAAAGTAGGAGAACATAGCTTGGATGCTGAGAACGAAAAGGGAAGCCGGCTGATAGAAAACACAATCTGGTCCTTACCAACATTTGGTTTATGAAACACGAAAAAAGGTTGTATACCTGGGTGGTGCCTGGATACACTGGAAGGTACCAGATAGATTATATAATGACTAGGAGAGCTTTAGAAATCAGGTTGTAAACTATTAGACATATCTGGAAGCAGATGTAGACTCTGACCATATTTTGCTGGCAATGCAATGCAGGCTGAAAGTAAAGAACTACACAAGGTGAAGGAGATTTTTAAAGAGAATGTTGAGCATGGAGTAACTGAAAAGGGCAAAAGAAGTACTCTAGAAGATGAATGTGTAATGCGTTGCGTTACGCTAGCTATAATTGCATGAGAAACGAAAAATGAACTGACTAGATATATGAAATCGCTCGCCTTGTGTAATAGATTCCACAAATAATTAATAAAATTAAGCATGATATTTTAATTTCGTTGTTTTAAAAAATATAATTCGATAAGGTAGCTACTATAATTAAATCAATAAAAATCTAATTTTCTTAAAACAAATTGGTACCATTTAATACAATACTAAGATAACACCTTAGTCATTAAATAGAATAAACGTCGCTGAAATAAAAGATTCCATAAAACATACTACTAGTGCTAAAGAAAATTGATAGGGCTAGATTGCGTCACATTGTTGCGGTTTCGATAAGGGAACCGACAATCGTAAGAATAAACTTTACATTGTCGCTAAGTAGAAACCAATGGTCTCGGTAGGACCCATAGGTCGGGAATTTATTTCATCCAGTAGGCGTTTATTATAATGGACAGGTAAAAATTCAGCCTTTAATAAAGCGACGTCTTTCCAACATGTGAGAAAACTTTCATGTGCTCGAAAGATTAGTAGAGCATTCCCTGTAAGTAGTTCAGAAGTAAAAAACAAGGTTGTTGAGTAGAAACATTACGAGAGATGCTGAGTTTATTTGTACATATCAAAATTCCAGATAAAAATTCCTCTCCAGAAAATGAAATATTTAATTTAATAACAAGGTATCATTTAGTAGAAGTCATAGTATTTATAATAACAGCATGGTAGGTCTTGGATATATGCATTAAATAGCGTCGGTGAAAGGCAGCCTCCATGTGGAACGCCGGCCGTGACGGGAGTTTCTGGCGACAGGATGTCTTCTACCTTCACTTGTATCTTCCTGTTGGTCAGGTAATTTCGTATCAATTGGATGCAAGGTGTCGGAAGGCTGTGAATAGTGGCAAGCTTATACAGCAGTCCGTTGAACCATACCTTGTCAAAGGCGTTTTTGATATCCAGGGCGACGGCGACTGTGGTTAGTCTTCGGTTGTAGTTGGTGGCTATGTTGTTAATTACCCGGATGGCTTGTAATGTGATGGAATACTGTTGCTTGAATCTATATTGTTCTAGTCGGTCTTTCAGCAGTGGTTTCAGTCTTGTTAGTAGTAATCGTTCGAAGATTTTGGATATAGTGCTCAGTAGGGAGATTGGTCTGTAGTTTTCGGCGTCCATCCTCTTTTTCCCTGGTTTCGAAATCATGACCATTATTGCTGTTTTCTATGAGTCTAGGAAGTATTTGTGGTTGATCATGTTGTTGAAGATTTTTTTGATAAACGCCAGTGTCTTTTTAGTGATGTGTTTTAGCGCCGAGTACATGAATCTGTCATTTCCTGGAGTTTTCCTGTTACTTTGTCTGTTGATAGCTTGTTTTATTTCTCGTGGAGTGATGTGTAGGATGTCGTTTTTTGCAGGTGCTTGAAATATTTGATCTACTGCTATGTTTATGAAGTTAGTGAATATATTGTCGGTTGTTGGATTTTCTGAAAACGTTTTTGAGATCTGCGAATTTGGCTGCTCGCTCTTCGGCCCCGTACAGCATTTCGTTTTCTCCTTGTAGCGGCGCGGAGCCAGGGTTCTTCCGTGTCATAAGTCGATGGTTTAGTCTGTATAAGTTTCCTTCTGTTTGTATTGTGTGGTTGACGTGGTTGGTCCAGGATTCGTCGTAATGTTCATCCAGCATAATTTTGATTGCGCGTTGCTTTCAGTTAAGTAACGTTTTTACTTGTGGATCTCGTGTGTTCTTTCACCTTTGGACGAGGGTTTCCTTTTCGTTCATGCCCTCTTTTATGTATCGTGGAATTTCAGGTCTTTTGTCTCGGGTAGCAGTCTCTGCGGAACACTGTTGCATCGATTCTTGGATGGTCTTCGTGAGATACTGTAGTGACTCGTCAATATCTTGTGTGACGTTTATGTCTGGATTCTCGTCAGTGATTTTCTTTTGGAGGGAGAGCCTCGTTAAACTTTTGTCAATTATGTTTTATCCTGATGCGCCTTTGTGTCGTCTATGGTTGTATCTGTATTTCAGTGATAATTGGTAGATGATCCGAACGAAAGTCTTGAAGAACTATGTTTAGCGGGTTCGGTATGTTCTTTATGATTGAGATGTCGAGGATGTCTGCTCTTTATTTTCTGTGCGGTGGGATTCTTGTCGGAGCGTTCTGTGCTACGATGACAAAGTCCTTGCGGTGAGAGGGTGTGTAGAAGATGCGGTCACTCTTGTTGGTAGTTATTGCTTCCCCGGCTTGGTGTTTGGGTCTCTTGAGATTATTGTCAGCGTATCTTCTTGTAGCAGGTCGGTCGATGTCATCAAGGCGTATTTCCGTGCTGTTTGGACTTCTGTAAACAACTATTACGTTAATGAATTGCACGTTGACTTTGACCCTGACGCCCATACTGTCTATAACAGTCAAGTGTAGCTGGAGTTGTTTGTAAAGTAGTCGGTTGTGTATCAGTACGGCAATTCCTCCGTGGGCTGGCTGTCTTGGGTTTAGGTCGCGTTCTTTCCTGTAGATGTTGTAATTTGCCAGGCTGAGTTGTTTGTGTGCAGGTATTTTGGTTTCCCTAATCATTGCGACGTCCACGTTGTGTTGCTGCAGGAAGTGTTTCAGTTCGGTTATCCTGTTCCGTACCCCGTTGGCGTTCCTGGAGAGAAGTACTAAATTTCTTGCTATTGGTCTATTGTCCATTATAGGCTTTCAGAATGTCGCACATTTCCGTCAATAGTAAGACAGTTTCGAATGCTCCAACCATATAGGCACTTATAAGTCTTTGCGCCCATTGCATTTTGTTGAAAACTGGTGTCATTGTCGGGGTGACGCTGATAGACGGCTCTGTTTGTGGTTGTGTGGAAGGTATTTTAGTCGTTATAGTGCTTCGCTGATCCTCTCTGTTGATTCTTGTTGTATTCGTCGGTAATTTTGTGTCGGTGGTGGTTGATGGCTTTGGATTAGACAGTCAGTCTTCTTTCCTCGTCAGCTCTTGTTTTTGTTTTGTTTAACTTTTTTGCGTGCTCTCTTCTTCGGAGATTCATTGTTCTTAGTCTTCTCTGGTACTTGTGTCGTCCTTGGCGATGGTCTTTGAAGTCATTATTGGGGCGATCGGTCGAGTTCCGTGTCGTCCATTTCTGCTTGTAGTGAATACTTCGTCGTCGATCTCTGTTGCGGTTGATGGATTGCGTCGTTGCTGAGTTGCAGTGATGTGTCTCTTGCGCAGTTGTTCGTGATGTGCAGGGCAATTTCGGTAGTTAGCGTGGTGTGGGCCTCTGCAGTTGGCGCATATAGGTGGTAATTCCCCGCTCTTCTGGCAATCTGCGGCAAGATGCTGCTTGGCGCATTTGATACAGCGGGGTTGTGTCTGCAGTTAAAGCTAGAATAGCCAAATTTCAGGCACAAAAACATTGTGGGAGCTCCACCCTGCATTCGAATGCGGCAACTTTAATGCGGTTAGAGTAACGTAGTCATGTTGTAAATTGCGATCGATGTCGGGTTGGTCTCCAAAGATACGAGGATGCTGTTGCAGTATTCTCGTGCTTTATTTTGTAGCTTAGTCACGTAGTTAATTTTGTATCCCGTGTCGGTGAGTTCGGTCTTGATGTCTTCTATCGTGATGTTGGCGGCTAAGCTCTTGATGACTATTTTGAGTTCACGTTCGGATCTGATGGTGTATGTGTAGTACTCGAAGTTGTTTTTCTTTAAATATTCCTACGGGTATCTCAAGTGCGTACTGTCGGTGGGTATTATTCTTGCTCCTTGTTCAGATGCTCGGATGTAGACTTTGTTCTGTAGATGACGGTTTAGCTCCTTGGCGTGCTGAATGAAGTTAGGGAACTTCTCAATGAAAATAGGAGAGATGCGGCTACTGCTTGTCCGTGGCTGAGGTTGTGATTGTCTTTCGGTATCTGAAGTGTCCATGGCAGAGATGGTGGCAGCGGCGTTGGTGTAGCTTCTGCTAGTCGATGGTTTGTCCTTGTCTGTGGTGATCGGAGTCGTGGTGGGGTCGGAGCCCGGTGTAGTAGTAGCAGTGGATGTTTTCGGTTCCATTTTTGTTTTATGCGTGTCGGATTTCTGCTGTCTCTTGCTTTCGGTTTTCGAAGATGATCAGTCGTCGAGTCGTTTGCGTGTAGAAACGTTCTCAAAATCCATGTCACGGATGACTGTGCCTTCAGGAAATCTCTGGCTGGCATTTGTTCGCTCTGAAAAGAGCGGTTAATGACGATGGTGTACACCAAGTGCCTGAGCCTTCAGCAACTAGAAGTTCAGCTCACTCGAGCGTCTCCGTAGAAAACCGTAGAAAACTCGCTGTATATAGATTTTAGTCGTCCTCTCGCGATGTTTACTCTCTCGAGGTCTGACTGGAACACAAATCGAGTTATTAAATTATAATCCATGATCAGGGGCGTCTCCTATAACAGGTAGTTTTACAAAATGTCGAAGTGGAAGTGTGGGAATATTTGAAAAAGTTGTAAATCAAACAAAAATATTTAGAAGTGTAAAATTGAACGAAACAAATGCCGAAAAACCTGGTGTGAGTCTACAATAGATCAGATTGTCAAAATTGTATTTAGATAAAAACATGTTTAGAATTTTATAATAAAAATAGTAAACAAAATTTGGTGATAGAAACTAAATGAAAGGTTTCGCTTTAAGTTACACAAAAATGCAAAGTGGGATTTTTATAATTATACTTTTTTCTTAAGAAAACTGCTCATCCTGGATAAAAACCACGTTAGAACTCGGTGCCTAATTTCAAAACCAATTATTAAACTTCTTTAAATGTTCGATAATGATAATATGATAATATGATGTAATTGAAAACACATTTTCCAGAGATTAAGTTAAACGATTAATAATGGAAAAAATGGTATAAACACTAACTAACAAGAAATGTTATAAACAAATACAAAATGAGGTGTATTTTGTAAGGAATATGTTAATTTTAACAGTCATGATAAAATTTAACAGTCTTATTTAATTAATATAGCATTTTATAACTACAACTGTGTTATATTTTTAACAGGCGCTTGGTTATTGCCCTGTTAAGAATACATTTTTAAAGCTAGGGGATTTGGGTGAGGTTAATAAATAAAAATGGTGTTAATTTATGACAAAAATGGCTTTTGCAAGTGGATATGCAGCACTAGTATTAAACGATGTGATAGAGGAGCGCTTAAGAAGGTAAATATGGTCCATTAAAACAATTTCACTATGCATAATTTGTATAAATCATTCCCGACTACATAACAGAAGATTGGGAGATAAAAGCAGCCTTTCTGAAATATCAGAAAAGCAATTTTAAAAATATTTCGTATTAATAAAATTACAGCACAGTATATTATATACTATTTCTCCCCATATACCAAATGAGGAAAGAAGTATAGCAATACTTCATCATCGTTCATCATTAAGTCTCCCTCATCACTGTTTCCTATTCTGAACTAACCTACACATTTACCTGAAATTTGCACAGTCTGCATCTATCATTATCTGATCTAGGTCTACATCTACCTACTTTTTCCTATCTCTGCTTGTAATATATCCCATACTATTCCCCAAAAATTCCTTAGAACGTATTCTGCCCTTCTATTTCTTCTACTTTTCTACAGATATCTCTGTTACCGTACTATTTCTGTAACCTATTTGTTATTAACTTCATCTGAAGCACAACATTCCGAAAGGCTGCTACCGTTTTTCTGTCTGCTGTTCCTACTGCCCGTATTTAATAGGTATACTATGCTGCACTCCACACATATGCTTTCAACGATTTTTTTCTTGTTTCTTTGTTTGTTGTCTTTTATTATAGGCGCTGTTCTTTCTTGTTAGATGCAGTTTGGTCCTTTTCTATTATTTTACAATTATATATCCAACATTCAGTGGTTGTGAAGAGGGGTAAGCAGCATGTGGCTGGCAAGTTCCCCCAGTTCTTGAACATGTGCCGATTTAATACTTTTTCCAATATGTCTTTTCGCACAATACATTAGTTGCAGATATTTCACAACCAACACTTGTAGTTGTTTATAATATTCATCAGATTTATCTGCGGTTATTTTTTCGTCATTAGGTTTTCTGTCTCAAAACTGGTTGGACACATACGTGCAATTATTTATATTCTGAGTTAGCTAGCCTACACGGTTTCCTGAAATTCTCACACAGTCTATATACAGCTCGGTTCCCCTTCTATTTTTTATAATTGTATGCTCTATTTAACCGAGATTCAGTGATCCCCCAACACTTAAAAATTTGCCGAATTAATAGTTATTCAGTAAATCCTTTCACACAATTAACATTATTTGAGAATATTGCCCAATCAATACTTGTAGTTGCTTATAATAATCATCATCTTTAGGTACAGTTACTTTTTCGTCATTAGTTTGTCCATCTTGGGACTGGTTGGATGCGTACCTCCATTGATTTCTATTCTGAGGTAGCCTACACATTTCCCTGAAATTTCTACAGCCGACATCTTTCACTATCTGTGTGCAGTAGTCTAACCTAGGTCTACCTCTACTTCCCTCTTTTACGATCTCTGCTTCTAATATATTCCTTACTATTCCCTCATGCCGCAGTATGTGGCCTATCATTCTATCTCTCCTATTTTTTACCGTTTTTCACATATTTCGTTCTTCCCCTACCCTTTTAGTACATCTTTGTTCTTAACTTTGTCTGTTCATGATATCTTCATTATACGTCTGTAGCACCACATTTCAAAAGCTCCTACCTTTTTCTTGTCTGCTTCTCCTACAGTCCAGGCTTCACAGCCGTACAGTGCTGTGCTGTACACATATGTTTTAAGCAATGTCTTCCTGGTTTCTAAGTTTGTTGTCTTTGAACACAGTAGTTGCTTTTTATTGTTACATGCAGCACGACCTTGTGCTAATGTTTGTTTTATATCTTTTGTGCTTTTCCCATCTTGCGTTATTTGGCTTCCTAGGTAGCAGAAATCCTTAGCCTCTTGTACGTTCTTATTACCTATTTTTTGGTATAGTTACTATGATGATACGTTTGAAATCTTTGGGTATCTCAGATGTATCATACATATAGCTTACAAGTTGGAAGAGACGTTCTGTGACTGCTTGTTCAGCGACTTTTAGAGTTTCTACTTGCGCCTTATCTGTACCCGGCGCCTTACCATTTTTCAGACCCTTTAATGCTAATTCAAGCTCATCTCTAAGTATAGGACATCCTAAGTCATCCTGATTCCGGTTCTAATGCAGTTAGTTTCTCTCCTGCATATAAATTCTTTATATATTTTTGCCATCTACCCACTTTCTCTACATTTTCCATAATAACGTTTCCTCCCGCGTCCTTTATATTTTTGCAATACGGTTTTACATTCCTAAAAGCGATTCTAATTAGTTTGTATGCTTCATTTGTCTTTCCTACTTCCATCTTTTTTTGTATCTCTTTGCACTTTTCATCAATCCATTGTTCTTTAGCTTTCCTGCATTTGCGAATAATTTTCCATTTTATGGCCTTGTTTCTCTGTTTTCCTATTTCGTCTGATGTATTCTTGTATTTTTGTCTTTAATCTATTAAATTCAGAATATCCTTTGTTATTCATTGTTTCTTATTTTCTTTTTGTGTATACTCCAGAATATCTCTGGCCGCCATGTTTAGGCTGGATTTAATGTTATTCCATTCTGTTTCTACTTCCTTAGTATCAGATATTTTTCCGATATCTTTCAGCAATTCAGTTGACTTTTTTCGAATCTTTCTTGAATATCTTTATCTTTTAGTTTCTCAAAGTCAAAGTGGTCTTTTCCGTTTCTTTTTTTCACATTTTTAAATTAAGTGCGGCCTTCATAATTACGGTGTTGTGGTCAGTGTCTATATCTGCTTCTGGGTAGCTTCTACAGTCTTTTACTTGATTCCTAAACCGTTGTCTGACAAGAATGTAATCTATTTGATAACTTCCTGTATCTGCTGGCATCTTCCGCGCATACCGTCTTCTAGCATGATGTTGAAATAATGTGTTTGTGATGATTAAATTGTTCTTGTCGCAAAATTCTACCAGCCTATTTCCCCTGTCGTTTCTCGTGCCTACCTACTACCTCTACCTACTACCGCTCCTTACCTACCCCCACCTACCGCATTAAAGTCCCCTGTAATTATTAAATTTTCATGTCCTCTTACGTATCTTAATATGTCTTCGATATCTTTGTAGATCACTTCTACCTCTTCAGCACTGTAGCTAGAAGTGGGCATGTATACTTGTATTATTACTGTGTTTACCGGTTTAGATTCTAATCTAACCATGAGTACTATTTCGTTCTTTTGTAAGTAATTTTCTACACAGTGTCCTATCCTTTTTCACATATCTATCCCTATACCTAAATTTCCTTCCCCTGCTCCTGTATGAATTACCCTGAAGTCTTCACTTCAAAAATTCCCCGCCTCTGGCTACCAAACTTCGCTGATCTCTATTATGTCTAGTGCTAACCTATTCATTTCAATTTTCAAGTTTCTAGCTTACCTACTTGCTTCAACTTCTGACATTTCACGCTCCGACTCGCAGAATGTTCACAGATCTTTTTTTATACTTTCAAATCACATCCCCCGAAGTAATCCTCTCTCGGAGATCCGAAGACCCCAGAAGATGCCATCATCTTTACTAACAATTTCTGTACGCAGTGTACTTGGGAGGTAATGTGGTGGTTTCCCGTTGCCTTCCACATCGCATTACTGTGTCTTAGAATGTCATGCCGACCCCTATGGTCTCTGTCACTTCAAGTACCGAAAAGTTGCTGTCCTCTTTCGGGAACCTGTCTTAGTCTGGTTCCTTACTAAAGACCCCACTAATATGGTTAAACCTATAGTTTGGCTCGTTATCTCATTGAAACACGTAAGCAATTCTACCCGTATTTTAGAACTTTGTTAAGGTGCAGGTCCGTTCAGAATGGCTTAGTATCTTTATATCAGAAAATTTTTGGATAAAATGTAAAAACTGTTTAAATTTCATCAATAACATGAATTAGATGTCCGTGATCTCTTTTATTTGTTTTAACAATTGAATGAACGAAAAATTAAGTCTTGTATAAAGCTTGAAGACAAAAGTAAATTTGGAATAAAATGCTTGCATGGCAATAAGTTTTCAAAATGTTCGCCATTAGCTGCAAGGCAGTGGCCCAACCTATCACAAAAATCTTGAAATGAATTTCTGAGCGATCTTGGAGAAATTGCTACAGCTTCATTTTGTGTTCGTTGCTCTAATTCGGCTAGATTTTAGGGTCGGTTTGTATACAGTTTTGATTTTAAATACGCACGGAAGAAGAAATCGCAAGGTGTAAGATCCTGAGATCGGAGAGGTCACTCCACGTACCCTCTTCTGCGTATTCAACGGGCTAGAAATACCACAAGGTCTAAGATCCGGAGGCCACTCCACATACCCAATGGGCTGGAAATAACGGATCTAAATATCGACGTACAACTAAATGATAGCGGGGCGGTGCCCCATTTTGTTAAAACTAAAGATCATCAAAATTTGCTTGGCAAGCTGGAATAATTTGCTCTTACAGTAATTGCAAATAGCGATCACTGGTTAGAGTATTGCGAATAAAATAAAGTTCAATTATGTTACCTGCACAAGTTCCCAATCATACGTCGATCGTAGTCATCTTCGGATAATTCTTGTAATAAAGTCGGTTTGTACAGATGTATTGGACCTTTACTTACGGCATGCTTTAAACTTAACTATGACGAGTTGAGATGTTTGGATTTTCTTTGATTTCTAGTAAAATATCGAGCTTTTTATCTTCATTTGTCGCAGATAGCTGCGGGCCAGTCTTCGGCAAATCTTTCACATTACCAGTTTCCCTAAACAGTTTCAAAGTTTTGGTAACTACTGGCTGGGTAATTGGCTCTCGATGTGGATAACGTCCATTAAAAATTTCACATACTTCTAATTGTGCTCGGTTGCGATCCCTATAATCGACTATAATTAAAATCTCTGTGTTCGTTTCTGCTAAATAAACCATTTTTATTTTTCAAGGTACTAACTTATCTAAATAAACAAGAGTCTGTCACATTTATAACCTATATTCAATTGTTATTTAATTGTTAAACGAGATTTCGAATATCTAGATTCATGTTATTGGTAAAATTAACCTAATAAACAGTTTTTACATTTTTTTCCAAACATTTTCAGGTATAAGAGTACTAAGATTTTACGTCATCTAAAAGAGAAAAACCCTCTATTAAATGAGCTTAATGAAAGGGTGCACTGCTATTTAACAAAAAATGAAAGTGTTATTCGTTACTCGATTGTTCTCTGAAATAAAAACAATTAAATGCTGTCTTATTAAAGAAAATAAAATATTAAACAACTTTTATATAAAAATATTTTGTATAAAGTCAATATTTACCGAGATGTATACTATATTTCGTACATTATGGGCACCCTGTATTAAGTAGCCTCAGGGGGAGTAATGACTTTTTCTTTGCCGCACGGTAGCCATCTCTGAAAAAATTCAAGGCTGTTTCTCAAAATAATCAGCTGTGTCAGATATATACCTAATTAAATATGACACAAACTTATTTAACTACGTGCATTTCATAATAATAAACCAATAGAACGTTCTGGAAAAAATTTTAAAACCAAAAATGTTTGTATAACCTTGTTATACTTAATTGCAGCGTTATTCTTTTTTTCATGGCAATTGACAGCCTTAGGTTTGAATAAATACTGTCTCTGTATATTAGAAAGTACATTTATCTTATTAGAATTATTACACTATTAAAATTTCATTCCAGTGTGACGTTAACTAATTAGAAAGGATATGCATGAATAATTGTAATATTTTTCTAGTAAATACTAAACATTTTTATAAAATATATATTAAACAACTTTCTGTTACCAGATAAATTAATACATTAAACATTTGTTTACAATTTTTGCTTTCCCGAAGTTATAAAAGAGTTCAAGCTAGACATGGCTTCGATTAGGTAATTATTATGATCTTCGACATGGTAGTATGCTGGGGCGCTAGCAGATATGTGTAAGGGGATGTACTCCTCAGCTTGGAAGAAAGTATAGAATTTAATTAATTATAGTCGGGACTGTGGATTGATGAAAAGTGCAAAATGGTACAAACTATAATGAAAATAGGAAAAACACACGAAGCATACAAATTAATTAGAAGGGGCGCGGTAGAAGACATAGAAGATGTAGAGAAAGTGACTAGATGGCAAGAATATATAGAGAAATTATATGCAGGAGAGGAACTAACAGCACTAGAACAGGAATCAGATATTGAAAACTATGACTTGGGATAACTTATACTTAGAGATGAGTTTGAATTAGCACTAAAAGGCCTGAAAAATAGAAAGGCAGCTAGTATAGATAAGGTGCAAGCAAAAACGCTAAAAGACGTTAGACAAACAGCAACAGATCGTCTTTTCCAATTTGTAAGATATACGTATGAGACATGCGAGATACTAAAATATTTCAAACGTAACATCATAGTCACTATATTAAAAAAGAGAAGCGCGGATAGATGTGAAAATTTTAGAACAATAAGTGTGACAGCACACGTGTCAAAAATATTAACTAGAATTGTACAAAGATGAATGAAAAAACGAGCTGAAGAAATACTAAGAGAAAATCAATTTGGGTTTAGGCGAAACAGGGGAACACGGGAGGTTATTTTAGCTCTGAGGGTGATAATGGAACCAAATGTTCGAAATACTCAAAAAGATTGAAATGAGTTTTAAGGATCGATGGATAGTACATAGCTTATCCAAAGAGCAAACAGCGGTAATAGAATTACAGTAGGAATGTAGAGAAGTAAATATTAGGCAAGAGGTGAGACAGGGATGTGCCCTATCCCCGTTAATTTTTAACTTATATATCGAAAATGCAATGAATTCTGTCAAATGTAGAAAGACATTTGGAATTACTATGCAGAGACAAAAGACTGATATGCTTAGATTTGCAATTGATATAACGGTATCAGCATCTAGCAAAGAAGAGTTAGAAGCAGCTCTTGCTGAAATAGAAGCAGTTCTAACAAAGTGATACGGTATGAAAATTAACAAAAATAAAACTAAAGTACTAGTATGCAAAGAAGGGGAAAATAAATCAAAAACTAGAATACAAATAGAAAACAAGAACTTACAAGTGGTTAAGGATTTCTACTACCAAGAAAGGCAAATAATGTAAGATATGAAAAGCGCAAAAGATATAAAACAAAGATTAGCACAAAGTCGTGCTATTTTTAACAAGAAAAAGCAAATACTATGCTCAAAGACAACAAACATAGACACAAGGAAAAGATTGCTGTAGGCATATCTGTGAATGTGAAACGTAGACAGTGGGAGAAGCGGACAGGAAAATGATAGACGCCCTTGAAATATGGTGCTACAGTCGTGCGATGAAGATATAATGGACAGACAAAGTTAAGAACAAAGAGGTCCTAGAGATAGTAGGGGAAAAGAAATATGTGGAAAACAGTAAAAAATAGGGGAGATAGGATGATTGATCATATACTAGGGCATGACGGAATAGTACGGAATATATCAGAAGTGGAGATAGCAATAAAGAGAAGTAGACCTAAATTAGACTATTGCACACAAATAGTCAAAGATGTAAGCTGTGGGAGTTTCAGGGAGATGTGTAGGTGAGCTCAGAAAGCCTCGAAAGACGACAACGGCTCTTTCGGTACTTAGATTAGCAGAGACTATACGAGTCGGTATGGTAGTCTAAGACACGCTACCGCGATGTGGAAGGCAACGGAAGACCACCATATTACCTCCCAAGTACACAGCATACCTAAAATATAATAAAATGATGGCATTCTCTGGGGAAAAAGATTCCGGAGTTAAAATAGTCCCCCATTCGGATCTGCGGGAAGGGGCTACTTGGGGGATGCGATCAGAAAGTTAAGAATAAGAGTCAGGAACATTTTGCGAGTTGGAGCGTGGAATGTTAGAAGTATGAAGCAAGTAGGTTAGATAGAGAACCTAAAAATCGAAATAAATAGGTTATCACTAGATATAGTAGGGATCAGCTCAGTTTCGTCGTCAGAGGCAGGGGATTTTGAAGTGGAGACTTTAGGATAATTTATACAGGAACAGAGGAAGGAAATTTGGGTGTGGGGATCGTTATGCGAAAAATGATAGGAAACTGTATAGAAAATTACTTACAAAAGAACGAAAGAGTACTCATGGTTAGATTAGAATCTAAACCGGTAAACACAGTAATAATACAAGTATACATGCCCACCTCTAGCTACAGTGACGAGGAGGTAGAAGCGACCTACAAAGATAAAGAAGACATATTAAGATACGTATAAGGACATGAAAATTTTAATGCAGTGGTAGGTGAGAGTAGGGAAGAAGCGGTAGTAGGTTTATTTAGTTTAGGCACGAGAAACGACAGGAGAAATAGGCTGGTAGAATTTTGCGGCAAGAACAATTTAATCATCACAAACACATTATTTCAACATCATGCTAGAAGACGATATACGTGGAAGATGCCAAGAAATATAGGAAGGTATCAGAGAGACTACATTCTGGTTAGACAACGGTTTAGAAGTTAAGTAAAAAACTGTAGAAGTTACGCAAAGGCAGATATAGACACTGACCACAACATCGTAATTATGAAGACCACACTTAAATTTAAAAATTTGAAAATAAAGAACGGAAAAAACACTTTAATTCTGAGAAACTAAAAGATAAATATATTCAAGAAAGATTCAAAAAACACTCAAATGAATTGCTCAAAGATATCGGGAAAATATCTGATACTTAGGAAGTGGAAACAGAATGGAATAACATTAAATCCGCCTAGACATGGCGGCCTGAGATATTCTGGGGTATACACAAAAAAAAAAGAAATCATGTATAACAAAGGATATCCTGAATCGATCAGACGAAACAGAAAAATAGAGATACAAAGCCATAGAATGGGAAATTATTTGCACATGCAAAAAAGCTAAAGAACAATAGATTGATGAAAAGTGCAAAGAGGTACAAACTAAGATGGAAACATACAAACTAATTATTATCAATTTTAAGGATATAAAACCGTATAACAAAAATATAAGGGACGCGGGAGGAACCGTCATTATAGAAAATGTAGAGAAAGTGGGTAGATGGCAAGAATATATAGGGAATTTATATTCAGGAGAGGAACTAACTGCATTAGAACAGGAATCAGACATTGAAAATGGTGACTTGGAATATCCTATACTTAGAGATGAATTTGAATTAGCATTAAAGGGTCTGAAAAATGGTGAGGCGCCGGATACAGATAAGGTGCAAGCAGAAACTCTAAAAGCCACTGGACAAGCAGTAACAGATCGTTTTTTCCAACTTGTAAGCTATATGTATAAGACAGGCGAGATACCCAAAGATTTCAAACGTAGCATCATAGTAACTATACCAAAACTGAAAGGCGCGAATACATGTGAAAATTTTCGAACAATAAGTTTGACAGCACACGTGTCAAAAATATTAACTAGAATTGTACAAAGACGAATGGAACAACGGGTTAAAGAAATACTAGAAGAAGACCAATTTGGGTTTAGGCGAAACAGGGGAACACGGGACGCTATTTTAGCTCTGAGAGTGATAGTGGAGAAAACAATAGAAAAGTGGGAAAACGTGTACATAGGGTTTGTAGATCTGGAAAAAGCATTTGACAATGTAAAATGGAAAAAATAGTTCGAAATAGTAAAAAAAAAGACTAAGAGCACTAAGAGTTTGTTGAAGACTAAGAGGCTAAACGAGAACTAAGAGGAGCTCAACCTATGTACTCCAGTATATATTCTGTTTCTCACTCAACAAAAGCCCGTTAAATTCCAGCAATTTCTACGATACAACCATTGCACCACACAAACAAACTCCAACGGCCACGATTTTCTAAAAACCCACTAACGTACACAATAATTTCAGAAATTCTTTCTCTAACCGAATACATTTCCTTGAAAATTACTTACCGGTAACAAACACGCACGCTTTACTAACGATTTTTGACGAAATCGAATACCCACTGACAAAAGTTAACGTTTAAAACACGCATCTAATACACCACATGTCATCCCCATCTTGCTCTAACATACACGCTAAAACCACCTTTCTTTTATTTTGTTCTCACTCAACTAAACCTTGTATTCTTAATCTATCTCACTTCTACACATGCCATCAAATAACCTCTGTTTGTTTCCTTGTTGGCAATTATTAAAAACCAACCGTTTACCCACTCCAGGTCAACGAACTCTAACGTTCAAACTATGTGTTATATCTATTCTACTTGTATCAATGCCATCTAATAATCTCTCTCTGTTTCCTTTTTTTGCAACCGACAAAATAACCCACTCCAACTTAAGTACTATATCGTTTTAATGAGGCTACAAATCTATCCTAATTGACTGCTGTATCCAATACTATCTGGAATTTGCTTGTTATTTGTTCAACATTATCTACCCTCCGAGGAAAAATGCGACGGTTACGTTCGTTTATGAATTAATTATACTAGGAAAGCTTCTTCAAAACATGTTTTAAGACTTCCGGTAAATAATATAACGGCCAACTCTGCTTGTAAACTAAACGATTTGAAATTTTAGAAAAGCTTTTGAATAAATATCCCTCTTTATTATTTACTCTTGCTACATACAACGGTTAAATACGTTTATGATATGACCTTTTTAAATGCTTTATTCTACACGGGCTGTTTATAATTTAACGATAGCTATACTTTAAAGTATTTACACCTGCAGAATTATAAAAATTAAATTTGAGCTTCTTGAAATTTTTCAGTACAATTATTAATTTCTCAAATAATGATTTTGAAAAGCGTTTCAAAATTGTTTGTTGTATTTTCAAATACTGAATAACAAACTAAATTACAAATGAATGCTAATGCCTTTCTAACCCTCAAATATCACAGTAATATATATATATATATATATATATATATATACAGGGTGAGTTTTTAGTGTGGCAACGGTCGATATCTCCGTTATTATAAAGCTACGTAAACCAAATTTGAGGCATATTAGGCATGCCTAAAGTGCACATTTAAAATATTTGGAAGCATACAGGGTGTTTCATAATTCCAGGGCATATTAAACTTATATTTTTTTAAATGGAACACCCTATATATTATTACATTTTTGAAAAGCCCATAAAAAGAGCTTTAATTTGATATGAAATTGTATTTGTCTATTCCTTTTAGTTTTTAAGATATTCAACTGTTTTTAGAAAAAATGACCCCGATTAGATACATTGCCACTGCACTAATACACAACTCATGTTAATTTTCAAGATGCAGAAAATTTTACCATATACCATAGTATATTTGTAAATATCACTTTTTTGAAATTTCTTCACAGTATACAGGGTGTGTCAGGTTTCGCAAAATGCAATTTTTAAAATTTTTTTTAAATGGCACCCTACCAATTTTATTGCTACAGTGGATAGTTCATTAAATGTCCTTTCATTTTTGTTAAGCATACCCTATACCTAAATCCATTACTTTCTGAGTTATTTTTGATTTTCTTCAAATTTTATGAATGTTTTTAATTTACATAACTAAAAATAACTTACTATTGGAGAATATTATAAAACAATGAAAACATTTTGATTAATAATCAACTACAGTTATCCAATAACAATTTTCACTAAAGATATCACAACCTACAATAATACGCTATCAACAGAATTCTGCCAGATCAACAATATGCATTTTATAGAAAATGTTCAAGCAGGAAATCAAGCAGGCTTTGAAAAAATAACTATTACATGTAAAGTGTCATTTAGGTTTATTAATTGTAGTGTGTTGTCATTTAACAGGATATCGCTCTTGGTATATTCTTGATGCAAGTAGGAAATTTTTAAAACTTGCTCCCAATACCCAAATGATATTTATTTGTTCTTCCACTGTAAAATTCATTTTGAAAACTCCTTCAAAGATTACATTTATAACAGAACTGATAATGTGTTAAATGACAACACACTACAATTAATAAACCTAAATGACACTTTACATGTAATAGTTATTTTTTCAAAGCCTGCCTGATTTCCTGCTTGAACATTTTCTATAAAATGCATATTGTTGATCTGGCAGAATTCTGTTGATAGCGTACTATTGTAGGTTGTTATATCTTTAGTGAAAATTGTTATTGGATAACTGTAGTTGATTGTTAATCAAAATGTATTCATTGTTTTCTAATATTCTCCAATAGTAAGTTATTTTTAGTTATGTAAATTAAAAATATTCATAAAATTTGAAGAAAATCAAAAATATCTCAGAAAGTAATGGATTTAGGTATAAGGAATGCTTAACAAAAATGAAAGGACACTTAATGAACTATCCATTGTAGCAATAAAATTGGTAGGGTGCTATTTAAAAAAAATTTTAAAAATTGCATTTTGCGAAACCTGACACACCCTGTATACTGTAAGGAAATTTCAAAAAAGAGATATTTACAAATATACTATGGTATATGGTAAAATTTTTTGCATCTTGAAAATTAACATAAGTTGTGTATTAGTGCAGTGGCAATGTATCTAATCGGGGTCATTTTTTCTAAAAACAGTTGAATATCTCAAAAAC
This sequence comes from Platerodrilus igneus, assembly GCA_036346225.1. Classification (NCBI taxonomy): domain Eukaryota; kingdom Metazoa; phylum Arthropoda; class Insecta; order Coleoptera; family Lycidae; genus Platerodrilus; species Platerodrilus igneus. The sequence continues at coordinate 4,300,077 of JARFIW010001392.1, read as the reverse complement.
TAAAAGGAATAGACAAATACAATTTTATATCAAATTAAAGCTCTTTTTATGGGCTTTTCAATAATGTAATAATATATAGGGTGTTCCATTTAAAAAAATATAAGTTTAATATGCCCTGGAATTGTGAAACACCCTGTATGCTTCCAAATATTTTTAAAATGTGTACTTTAGGCATGCCTAATATGCCTCCAAATTTGGTTTACGTAGCTTTTATAATAACGGAGATATCGACCGTTGCCACACTAAAACTCACCCTGTATATATATATATATATATATATATATATATATATATATATATATATATATATATAATAATTTTATATTTTCTTGACCATTTATATTATTTTTGCAAAACTTTTCTTGAACTGGTCATTAATAATTAATTTGAATGTTTTCTACATGTCAAATAAATACTTTTTTCTTGCTTCTTAATTTTTATTATTCATATGACGCGTTTCGGTTAAACAACCATTTTCAAATATGAAACCTATAAACTATCTCTAATTAAATAATGATTTTTTAAAATTAAATTGCATACATACCATTTAATGCAAAGTCAAACTACTAAAACTTACAAACTAAATAAATTATTTCTAACATTGTAGGATAGGCAACAATACCTCCTAATAATACTCTTTTGGGTATGTTTTTAATTTAAAACTTGCTTTCCTTGTCAATTTACAACTAACATTTAGATTAATAAAACTTTACAAAACTAATACCTTATCAGTGATAATGCTATTGAATTAAACATATGAATTTTTACATGCTTATGCTGATATACAGTGTGAGAGGATATTAATGTATGTGGTATTCAGATTATTTCTGTTGTATTAAATTGTGGTAAATGTTTATAAATCCGTCTTGGTCTATTTTTGAGTTTATTGCTTTATGGTTTTTTTTTGTTTTTATTATCTGTTCAATACATGGAGTGGCAGATATTTAAATTTCTTATCATGTGTACCAAAGCAATATAAAAAAAATGTAGTAAATAACCTGGTGGAACGTGCCATACAATTAGCACACAATAAACATAGGTCAAAAAATATAAAAAAAGTTAAAACTGTACTTAAAAATAATAAATACCCTAAATCATTTATTGAACAGATAATAAAAACAAAAGTCCATAAAATATATAATAATGGCGGTAAACAAGAAAAACAGATTAATGAAATTAAAATAGGGATTGAATATACTCCAGGGTTATCAGAAAAATTTAAAATGCCTTAAGAACTATAACATCTATGTGGCACATAAGCCAAATAACTCTTCAAGAGCGGTATTTACAAAACTTAAACCGAAAATAGATGGAAAAAACAGAACCCACACAATATACAAAATCAACTGTAAAGAATGCCCTGAGTATATATCGGAAATTCTAAACAATACCTCCATAAACGAGTTTATGAACACAAATACACTATAAAACTAATAATAAAAAAGTACGGCCCTAGCAACGCACGCAATTGAAAAGTCCACCAGTTCGATTTTAGTAATGTTAAAATTTTAGGAACGGAGATAAATGATAACAAAAGAAACATACTTGAAACAATAGAAAAACCATAAAGCTATAAACTCAAAAATAGACCAAGACGGATTTATAAACATTTACCACAATTTAATACAACAGAAATAATCTGAATACCACATACATTAATATCCTCTCACACTGTATATCAGCATAAGCATGTAAAAATTCATATGTTTAATTCAATAGCATTATCACTGATAAGGTATTAGTTTTGTAAAGTTTTATTAATCTAAATGTTAGTTGTAAATTGACAAGGAAAGCAAGTTTTAAATTAAAAACATACCCAAAAGAGTATTATTAGGAGGTATTGTTGCTTATCCGACAATGTTAGAAATAATTTATTTAGTTTGTAAGTTTTAGTAGTTTGACTTTGCATTAAATGGTATGTATGCAATTTAATATTAAAAAATCATTATTTAATTAGAGATAGTTTATAGGTTTCATAAATTCCATAACTTTTATGTTATTTAAGATATCAACTTCCGGTTTTTTTTAGACGATAGCCACGGCTAGGCCGCACAATCTAAAAATATTTTCACCTATATACAGGGTGTGCCAATATGGTTTCTAACCCAAAGTTATGTTTTTTTAAATGAAACACCCTAGATTTGATACCCTATTCTAAAAGCTCTTTTGATGCTTATCAAAATTATATAGAGGTATTATAGGTCTATAATGGACGGTTTGCCTTTTATGAGTCATTTTATGTCAAAATCATGTCAACTTTGAAAAATTGCAGAAGTTTTCTTGTTGAACTTGGAGAGTTGATTCTTTCACGACATAATTTTTCATATCCTGTTGTATTATTATCGATAGCGCGATGTGCTTGTTTTTTCTTTTATTGTACAAGGTGAAGCAAGACGCAAAATGAACAAAAAGTCAATTTTTTTAAATGGCACCCGCCATATTGGATTTTGCCATTGAATAGCGTTTTTGTGGAGCTTTCTATTGACATATAATGTTTTATAGGTTACATGAAAAAAAATTCTGAAAAATTGAGAAAACATGTTTTTTATGCAGTTTTGGGACTAGAGAAAACTAAGTAGGCTACTAGCATCAAATCTGACATATCTTGTCAATATTAATTATCTTAAAAATTTTCCGTTTAATTTGTTGATGTCACAATGAATTTCACATGTCAAGAATTAATTAATATGATATACTGTATTGGAGAAGCTGATTGAAACCCTTTATTGGCAATAAAATTGATTACCTTTTGCATTAGTATGCTACGCCACAATAATAGTATATGTGTTAAACAAGAAGACGCAGCGCGCGTCACGAATAAGTGGAATCAGATAACAAGATAATAAGGCTCTACAAATTTGAACGTTAATGAGAATTTCCAAGAAATTAAGTAAGATAGACGTTTATTATTTAGAATGAAATTGCACTAATTCTACAACATTCTGAAAACATATAATATCGCGTACATAAGAAAGCGTTTATTAAAAACGGGGATTTGTTCATTAGATTCATTCAGTCGATTCATTTGATTCTTAAATGCAATTGCGAAATGTTATTTTAAGTCGCGAGCTGTTGCTTTGCGAAGATAATATCTGAAATATGCAGTAAGTATACCTTAATTTAATAATTATTACGTTGGTACAATAAATATGAAGTGATGTTTTAAATGCAAATGACATTAAAAAATGGAATTTATTAATTACAATCAAGAGGGAAAATTGTTCAATATAATACTATTTAAAAAATTTTATTAAAAGGAAGATTTAACCAAAAATGTACTAGCATCAAATCTGACATATCTTGGTTACCAATAATACCTCCTCATGCATTAAGGGACCATTGATGTGGATGATCAACAGTTCTTAACCAATGTGGATTTTCGGTTGCATAGTAATGCATATTATGCCTATTGACTGATTCGTTGCTTTTGAACGATGCCTCGTCAGTGAACAAAATGTTCGAAATGTAATAATTTTCGGCAAACACACCGCTCATTCTACTTGAAAATTGTATGCGATTCTCAAAATCATCTCCATATAGTTCTTGATGAAGTTCGATGTGATAAGGGTGGAATGGATGTTTCAATATTATATTGTACACGCTGATTTTTGAAATATCAGTTACTAGAGCGATTTCTCTGGTGCTCAGATTCCGATTTTCTTCTATTATCAGCAAAACTTCTAATTCGGATTTGTCGTCAATTCGTTTTGCTATTATTTCACACTTAGAATATGCAACGTCTCCAGTAGCTTTAAATCTGTCTCGCAGCTTTTCAAAGGTTACAGTTCGTGGCGTTCTGAAGTTTGAATATTTTTGATGATAGATTCAACTTGCCAATAAATGGTTTCGATCAGTTTCTCCAATACAGTATATCATATTAATTAATTCTTGATGTGTGAAATTCATTGTGACATCAACAAATTAAACGGAAAATTTTTAAGATAATTAATATTGACAAGGTATGTCAGATTTGATGCTAGTAGCCTACTTAGTTTTCTCTAGTCCCAAAACTGCATAAAAAATATGTTTTCTCAATTTTTCAGAATTTTTTCTCATGTAACCTATAAAACATTATATGTCAATAGAAAGCTCCACAAAAACGCTATTCAATGGCAAAATCCAATATGGCGGGTGCCATTTAAAAAAATTGACTTTTTGTTCATTTTGCGTTTTGCTTCACCTTGTGCAATAAAAGGAAAAAGCAAGCGCATCGCGCTATAGATAATAATACAACAGGATATGGAAAATTATGTCGTGAAAGAATCAACTCTCCAAGTTCAATAAGAAAACTTCTACAATTTTTCAAAGTTGACATGATTTTGACATAAAATGACTCATAAAATGCAAACCGTCCATTGTAGACCTATAGTACCTCTATATAATTTTGATGAGCATCAAAAAAGAGCTTTTAGAATATGGTATCAAATCTAGAGTATTTCATTTAAAAAACATAACTTTGGGTTGGAAACCATATTGGCACACCCTGTATATAGATGAAAATATTTTTAAATTGTGCAGCTTAGCCGTGGCTATTGTTTAACAAAAACTAGAAGTTGATATCTTGAATAACATGAAAGTTATGGAATTTTCACGGAGACGTGGAAACCCTGTATATATATATATATATATATATATATATATATTGTCGTGGAAATTATAGGTTAAGAAGGGTATATAGGTCTAGATAATAAATTTTTAACAACTGTGTATATAGGAAATAGGAACAATTAATTTACGCGCCAAATTAATCAGTTTAGATAGTGAAAACGGACGGTTATTTTTGTATTTCTAAATTGGAATGTTAAAATTGCATAAAAAGAGAAAGCTTTAGAGTACCTGAAAACTCAAAGATACGCATAATTAGTGGTAATATTTTAAATCAAGCGCATCGGATAAGAAACGGAGCTTTTGAGTATCGAAAATCAATAATTTAAACGCATATTTCCATTTAAATAAACGAAACGTTCGTTCTACAAATCCTAAGAAGTACTAAAACTCGGAATTATAATTTTAAACGGATACTTTACTTCAAAGAAACACCTGATAGTTAAAATGTCAAGTTCAAAGAACTGAAATATACGTTGGGACAGAATTCTATAGAATTGTTTGTAGCGGTCGGTGCGACAAGCTGGTAAAATAACAAATGCTTTGAACACTAAGTGAAATGAAATATCTATAATGCAAAACAGACAGAGAACACGTATAATAAAACGTTGGTTACAATACACGTCTAAAATACGCAGTAGATTTGGAGGTCAACCACAATATCGATTTTCTGCAGCTCGAGAGGGGTTTTAAAAGAGACAATAAATATGGGTGAAACGAAGAAAGGTAGCTAAGGGTTGGAAGTTAAAACCGGGGGAAAGCAATATAATTGCTAGAAGACTAGAAGTTTTGAGAAGCTCGCGTCGGTTAGATGTTGTTGAGCGAATTTTATGGCGACCCGAACGTGAGGGCTCGATTTCCAAATAGAAGTTATAGATTTTATTCCAGGAAACCGGCGAGCTGAGAGAGAGTGTGTGTGCAGTGTAATTTGTAAATATTTTTGGGTGTGTAAAGAAGTGATTTGAACGTATGCAGAGAAAGGAGTGGCAAAGAAATTAAGGGGTTGAGATTGGAAGTGACGATAGTGCATTATTTGAGTGGTAATTTCATTGACTGTATATGTGAGAAAGAGTGAATTTAGGATGGTTGGTATCCAAGAAGAAGCAGATTTTAGAGCTAGCAGAGGTGTGCAGAAATAAGAAGGCGTTTCAAAAGTATTTTATGTTGACCCAAGCGAGGGGCTCGAGTGTTACCGATTTCCATAGCAATTTTTATGACGGCCCAACGAAGGCGATCCCGATTGTTCTAGAGATCCACTGCAATATATATATATGGGCGATCCCGATTGTTCTAGAGATGCACTGCAATATATATAAATATATATATAATATATATATATATATATATATATATATATATATATATATATATATATATATATATATATTGCAGTGGATCTCTAGAACAATCGGGATCGCCCATATATATATATTGCAGTGGATCTCTAGAACAATCGGGATCGCCTTCGTTGGGCCGTCATAATTGCAGTGGATCTCTAGAACAATCGGGATCGCCTTCGTTGGTCCGTCATAAAAATTGCTGTGGAAATCGGTAACACTCGAGCCCCTCGCTTGGGTCAACATAAAATACTTTTTTCTGCACACCTCGGCTAGCTCTAAAACTGCTTCTTCTTGGATACCAACCATCCTAAATTCACTCTTTCTCACATATACAGTCAAATGAAATTACCACTCAAATAATGCACAATCGTCACTTCCAATCTCAACCCCTTGACTTCTTTGCCACTCCTTTAAATAAATGTATATATATATATATATATGTATATATATATATATATATATATATATATATATATTGATATTGTTATGTGTTCCGATTTATTTTAGAACCTAATCTTTGAGGTCCGCTAGCTCAGTGGTGTAAGTGCATGAGACTAAAATGATACTAAAATTCTGGTGTGAATCAACTTTATTTAACTAAAATTCGTACTTGGTACTATGAATTGGCCACTCTGGCTTCAACAAAAAAATTACTATGTCACTACAAACTGTTTCGGAATTCTGAAATATTTCGCATTCCTTACATTACTTATTTATCGCTTTTGTTGTTTATTTCTTTTTACACCTTGCAGTTTAAACCACGCCAAATTAATACAATTTGTTTTAAAACATAAAAAACATCAAAAAAATAATATAACTTTAAAGGAAAGCATAAAATCAAAAGAAAACATAAATTCACGGACCGGACTCCGCCTCTGTATTCACGTTTCCTGAAGAAAATTTTTGATGTTTCACGTCCTGATGTAGTTATTTGTCAATAATTCCAATGAATTATAAACGATCAACTATTCTGGTTGTGATAACGGTGCTTATAATTGTGATTGCACATTGATGATTGAATCTACTTATCGAAAAAAAATTTAAATGTCAATATAACACGTTTACGTACTTACATAGAACATCTGATGCCATATGCGTTTGGAGTAGTTTATTGGTTTGAATTTTCAAATGGTAATCAATCCATATAATTTTAGATGATACTCGACAAATATTGAATAACGTAGAAACTGTTCATTTTAGATTATGCCAACTAAGTATAATATTGCAATAAACTTGGGTATACTTTGTTAATTTTTCCAAAATAATAATTATAAATGTGTTATGCAAAAGTCAATAACCATCCTACTATCACCTACGTTATTTCTATACTAATTTCCTTTTTGCGATATCTCAATAGAATGACCTTAAGTACACCTGATGCTTTTATTAAAGAACAATGATAAATACAAATATGTATTTTCTCTTATATACAGGATGGTTACACGACATATATATATATATATATATATATATATATATATATATCTATATTAGATAGTTAATTACACAAGATAAGTTGATATATTGATATATTTTAATATATATATATATATATATATATATATATTGCCGTGGAACCTCAATAAAAAAATTCGTGCCCCATCTGGGCCAACATATGAAAATTTTCAAAAAAATAAACAAAAAATTCCTTACCCTTTTATTAAGGACGCCTTCGAATTTCTTCTGCTTCCCTGGCTAGCTCAGCAATCGGCCTATTCTTGAATACCTAATTTTACATTCATACCTCTTTCACACTCAAACACTATCAAATAAAATTACCAAAATAATACGACAACCATACAACCTTTTATTTACACCTAGTAACAGATAAAATATATTTTCTCATGTTTCCAAACAGTTTAATACAATAATTATCAGCTCAATATATTGTATGATTTTAAAGTCCTTGATTTTTAAAATGATTTTAAACGAATTCGATTAGATATGAGTAGATGGGCCCCACATGTAACCTTAAATTGACTTCACACTGGAGTATTGTGAGTTCATTATAACCCAGTTTTGTTTGTATATGCTTTTTAAAACCTTGCATTAATTAAAGCAAATTTACAGACCCGTTTACCCTTTACAACACAATTTATATTCTGAATAAATTTTTAATATATTCTATATACACCCTTTCTCAATACTCAAAATTAGTAAATTGTCCAGTACATGTATCTTTTAAATCAAGTTTCTACAACAATAAATATGCCACCAAAAAGTCAACCACACAACACAAAATTTCACAAATGTTTATATAACAACAGAAATTTCAAATAAATTATCTGGAGAATTCTTCATTCTTCATTCCCGACGGAGATGGTTAACAGAAAACCCCTCGGCGTTGTTTCCATTTACTATGCTGCTTGTCGGATCCACCGGCCTCTACCATCTGATATTTCTGCAAGCTATTCGCTTCGTCTCACAGTACCATTCCATACCCATATATCATGCATATAAACTTGATTACCAGTTCTGCTTACTCCCATATATCATGCATTTATTTAATAATTTTTGTAGTAGTGTAATAAAAAATTTTTCTTGTTTTTTATTAAATTTATTTATCCTCGTGACTATCAGCTAATAAATTACACCTTTAAATTTCCTAAACCCTAACCTGATATCACAAGGTCGAGAATTTCTTATTATTAATGTAAGCCCAAGGTAAAGTTGGATGGAAAATGGCTTGAGAAAAAGAAAAACTCTTAAGACATAAACGGTTAGTCGAGTGTTAGCTCTGGGTAGATCATGAGCTTGGGTCATGGGTTGTCAAAAGACCAAAAATATATTTAATGAGCGCCACCGTATTTTTCAATACAATAACCAACAAAATTTAACTGTGCTTGTATTAGGGGAATGCGGAAACCTTATGTTAACACCACTAACATAGCCATAAAACCTGAATTTTACTCTTTTAAACACACTTACCAAGACCTCAAACATCAGATGTCATACAGATGTCTCGGCTTGACCTGTGAACAAACAAAGGTTCAACATGGACACCATTTGTGTCTTCAAAAATATTTGCCAAAAATAAAATAATAGAATTTAGGCTTCTTAAATATACTCCCATGGAATTTGTTTTCATTACACACAATTTCTGATCAGGGATGACTTGTAATTTTTACTTGAATTTTTAAATAATAAAAAGTCATTCAAAAACAAAATAGATTCTATTTGAATAAATTTCTAGATTCATGTTACTATAATATTTTCACTTCGTATTCCTATATTTTCAATTAATAATTTTTTATGGAACAGAAATATACTACTAAAAAATTGTATTCAATAATATAAAGATCTCTGAATGGATCTTTCTACAAAATTTAAAAGTAAGGATTTGAATTTTCTTAATTATTTATAATACATATTTTCTTCAAGTCATAGAAGTACTTCTTCGACCTTCACAGTGAAATTTAATTACCTAAGTGCTGATAAAATAGCTTGAATTTACCTAAAGTTACTTTTACTTAACAGTTATTACGCGAATTCCACATGTAGACTAATAATCAAAGTTCATGACCTCAAAATATTTAAACATATTTTAAATTAACGTAAGATGACATGTGAGGTCTAAATAGGACAACTGAATCTATGTTTTTTTTATATCTGACATAAAATGTCATTCACAACTTTTAAAATGTACACTTTGTGTGCATGTGCAAACATTCTGACAAACAATAGATTTGTTATTTAATTCGCTGTTTCCTTAAAAGCCTTTTACGTAACAAAATTTTTAATGTTCTATTTTCTTATTGCAACTTAATTAATATTCAAAGTGATTAATTCTAAGAAACACTCACGTGTTGTAATACTGCTCTGAACGAAAGAAATAGGACCTTGACCTCAGCTGTCGGAAATTTCCATAACCATCGATTATCAAAGCTTTTCTGAATACAACCATTATTTAACGAAACTAACTTCTGCTTGAATTTACATGATATTAAAATTTAGTACTCCAACAAATTTTCTAGATCCAAGATTTGCTTATTCGACATTATTTATTTGCGAAGTTGAATTATACGAAACATATGAAATTGCCTTCTATGATATTGTATAAAATTTTATCATATCCGATATTATATAAAATGTAGCCATATATGATATTGCACTAAGAGGAAAAATATTAGAAAATTTATTTAAATAATTTTATACCAACTGTATTAATGATGTGGGTGAGCTTCCATTTCATTCAATTGTCTATTCTTTTTCGGACTGTGTTACAGGCCACGTGCCTAGACACGACCATCTTAACTCCGCTACGCCGTTTATCGCAGCTTGTTCGTTCAAACGTTGATAGCAAAGTAATCAAATTGACAACTCGACGGAGCTTAATAACGAATCTTAGACCACAAAGGTAAAGGAGTCTATATGCTATTATTAATTTTATGTATTAATGTTACTGAACGGAAATTTGTAAATTATTTGTTTAATATTATTGTTGTTTTATTCTATATTAAAGAACGAAGCGTAACAAGAAAAAAAATACGTTACAGTAGTAGCCGGACCTTTTATTTAAATACGCACTAACTCGTATGTCACGTTAATAATTTGAGGTCCGCTACTACATTTTTATACCTTCAACTACGATATTAAAGGTAACTTTACTACACACTCAAATTACTAACCAAAAGCTTTATTGTTATGTTAGTCTGAATCGGTATTCAGCACTTGATCGAAGTAAAAGAGAAAAGAGCTTTAATAGCTTCGCTTGGGTATTTATATTCTTATTCCAACCACCTACTAGACTCGTTTCACTCGTAAAGCTTATTTTTTAAAGCGGTTTCTAAAAATTTTGAGCGTAGCCGTCGCTAAATTCGGAAAATTTTTCCCGTCCTACGTGCTTGCTTATATCGAATTCGTTTTCTACCTTTGCGTGTGCGTTCGTTTCGAAAACTGTTGGCTTTCAACTAAGTTTTCTGTCGTCACCAAACTCCGACTAAGCGCTATTCACCTTTGTTCTATACATGTTCGCTGTCTTCTTCCAAACCCCACTTGAGTTGCAGAAAATCAATATTGTCGACGTCTTACATCAACTCCACGTGTATGTCTTACGTGACTTTCAAACCAACACTGCTCTGTATTTGTCTCTATCTGTTGTATATTACCGATTGTTCATTTCACTCGCTCCTTAAGATGTTTGTTACCCTAGCTGTTTATACAAATTGACGGTTGAAAACAATTTTTATGAAATCTTAAATTAACGTACGTTCAAATTCTTCGAACGTAACATTTAACAAGCAGGCGTTTCTGTTAATTATTGACCGTTTGAAAATAACAATTCCTCGATTTTCTGCTTCTCCGTATCTGTTTAAATGCATGTTGGCTTTTAAAACGAATATATTTGCGTTAGAAATTATTGATTTTCTTACGCAAGCAAGCTCCCTTTTTGCTTATATGCGTTTGATTAAAATAAATTATGATTAATTATGCGTATCCTTGAACTTCTATATGCTTTGAAGCTTTCTTCCTTCATGTAATCCTAACATTCCAATTATTAAATATAAAAATACCTTAATACTCGTCCGTATTCACTAAATGAATTAAATTAATTTGGCGCGTAAATAATTTGCTCTTTTCTATATACATAGTTGCTGAAATTTTATTGTATATACCTATTTACCCCTTTGAATCATAACAATATATATATATATATATATATATATATATATTGCCGTGATTCTTGGGTAAAAATTTAGTACTTTCTCAAAAAACATTCGAGCCCTAACGTTGGGCCGTCATAAATTGCCGTGGAACTTGGGTAAAAGCCTCACTAACAAAAATATATTCGAAAACTTTATTAAATTTTCAAAACTCGAATATTGCATATAATAGAAAACTTTTCAAAAATTAATTTCTTACCCAGATTCCTCTCTTCCTCGGTTGAATTGCTTTCTTCAACTGCTTCCGGCTAGCTCAGTTGGATCTCCTCTTGGATATCTAGATTCACTCTCATATTCTCAATCGTTCACGCACATTCCCAATAAAACCACAAAATACAACAAACATACAATCTTTTATTTATCACTATTTACAAATAAAATTCAATATTATCCACATTTCAGTGATCAAGTTACACCTCAATAAATCCTATTTTGTAATGTCCTGTATTTTATTTTTAATTATCAAACACATAGAATGTACCCGGAGTAAATGGGCCCTGAATAATACCTTATTTCTCATTCCTTCTTTATAATTTATTTTAATTCTACGTAAACTCTGGAGTATGGTGAGCTCATGATAACCCAGTTAATAATGAATAATGTATGCTGTTATACTTTTCATACTCTTACAACAAACAAAAAAAACAACCCATGTACTCTTCACAAAATTTAACTTCCTGATGGAACGTTAATAAGCTTTATATACACCTTCAGATTTCTATTTAAATACCATAATAAAGTTAGTTATACGTATTATGTTCAATACGCAAAAAATGCACACTACCTTCAAAATTCACTCTCATACGTCACCCAATATTCATAGTTTCATGGTTTATAACAACACAATTTCAAAGCGTTACCTGGAATTTCTAGAAGATCTCTGCTCCGTTGACGATGCCGTGTATTTACTTCTTTCTGCTCTGCAGGTCGCTTCTAGCTATTAGTAGAAGAACCCCATTTAAGTGAAGCTGCTGGCGCTGCCTTCACGGTGTATCCAATTTCCAAATCCAAATTAATTATACTTTGTTCATAATTATTTAATCCACGTTACATAACGTCACTACACGAATTTGTTAAAAAAATATAGGTGATACCTCAATAAAATCTAAACTCGGCACAATCCGCGTACAAATTATGAGGCTAACACCGTGCAATATAATTTAAAATAATTTTATTATACTTAAAAACTCGTGCTAACTTTCATACGTAGTCTGAAGCGATCGAAATATTAAGGGCTTTCATTATATTTTCGAAAAGTATTTATACAATTTACGCTGCCACCTCCTGGCCGCATTTCATCCGAAGTCCTTTATCTACAACAACACGTTCTTAAAATTTTGAGCTCAACCGATTTCTAAGTCCACGAAATTCAGCGCACCGTTACAATCTTTTCTAAAAATTAATCTACACTATCCTCGTGTTTGTCTGATGTCTAACTAACAATATCGACCAATCGTCTATCCACTGACGTCTCACAAATCCCGCCTATCTAACGCTGTCCCTTGCTTATGCATTTTCTACGTCTCTTTCTAACCTTGTTTGAGTGGTAGAAAATCGATATTCGTGCCGCGTTCTACAACTCCATGTGGACCCCAAAATACTTGCTTTAAATAACCCCTCAGTAGTGTTTACTGCAAACACATTCGCCCGTTTACCCGATATTCTTTGAACTTGTTTGTTATCTATAAAAATAAGTGGAACTTGACGTTTAGAAAACACGCAGGTGCTTAATTAAGCGACGTTTTAACACAACATTTCTAGGAGCTTCTTTTCATGGTATTTCAACCCAACCGATATATTTATTTGTTACAACGAACGCTATTCGCCTTGGATTTATTAATTTTTCATGCCTTTATGCATATTATACGTAAATAACAGTTTAATTAAACTCAATTAAGTTAATAAATTAATTGCATTGGCTTCTATCATTTATTTTCTTTGCAAACCTACTTAATTTTAATCATTATTTGTAAAATTTTGTTAATACCTGTTACTTAAAAATGAACTAACTGGAATAAATTTCGCACGTAATTTCTGGTTGTTTCCTTTATACAGGGTGTTTTGAAATTGCTTTGTTTATATTTACCTTTAACCCTTTAAAACCACTATAATATATATATATATATATATATATATATATATAAGAAAAGTATAGGTTTAATGAGTCTTAAATTAATACAAAGTAAAAAAAAATTAATAGCAAGTGACTCCAATTCATCCACGAGGGCATCCTTTCGACGCGTTTCACCTTAATTGGGGCTCATCAGCACAGGAGTAGCAAAGTTGTAATATTTAATACAGACACCTTATGGAAAGTACAGAATCACCTAGCTCACAATTTGTCTTCGTGTTGTTTCACCTGACATCGAGAACAAAATTCTATACCAGACTACAATGTTATTATATCAAATAACAAGCGGCAATAAAAATTTACAATATTGTTAGTATTATAACACTAGGTCTTTAGTTCTGGAACTGATTAGACGTGTACCCTCATTGTTTTCTATTCTGAGCTAACCTACGCATTTCCGTGAAATTTCCACAGTCTGCATCTTTCACTATCTGCGTGCAATAGTCTAATCTAGTTCTACCACTACCTCTTTTTTTCCCTATCTCTGCGTGTAATTTATCCGCACTATTTTCCAAAAAGTCTGAAAGCGCATCCTGCCCTTCTATGTCTGTTATTTTTTTCCACAGTTATCTTTATTCCTTTACTATTTCTATAACCTCTTTGTCATTAACTTTGTTTGTCCATGCTGTCATCCTCATACATCTGAAGCACAACATTCCAGAAGGCTTCTATCTCTTTCTGTCGGCTTTTCCTACTACCCCTATTTCAACGACGTACTGTGCTGTGCTCTACACATATGCTTACAATGATGTTATTTTGTTAAATAACTTTATATTTAATTACAATATGATTATTATTCTTATATCAAAGTGAAGATTATTCTTTAGGGAAGTTATTTAAGCCACAGTGGAAAATCATTGTAACTGGAATTACAATGTTGTTCATATTTTCAACCACTTTATTATATCTATAATCAATTTGATTTATGATTTGATAAGTAAATCAAATGCTATTTACCTCAAAACCTTTTTCCAAACATTAACATTAACGTTTATTCAAATATAGCTATATAAAAATCCAACAAGAGTAAAATGCAATTAAAGGTAATTTATTAACATTTAAAATGGTTTAACGTGTTTAATTGAAGACCTGTTTACTGTATTCTTGACATTTAAAAATCAGACATTCTTCAATTAAACAAAACTTGATCTCATTTATACAGTTCCTTTTGTTATCAACATTCTAAATACGATATACATAAACAAGATTACCTTTAATTTACCGGTTCTTGATTCAGGGATTCCAATAGGCCTGGGGCATACAAGACGTAGATCTGCAGAAAAAATGTGAGGAAGAAATTGCTATTAATATAATTAACATATATCGACAAACCTTCGTACTTACCGTATTTTACCGACTATAAGACGCACCTCAAATTTATTAGATGATTTTTAGAAAAATATATTTTAATGTTACTTTCGGATCATAATTTTTATTTGTTGTTAACATAACTCGTTCAGTTCATCTTCACTCTCTTTTCAGTAACGTCACCGTACGTATCACTTTCGTCTGAACTATTGTTGTCTCTCCTTTCAAAAACAGCGTCGTCGTCAGTACCGTCTATAGCATTACTTATTCCGCATTTTTAAATGACTTTATAATCGTCTTTTCTTTCACAGCTTCCCATGTATTTTTCATCCAGGTACAAACTTCTGAAATTGTTGGTCGTTTCACACATTCTATTTCGGTGACATCTCGATTTGACTTCGCCATCTATTTATTCCACTCTTCGCGCATAAAATTTTTAAATGGTTTATTATTAGAGACGTCTAAGGGTTGTAACTGACTAGTGAGGCATCCAGGAACAACTGCTATTTTTGCTATTTTTCGGACTGTAAAACGTAGGTACCTCAAATTTACAAACGATTTATTGAAAAAATATTTTGCTACGTGCAGCGACGTAGTCAACAAAAAAACCAACAAAGAAGAAAAAAGAGAAATTGGCCGGGGTCAGTCGATGAGTGGGCGAAGTGTAATACCTACAAAAATTAAATAAGGCCTGAAATAAAAATTAATTATTAATCGCTCCGTACTACCTGTAGGAAAAATCCCCACCTGCAGTTATACCTAAATAAAAAAAAACAAACAAAGGAAATAACACATTAACAAAAATCTCTAATTAGCATAAAAAGAAAAAGAAACATTATGATGGGCATTAATCCGGTTTAAGTAAGTGAGAATAAACCATATATATATTAGTATTTGCTTGCTAGTGTATTTGTATGCCAGATTTCAAAATTTCGTTTAGTAATCATAATATTATGATACTTCACATAGGATCTGATAATGCTAACATATAACCTACAATTATAACTACAATGACAATAACGTCTTCCAATGTGCCAGCAAGTTTTTATCCCATTCCCGCATTAATAGATAGTAGTTAAACTTAAGCGTAATATAGTATGTTACGTTTATTTTCAGTATAAATTAATTACCCTATTTTTCTCCCTTGTTAATTCAATACCCCCTTGAATAAATTCCGTTTCTACTGTTAAATCCTTCAACATAATTAATAATAAACACGCTCTCAAATAAATTCCTCAACTCAAATCTCTTTTGCTTTTAAAACGAAAATTTATTCGATAAATTAAATAGTCTTTGCCTTGGTTTAGGTATCCGATAATCTGTTAAATCCTTCAACATAATTAATAATAAATAAATTTTCAATTTGAACTTATTTATTTGGAAAAGACAAGTTTATGCCACAGTTAAATAGTTTATATCCTGTTTCAAGTAGCTGTTATTTTGGTATACATTACGACCGCATATAATGGTTTCCTTATTGTTCCGATGTAAAGCCTTGTTAAAATAAGGTCGCGCACTATCCGATAAAAACCCGGGTTTTCCAGTTTCAATCGCGCTTCGATACGCAAGGGTATGCAGTTCGAATTCGTGTTAGTTGAACTCTTGTTGAATTTGATTCTATAGCTTGTACGTTGAAATATTTTCTACAGTATTCGTCACCGTATTTCAAAAGCAATGCACGTTTGTTTTTCTGTTCGACAACTAGGAGGTGTCGTGCGTGTATTGGCGAGTCTCCCCGTGCGTACCCATTCTAATCAGATTTTCTTTTTAGCTGGAGGCCAAATGGGTTCTTTCTTTCTGTAGACCAACTGCTTTTGTCTGTAGACCAACTAGTTTTGTTCGTAGACTGCTGCTGCAGTTATGGTAGCAGGGTATATAGATCCTGACGATCATGGCGTTGCTGTGCTCACTCACCCTTGACGGTTTACAAGCTAAGTATCCGGACACTTACAGGCATGCTACTCGTTTTCTTTTATGTGTGTCAATGGCATATTTCATATCAACGTTTGGTGTAGTTATGTAACATTATAGGACTATTGTTTGTTGCTGCGATTCGATATTATCACTCTACAGGTGCGATGTGCTATTTTTAAACATGCTTGTCAAAAGAACTCACACGTTAATTCTTTCCTACTAATTAGTTATTTTACAAAAAGTATTAGGTGTAATTTTAAAAACGCTTAACAAAAGCTCTCACAGGTTTATTTAATACTGATTAATTTAATTTTGTGTAAAATACGAGATGCGCACTTCGTATCTAAATTAGTAAATTGTCCATACAATATAATTGTTTGCTGTAAAATAATAACACTTAATTTATTTTCTTTTTGGTTGTTTGTACAGAATCTTTTATTTATTTTTATGTGTTAATAGATAATCGTGGGCAATGTGTTTTTTAATTTATTTTTGGTATGCAGGCGAATCTCCCCACTCTCCGCGTTTGGTAGTTAGCCTGGTATTTACTTTTCTTTCGGTTACGTCTAGGTACGTAGCAAGTAATCCTATGACAATAGATCCCAGTATCATAAATCATTTTCGTACATACAATTAATTCGAGACCTGTATGAATCCCAAACAGTAAAATCTAAGTGGACAGGGCCTCGACACAAGCAGGAAAGCAAAACTCACCCACGCCTCTACGGTGTTGGATCTCTCGTTCGCTCCTCGCACCGGAGCGGGCCAGATGGACCTGAGATCCCGCAACGGGCGCAGCCTTCTATACCACAAGGAGCGGCAATTCAAAAGACTATCGTGTCCCCAGCAGGAAGCACGCTGTAGGCGTGCGCAAAATTTTTATAAAGAAAAACGTAACGAAGAATCTAGCAATTACGACGAGTGCTTTTAACATTTTGAAAAGAAAGTGAACATAAATTCGTTTTATTAAACAACCAGAGCTCCAAGTCATATTGTGGTTATCAAAGCGTGATTAGGAAACTTAGAAACACACTTTTATCAGATAGTACGCGACCTTAGTTCGACGAGTCTTTAGATTCAAACCATAGAGAAAGCAATTATACGTTATCGGAATGTTTAATCAATTTAAGGATACCTAAAACAAGGTATTGACTTATTTAAATTTTATCATAAATTTATCGTTTGCAAGCAAATAGATGTGAGCTAAATAATTATTGTAAAGCGGGCTTATGATGAACAGGTAAAATATACAGGATGTCGAAGAAGGATTTAAGAATAGCAACGGAATTGATTTAACGGAAAAACAAATTAAAGGGAAAAAGGGGTAATTAATTTATTCCAAAAATAAAAGCAACAATTTTAATGATACCTTTGGACCATAAAACGCACCCAAAATTTGAGTCCATTTTTCTATGTAAAAAGGTGCGTCTTATAGTCCGAAAAATACGTTAATTTTTTTATAAAATATTTGTTAATTTTAATTCTAAACAGCTCAATGGGTATACTTTCTTTTAAAAATACTACTCGCTTTTTATCTAAAGTTTAGTTACGAAAGCAAGATGACGTTAGACGACTTTTCTCACGATTAGGATAGGTTAGTCCCAATATTGTTCGAAGTAAAATTTTTAGGTTAGCTTTGCGCCTGCGGAGCTGGCCTAACCTAAGTATTTTACTTTGAACAATATCGGGATTAACCTAACCTAACCTGGAGAAGAGTCGTCTAACCTAACCTAACTTGAGATGTCGCTAACCTAACCTACGTGAAAGAGATGCTATCTAACCTTTGATGTCACATCTGCCATTGAGGAATGTAGAAGATGGTAAGAGGACGATATATTTACGATAAACTCATTTATGCGAATGGGAGAGAAGTTGTCTTACCCAACTTGCAGAGATGTCGTTTAATTTCCAGGAACCGATATAAATGCCACTTATTTTTATTTATTTATTCTACCGTTTTGGTTAGTCTGCTACTTGAAACTTATAGCAGACCCGTTTCTCTACTTCCACCTAACGTGTGTGAATATGTTTTCCGTCCCTAGCCTGGAGGAGGCAGCACAGTGCTCAATTGGCAAATTTGCCGCGAAATTAAATTGATAAATTGATGGTGAGTATGTGTGTGTGTGTTGTGGTGTGTGTGTTGTGTGTGTGTGTGTAGTGTATGTGTGTGTATGTGTGTGTATGGGTGTGTATGGGTGTGTATATGTGTGTGTTGTGTTGTAAGTGTGAATCCCTCTGCTCCTGACTATCGGGAGTCGTAAGTCGGAAGTCAGAGAGAGGTGTATGGGTGTTTCATTCCCGGCCATCGGCTGCCGGAAATCCAGAACAGGAAGGTCTAGAGATAGGGAGGTTCACGCCTATGGTGTGTGTGTGTGTGTGATGTTTCTGCGTGTTGTGTGTATTGTGATGTAAGTGTGTGTATCTCTGCTTATAACCATTTGCAGCTGGAAGTTGGAGCGAAAGGTGTGTGAGTGGGTGTTTCATTCCTCTCCTTCCCGACCATAGGCAGCCGGAAATCCGGAACATGAAGATCTAGAAACAGGGAGGTCCAAGCCTAAGATATGTTTGTGCGTGTGTGTTTATGTGTGTGTGTGTGTGTATGTGTGTGTGTTGTGTGTGTGTGTACTTGTGTCTTGTGTGTGTATGTGTGTGTTGTGTTATAACTGTGTGTACCTCTGCTCCTTACCATCGGCAACCGGCAATCCGAAGCGAAAAATGAATGGGATGGGTGTTTCATGCTTCCCCGTTTCCGATCGTTGACAGCCGGAAAACCCTAACGGGAAGGCTTATAAACAGAACCACGCCCTCGGTGTGCGTGTTTGTGCGTGTTGCATGAGTTGTGTATGTGTGTGTGTGTGTGTGCCTGTGTGTGTATTGTGCTGTAAGTGTGTGAACCTTGCCTCCTGAGCATCGGCAGCCGAAAATCCAGAACCAGAGGTATGTGGGTGAGTTCACGACGATCGGCAATTGGAAATCCGGAACGGAAATCTAGAATCAAGGAGATCCACGCCCACGGTGTGTGTGTGTGCGTGTGCGTGTTTGTATGCGTGTGTGTGCGCGTGTGCGTATGCGTGTGCATGTGCGCAATGGTGCGCGTGTGCGTTTGCGTGCGTGCGTGCGAGCGAGCAAACGTGCGTGCGTGCGTGCGTGCGTGTGTTTTGGTTTATCAAAGTTTTGATGAACGTTTGCCAAAATGTTCGATTGAGGTCCTTCTTTAATATTGATAAAACATGCACTTATTTACTAAGCTTTTAAAGTTTTTCTACTTATTATACTATTTTACAACTGTTAGTTTTGCTGTTTAATGCGTTTTTTTGCACTTTCGCACTTTTATGCACAACTGGTATTAGGTCTTGGTGGATGTTTTTTTCTATTTAGTTTTGCACTGTTTTAGGTTAAGTTTTTGGTTCCTGTTTTTATGTTAGTATAGTCTCTTATTCTACTAATGTTACTTCGTAATTATATGTCTATGAAGTGTGCTGCTGCATGCAAAGCTGCACATTTGGGATTTATCATACTGTTTGGATGCGCACTCCCGGTCCTCGAGAGCCACGCGGCTTCTGGTATTCCTAGAGAGGGTACTCTGGGTTCGTCAGAACCCATATGGCTTCCGGAATGTCCTTGAGAGTCACAGCCCGTTGCTGGATTTCACTGACTGACATTGGGATTTGGTTTGTTGTGTTGGTTCTTCTGCTTATTCTATCGATTGTGTTTGTTCGACGTGTGATTTTTTGTCTTGCTGTGTTAGTTTTGGTCAGTGCACCTTACATGTGATTTTCCAATGCTCCACACGAAGGTACTACATTGGCCAGAAAGCGAGTTTTTTTACCTGTAAAAATTTGGAATTTTGCCGAACCCTTGCTGTTGCAAGCAAGTTAGGGATCTTTAACGTACGCGGCAACACACACACACACACACGGGACCTCCATTTTACCTTTCATTCGAACGAGGGTGTATTTTTGTGAAAAATGCTTGCCTAACATTTTTCAAGCGGACCGTGTCGAGATTTGAACCCGGGGGTCAGTGTACCGCAGATGTAATATTGTGGTGGTTTTTATGCGATTTTGTTTAGGTAAGGGAACGTGTTCTGGTTCCAAAGGATCTCCGAAAGTGGGATGTTTCAGGGGAGTGCCCTTTCTTGTTGCAGGTCTTGTCTTAATTATGCGCAGTCGAACACCAGATACTCTGGTGTTCCTATTTTCCAGTATATACATGTACATGTACTATGGCTATAATACATGGTATTACGAGACTGGAAGCAACAATCTATATATACACGGTTGGAAATTGTTATATGGTAGATAATGTATATGATCCATTAAGGAATTGTATAACTTTGTTGGAAGACAATAAATTATTACTTGAATCGATTCCAAAAAAATGGAAAAACTAACCGATAATCTGCAAAACAGTTGCTGTCTTATATTTAATAACCTTCTACCTAACGTTTATCAGAAAAACAGTAGTACAAAGAAACTGACTGTAGAAAATGGAAGATAAAATGTAGAAGGTAGAATGTAAAGGTAGAAAGTGGAAGGTAAATGTAAAATGTGGAGTGTGGAAGGTAGAATGTGGATTATAAAATGTGTAAGCTAAAATGTGGAAATTAGAAGGTGCAAGGTGGAAGGTGGAATATGGAAGATAGAATGTTGAAAGTAAAATGTAAAAGGTAGAATGTGGAAGATATGAAAGTAGAGTGTGGCGGGCAAAATGTGGAAGTTAAATTGTGAAAAGTAGAATGTTGAAGATAAACTGTGGAAGGTGGAATGTAAAAGCAGACTGTGGAAGGTAAAATGTGCAGGATAGAATTTGGAAGGTGGAAAATAAAATGTGAAAAGTAGAATGTGGAAAATAGAATGTCAAAGGTAAAATGTGGAAACTAGAATGTTGAAAATAAAATATGGAAAGTAGAACGTGGAAGGAAAATGTAGAGGGAAAGATGTGAAAAGAAATATGTGAAACGACAGATGTTAAAGAGAAAATATGGAAGAAAAAATGTGTACGGTAAAGTGTAGATGGTAGAGTGTTGTAGATAGAATATGGAAGGAAAATTGCGGAAGGATGCGAAAGGAAAAATGTGGAAAGAATGATGTGGAAGGAAAGATGTGGAAGGAAGGTAGAATGTGGAAGGTAAAAGGTGGAAATTGGAAAGTGGAAGGTAACGGTGGAAGATGTAAAGTGGAAGGTCGAAGGTGGAAGTTGGAAGTTGGCAAATGGAAAGTAGTAGGTGAAAGGTGGATGGTGGAAGGTGAAAGGTGAAAGGAGAAAGGAGGAAGGAATATGGAGGTGCACCAAATACGGCCTATGTTACCTACTCGACTCCATCGGTAGAATTATACAAATATTAATAACGAAGGGTGTGATGAATGACGGTTTAAAATATAATATTTAGAATGAATTCATATCCATATATTACAGATTAATTTCTTTATATCAATAATATGGAATATTTAAGTGGAAATTTTTACTACTAAGCATATCTTATATATAGTTGTTGCGTGTTTTAACACCTTTCATTTCCTTAACTTTATGGCTATAAGCACATTATACCAAGCATGGAACGGTAGCTACTATTATTTAATATCTTTATAGGTTATGTAATGTGTTTACAATCATTAAACTGTTAGATTAAAATTTATAATCTTAGATAATTTAAGTATTACTGGCCAAAAGAAACCCACATATGAATAAAATTCAATTCTATTTCTGCTTTTCTGATATACTATTTGCTAATGATTAACTATTTGAGAATGTTTCCTATTAAAACACCAATATTTGTCAAGTTTAGTCAAAAATTCACATTTGTAATGCATTGAATTTTAATGTCTGTGTACCAACAAATTCTTTTGAAATAGTAACAAAGTTCACAAGTAGGTCATTTGTAACAGCATCACTTACCCTGTGTATACCCATAAGAAATACATAGAGCTTGCAATTTCACGTGTACGTATTTATTAAAGCAAACAATCCGGACTTATGTGAGAAAGTCATGCAGAGGGCAATGGACAGAAG
Organism: Platerodrilus igneus; assembly: GCA_036346225.1. NCBI lineage: Eukaryota > Metazoa > Arthropoda > Insecta > Coleoptera > Lycidae > Platerodrilus > Platerodrilus igneus. The sequence goes on along the minus strand of JARFIW010001392.1, from coordinate 4,277,104 downwards.
ACAATCTTCGAGCTGCTGCACTGAATTTGTGGGATGAAACCAGAAATGCCAATTCCATTGCAAGAGAATTTGGAATACTTTTGAGAACTCGTCTTAGGCGAGTAAAGAACAGTCGCTTAGATAAAGGGAGTTTAGTTCCTTAAATGTATCTTGGAAAAAAAATGAAGAAAATCTATCGAGTTATTCAGAAATTAGGAAAAGTTGGCTATTCTCCAACCTGTAACGATATTAGATATCTAGTTTATACATTAGCCGGAAAAAACCAAATAAAACACATATTTAATAAAAAAAAACAGCTAGCAGGATATGACTGGTTTAAGCTGTTTATGAAGAGACATCTCAATTTGCTCAAAGCCGATCTATAACTCATTCACTAAAAATATGCTATGTTGAAGTGGATCCATATTTTAAACTACTTCTAGACACATTAGAAACACATGAATGGACAGGCCTAGGAAAATTTTCAATATGGATAAGACCGGATTGCAACTGTGTAACAAATCCGGGAAAGTGATCACCTCGAAAGAGTCGAAATATATTCAAAGTCCACCAGTGCAGAAAAAGGTGCAACTATCAGTATTGTCGTTTGCTGCAACGCACAGGGTAATTTTCTTCTACGTATACAATCTTCGGTGATAAAGACAAAAAGAGAGTTTGAAGACATGCCTTCACGTCTGATTCTGATCCTGATTCTGCCTATGTTAAAAACAGTATTTTCCGATTATGAATCAAAAACCATTTTCTCCTCGGAAAAAAATCGAGTCCAGTTGTTTTGATCCTGAACGGCCATGCCTCGCGTTGCAGCGACTTAGATATTTTACATTTCTTAGCAGAAAACGACATTCATGGGCACTACACTTGATTTGAAAGTAATGCTCTTGATAATGGTACGCAGTATTCGTCGAGGGATATAGCAAATTTTTGGATTCCCTCCATAGTATTTGTCTTTGGATGTTTGGTCCCGATCACGTAAATTATGCGCGTTGGTTACAATTCTTGCTTATGATCTTGAATGGATGTTAACTACTCATCCTTTTATTTACAAGGAATTTAAAAAAGAAAACTGCAAATTTGAAGACAAACAGTATTTTCAGATATGGGTCGCGATCAAATTCACGAACAAAACAACAAGATAATCAAAATTGACAATAGAACAGTTAGTAATCTTAGTAGTGACTACATCGTTTTAAAATGGGCAATATCAGGTCCTGAAATGGTACGAATGACGATTGAGTTCGAAGAGGTATCTTTCTGTCATCAAGATTCGCCTGATAGTGCACGACATCATGAAGATACTGAGGCTTTTGCATTGTATTTTCAAAAGAACGTTAAAGGTCTTGTCAGTGTATTCAAAGGCCACGGAAACCGTTTTGAAGGCGATCAACTTATTAAACTCAACAGCAGTCGGTTTGTCTTTAGCGAAAGATTAGAGACATCTGTTATTATTGAAGAAATCCGTGACGGATCATTTGCAGTTATGCAACAAGTTTATTCACGGTGTCATCAAACCATCTGCCACTGTTCAATAACAAACAGCCATCAGTAAAATCTAAAGATAAGCATAAAATAGGTTACTTCTTTTGCAAATTATATGTTGCTAGCCAAAGTAGAGGTGGAGTTGTGGATGCCTTTCTAGCCACGAAAATCATTCCTACGCATTGCCAGTATAAGAGTTTGGGAAACTACGTAAACCAACTGATAAATCAGACATTGTAACGGGCATAGAACAGTACCCTAAGAATGATATTCCAATACTGTCGCTACCAAGAAGCATCGGTATGCTTGATGATCGACGACGCTGCTCTTGTACATATGCTGACGCCCAAATTAAACCATGCATTCCAGTAATATATCGATGGAGTTTTAGTTCCCTTTATCAAAAGAAAGTTGCAGGTGTTGGTTCGAGTAGATACTGTATTTAACAAGTACATAGAAGTCAATTTAGAAGCCGATACTATAGAGTCAAGGGGTGCAGCACATGTAATCGCCGTTAAGTAAATGGTAAAAATACCTCAGAATTTTCAAGAATTTTTAACACATGATAAAAATAAATAACAGTCGTTTACTTCGATAGCCAAAAATTTAGTCAAAATACAATTAGAAGGGAAAACTGTAATCTGTACTTGTAAGGACAAAGTTATTTCGTCGTTATCCACGAAACTGTCATCTTTATCTCACAAGGAAGCCGATGCAAGATCACTATTGCATACTGATGATGTAGCACGATGCGACCATGATCGTATTTTGTTGATAATATTAGATTCAGACGTGACAGTTACAGCTCTCTTTGCGTTCAATAAAAAACCGAATTTGAAGAAGTTGTGAATCGAATACGGAGCAGGAAAAGCATTTAACTACTTACCAGTTCATACATTTGTTGCACACCTGCCACGTGGGATGACTGAGATTCTGTGGTTTTTTCATTCTCTAACAGGATACAACACAGTGTCAACATTTTACAGAATAGATAATAAAAATGCTTGGAAGACATGGAATACATTCAGAGAAGTAGATACCGCTATTTGAGCACATTCTTGGGGGATGGAACCATGCCGAAATAGCAGGGAATTTACGCTTATTAAAATATTCGTAACTTACATGTATCATCCGCTGGATCTTGAGATTAAGTTCCGTGTAATTTGATTGTATTTAAATTGTGCATGTAAATTTGACTTAGATAGCGATTGAATCACCCGTAAAACGTGGTCGGTATCTGTTACAAAATGGCGGGTAATTATGCCGCGTAAAAGGTAACAACTATCGTTTAGCGCTTCATAGTGGTGTCCGGTGTTGGAGAACAATTAGAGTTTCTCGTCTATTTTTTGTTCTACTGCACTGTAGAAATAGTATAGCTCTACAATGTGCCTTTATTATCTTAGAAGATTATTTTGCTTTAAAGTTTTAGTAACAACTTTACTAACAACTTTACTAAAACTTTAAAGCAAAATAATCTTCTAAGATAATAAAGGCACATTGCAGAGCTATACTATTTCTACAGTGCAGTCGGAAAAAAAATAGACAATAAACTCTAATTGTTCCCCAACGCCGGACACCACTATAAAGCGCTAGACGATAGTTGTTACCTTTTACGCGGCATAATTACCCGCCATTTTGTAACAGATACCGACCACGTTTTACGGGTGATGCAATCGGTTTTCCGTCCAAACACCAAAAAAAGCAGTAAAGTCGGTAAAGTGAATTGCCTACACCGAATACCGCATTAAAACAGAGACAGAATGGTAAAGTCGAAATCCAAAAGTATTAGATTTTGGGCTAGCTGGAAAACATCGCAGAGTGGGCTGGTTGATACAGAAAAAACAAATTGGAAAGCTCAGTAAAAATTATATTACCAACATACAGTCCCGAAAGACTATTTACAAAAGTCAAAAACACATTTACGTAATAGTTCGAAACGTGATGTACACAAAGAATCAATTTACATATAATACAGTCTAAACCTAAACATTTTAAAATATCTATAAAATCTTATTATCTAAATAGCAATTACATATCTACATACCGGTATAATGTGTAGTGATCCTGTCCAAAGTCACCGGCATGCCAGCGGACAGTGGTCACTAACTAGTATTTCGTATGATACTATAGTGGACTAGTTGTTGCTAGACCTATCGGCTCCGTTTCGCGAGTTTAGTTCTACTGACATGCTCTGTGACAAGAGGAAACTAAAGTAGGTTGAGGACGGCATAAGGGCGCCGACAGTGGGCACGGCGAACGTTATACCAAGGGGTATGGGTATCGGCAATGGGAACGACACCGGGCGATGCTAAATGCCGGGTATGGGCACGGCAGTGATAATAGCTGGCTTAGGGCGCAGCAAGAAAAGAGAGTTGACGTCGGCTATGCGCACGACGTCTATGGATTCGGAGCACCGGCTATGGGAGCGATGCGGTAGGTATTAACTATTTAACACTAGCTATGAGCACATCAGTAAAAGAGTTTTTAACCTTTCAGAGCGAGTCGGCAAAGCAGACTGGTCTCTCTCGCAAAAGCGCGCTGATTTATACCGCTGCTTGGCCGACTCGAGTTGTGTATTTATTAACAAGGAAGTTGGAATTATCCTTGCAGTGTGTTCTTTGTGTGGATTATAAATTTCCTGAACGTCGGGTTGTGCGCTTTACTTCGTCGCTGCCGCTAATGTATTGACCGCGTGTCTTTCTTTTCTTTCTTTCGTGTTCTTCGCTCGTCGGGGTCACCAATGTAATGTGTAGTGACTGTCAGGTTGCGTGCTCTCTTGTCGGAGTTTTCAATGCGTGTTCTTCGGCGAGGTCACAAATGTAATGAAGTGACCGTCAAGGTGCGCGTTGTTCTACGTCGGGGTCACCAACGTAATGACCCGTAGGTTGCGGAGTTTCCATTGCGTGTTCTTCGTGAGGGTTACCAATGTTTTGAAGTGACTGTCCAGGTGCGCGTTCTTCTACGCCAGGGTCATTGATGTAATGATCATGTCCTAAGTCACAGGCGTGCCAGTGGATAGTGGTCACTAACTAGTATCTGGTATGATACTACAGTGGTCTAGCCGTTGCTAGACCTACCGGCTCCGTTGCGCAAGTCTAGGTCTACTGACATGTTCTGTGACAAGAGGAAACTAAGGTAGGTTAAGGACGGTATAAGGACGCCCATAGTGTGGAAGGCGAATCTTATACCGGGGGTATGGGTGTCGGTAATGGGCACGACACCGGGCGATGCTGAATGCCGGCTACGCATGGCAGCGGTAATAGCTGACTTAGGGTGCAGCAAGAAAAGAGAGTAGACTTCGGCTATGGGCACGACGTCTATGAAATCGGAGCACCGGATATGGGCATGGTGCGGTAGGTACTAACTATTTAACACTGGCTATGGGTACACCAGTAAAAGAGTCTTTAACCTTTCAGAGCGAGTCGACAAAGCAGACTTACTCTCTCGAAAAAGCGTGCTAATTTATACCGCTGCTTGGTCGACTCGATTTGTGTATTTATTAACAAAAAACAGGTATAACATGTAGTAGGCTTACAATTAACTTATCTAGGGCTGGGCCGGCTTATCGATATATCGATACGTACGATAGGCATCGATACGCATCGATACGTACCGATATGAATCGATACGTATCGATATTCGAAATATCGATATAGAATGTGTATCGACATTCGATACGCAAAATCCCGTATCGCCCACCCCTACAGTCATAACTACTTGAAACGTCACGTTGACATCGGATAATTGCAATTACAAATGTTTCTTGTCCTAAATATGTACAAGAAATAAAGAAATTATATAATAACTACTTTGGCGAGCGCACCAATAACATAACATTAAATTTTTAAATAGCATAACCAAGTTTAACTAGCACGTTGGTGAGGTGAACATTACTTTAAACAGAAAAGTAAACAATAAAAAAAATGCTCTGACGCAAGCTTTAAGAATATGTATATAATCGTTCGTGTTGTGAGTGTACATTTGGTAACGCATAGTCTGCAATGTAGTGCGAAATCAACCTAAAAAAAAGTATTTATTTTTCCAAACCGCAAACAAATAAAGCAAACAGAAAAATTCACTGTACTTTGAGTTATCGGCATCTTTCTGGTATTAACTTAGAGCGAGGAAATGCGGCTGCATTTGCCTGCGACTGGGTGCTGGAAACACGAACTTAACTTATATTAGTACAGAGAGCATTTTACGTTTCGACTCACAACACCTTGTTTTGCTACAAGGATGCTGTATTGAATTTTCCCGTTTTCAAAGCACGGTCTGTATTTATAAGAAAAGAACCACGTATGGGCAAGGTGTTTGGTTTTTAAAAACATCGCCAAAGACGCAAGTATGAAGAATTCTCAGACAGCAGCTGCAAAAATCTACCTTGCCAACAAGGAGATAACGGCTACCAAGAATTTTTAACAAAGGAGAACAATCTTATTATTTTGAACACCTGTACAGCTGCAAGATAAGCATACCGCTTGATGGGGTATGCGGTACTACCTCCTTTCCGGGCTTTTATGTAACCATAAATCTAAAAGGAAAGCGATAAATATCAATAATGTAAAACGTAATTTATTCTCATGTCGTGGTTCAAATAAGGTACATTAAATTCGGCGTCTTACTAATTATCCCCCACTCGCCCCGAACAAGACGAACCAACACTCTTGTCTTTCCCACTCACTTCCTTACTTCAGATCGCAGCGCGAAATTCGAATTTATACAGCGCACTGCTCGCATATACCATAGACGCATTACATCTAACGCCCCTCCCCCCCACCCTGTTAAAATGTAAAAGTAGCATACATGAACATTTTAACAACATTAACTTGAATCCAATATTGAAGTACATCTACAGTAAACAAACTTAACTCTTTAACAAAACAATTTATATTCACCTACTTGCAACTTGAGCTAAACTTTCAAAGAATCCGCATTAAGCATCGACTCAAAGAGAATATTTAAATTCTTAATGTTTCCCCCTGGAGATACTCCTTCATCAACAAGCTCATAGGAGTTGGCACCAATGATTTTGTAAACAATGTATGGGTTATCGTACATAATAAAGAAATCTTGAAATGGTAACCTCTAAGGCAGATGATAGTAAATGAGTTCGTACGAGGACCTAATCGCCTACCTTCAAAATTGTTGACTTCCGAAGCTGTTCGAGTTTCATTTTTTTCTTTTCTGACTTTGAAACTATTCGATCCTGCGCTAAATAAATTAATCGTTGGCGGGTTAATTCTGGACCTCCAGATTCTGGGTACTGAATAACCTTACATATACTGTTAGTTGCATGTTACCCAAACAGCAATACCCTGGGTGCAAAACCCGTAACACTATGAATAGCCCTATTTATATTATCTTCGACCACTCCAAGAAATAAGCACACTTAGTATGCCGATTAAAGCAATATGTCCGCAGCATGCGCCCAACCTCCTTGTTCACCTTTTCAGTTTTATTTCCTTCAGGAAAGTAGACTGACGTGAATTTTTGTTCCCATAATTTCGATCTGAACTGTATTCCATTATCGGAGAGAATGACCCCAGTCACCTCCACAGTCTTAAAATACTCATTAATTAATCGATTTAGAATAGCAATAGTTGTGACCCTTTTCAAGGCGTACAACTTGACAAACCTCGTAAATGAATCCACGGTTACTAATAAATATGACACCCCTCCCCGAGACACGGGTAAAGGCGCTATTAAATCCAGACAGGCGAGTTCGCCTGGTTCCTTGAAATAACAGAATTTACCGTACCCACGATTGTTTTTCCAGAATTTACCTTTTGGCATATTTTACACGGCCGAACTATTTGTCAAATATTTCAATACATTTTGGGCCATTAAAACAAGACTTTTATTTTTGTATAAACCTTTTTCTATCCATAATGACCGGCATCATCGTGCTGCTGCCTAACCAGAACTACCACCTGGATGCAAGGCACACATCTTTTAAAAGAAAGCATGAATGTATGTGCAACTGTGGTTGAAACATATTCACTACAGGTGCTGAAACACATTTGTAGTGACTTTGTAACGTGAAGTTGCTAAGTAGCTGTTTGATTTTATAAGGAAAAATTTATAAAGTAAATACTTGATAAAAATTTTATAGAATAGCACTAATTTCAAGTGGCAGAAAATCGAGTTTGTTGATCGATAGCTTTTCTGAATTGTTTAGAAATTTGAGGGCGTTATTAAATAGAAGTAGTATGAATTAATATTCATGCAGGATTTTGAACGTAACAGAGGTCAAATGTAGGTTAATATTGTAGTTAATGTAATTCTGCGTCATAAAAACCCCACACATGCTTACAAGTTAGATACTTTCAGTTTAAAACGCAAAATTTAAAACACAGCCATCTTGATAACGTTAGTACTGGAGTACCTATCACTTTAGAGAGTGTCTCCCGACTCCTTTTTATTCAGAATAACATACTACAAGGTGGTGGTGGTTTCCGGAAAGAAACGTTATTGTATAGGAAACAATTGTCGGAAATGGCACCTGCCACTTTTTGTGTGGGAGTTAATTGCATATTGCCTACATAAATTACATTAGTGAAACCTCATTGCTTTAATGTTGCTATCATGATCGAAGAAATAATTTCGAACGGTATTTACATAATACATATATATCTTCAATATGAATTATTATGCGCTCCAGTAGGCGCATGGAAACTCATACTTATTGTAATTGCAAGGTCTTCCAGTACTGCATTATCTTTAAGATAAGGTTTGCGCATATTCATATGCGCGTTTCTTATAAACAAATGACATAACCTTGTCCACCTCTACAATTAATCAGTCTTTTAGAACTAGAACTATAGCAATAAAAGAAAAAGCTGTCCCCGTACATCACATACAGAATGCGGAAAATAAAAAAAATTCAAAAGACATCAAGTTTTTGTTTTATTTTAGCAGTTTGATCTTTAAATGTCAAGAATATAATAAACCAGGTCCTCAATTACACACCTTAATCTACTTAAAATGTTAAATGAGTACCACTAATTACATTGTTTTATTCTTAAGCGACTTATAAATAACCGTACATTTTAATAAATGCCAATGAATTGCTCTTGCGTAACAGTTTTGAGCTGTACGCAGTGTCATACTTAAATTGCATCTGACTACTTATGCAATTGGGAAAATTTATAATAGTTATTAAAGAGAAGATCTACCTTTATATAAGTAGCTGGTTTTAAAATGTATAATTATAGTAATTTGCTTCGATATCATAATCTACAAATATCATTTTATTCTAATCATTTTTGATAGATTGCCTTTGTATTTGGGAAAGTACAAGTCATCAGTTTGAGGTTATAGATTGTAGATAACCATGTACTATTTACGGAATACATTATAATTCGACAGTCGTAACAAAAAGTATTATAGAAATTCATGTAATTAAGTAAAACTAATTTGTTTAATGACAATACAGATATTCCTTATGAATCTTTAGAATTACTTTAAATATACAGGGCGTTACTTAATGATGTTACGTTCCAATTTTGCTTTTAAAAATTTCCTTGGTTAACTCAAATCCCTTTTGCTTTTAAAACGAAAATTCATTCGATAAATTAAATAATCAATACCTTGTTTTAGGTGTCCGGTAATCTGTTAAATCCTTCAACATAATTAATAATAAATACGCTTTCTACAAATTTTCATTTTGAACTTATTTTTTTCGAAACGACAAGTTTATGCTACGATTAAATAATTTATATCCTGTTTAGGTACCCGTTATATTAGTATACATTAGGACCGCGTATAATGGGTTTTTCTATTGTTCCAATGTAATGGCTTGTTGAAATAAGATCGTGCACTATCCGATAAAACCCGGGTTTTCCAGTTTCAATCGCGCTTCGATAAGCGAGGGTTGCAGTTTGAATTCGTGTTATTTGAACTATTGTTGAATTTGATTCTACAGCTTGTACGTCGAAATATTTTCTACATTATTTGTTACCGTATTTCAAAAGCAATGCACGTTTGTTTTTTCTGTTCGACAACTAAGAGGTGTCTTGCGTGTATTGCTTTCTTTAGCTGGAGGTCAAATGGGTTCTTTCTGTCTGTAGACCAACTGCTTTTGTCCGTAGATCGCTGCTGCAGTTATGTTAGCAAGGTAAATATATCTTGACGACCATGGCGTTGCTGTGCTGACACCCCCGACGGTTTGCAAGCTAAGTATCCAGACACCTACAGGTATGCAACTTGTTTTCTTTTCTGTGTATCAATGGCATATTTCGTATCAACGTTTGGTGTAGTTACGTGACATTGTAGAACTATTGTTCGTTGCTGCTAATCGATATTATCGCTCTACAGGAGTGAGGTACCTTTGTTAAAAATGTTGGACAGACATACGCTTACTCTTTTATACTGATTGGTTTATTTTACAAACGGTACTATGTACGATTTAAAAAATGTCTGACAAAAGCTCCCACACGTTAATTCTTTCCTACTAATTACTTATTTTACAAAAAGTATTAGGTGAAATTTTAAAAACGCTTGACAAAAGCTCTCACAGGTTTATTTACTACTAATTAATGTTATTTTGTGTGAAATGCGAGATGCGCACGTCGTATCTAAATTTCTAAATTGTTCGTAAAAAATAATTGTGTGCTGTGAAATAATAACACCTAATTTATTTTCTTTTTGCTTGTTTATACAGAAACCTTTATTTATTTTTATGTGTTAATAGATAATCTTAAGGGATGTGTTTTTTTGTTTCTTTTTGGTATGTAGGCGAATCCCCACACTCTCCGCGTTTGATAGTTAGCCTGGTATTTACTTTACTTTCGGCTACGTCTACGTACGTAGCATAAATTCTCACGCCCTGGCGTGGGGCTACAATTTTGTTTTAGTTAATTTTTTTGTGCCCCGATTTTATTTTGTGTAACGTTGGCTTAACTTTTGCTTCGGTTTTGGCTTTGGTTATCATTCGATTCGATTTTGTTTTGCTTAATTTCTGCCCCAATTTTTGTTTTGCTTCTCGGCCTGATACTACTTATGTTTTCTTCCCTTACGCTCGAACTTGTATTTATTTCTTTCCGTTATTTCTGGTGCGGGTTCGATCTTCTTAAATATTAGTTTTGCTTTCTTTCCTAATCGCTCAATATTATCGGTTGGTTAATTTCAGATTATTGGACTTGTGTTTTCGCCAATAATCCTTGGCGCCCAAAATTTTTTCTTTCCTTCCCTCTCTGTACATTTTGTACTCCCCGTCAAGTCTAAAGTTGGTTTCTTTCTCCGATTTTTCTTTTATTCTACAACTCTATTATAATCTCTTTTGTTGTTTCACTTCCATTGGTGTTCCTAAAGTTTATCCGTCGGATATGTTTTAGATTGCCCTGTATTCGCAATAATTTTCTTTTGGCTTCTATCGAGTTACAGTTAGTTTTTATTTAGTTACTTTCTATCAATTTCTTTCTTGTTCGTATTCAAAATGACTTCTTTTTCGGCTTCCTACCAAGGCCTCCCAGTGTGGGAGTGGAAGTTGAAATTTTCCGGCAACCCAAACACTCATACCGTACATGATTTTTTGGAACGAGTTGGAAAACTCCGACGAGCTCACCATGTGTCAGAATTGCAGTTATTTGAGTCTGCAGTGGATTTGTTCGCGGCTAAAGCGTTACTTTGGTATCGTGGCTATCGGCATAAGTTTTCTGGCTGGAAGTCGTTGTCTAATTTACTGATTCAACATTTTGAATCCCCGGATTTTGCTTATAAGTTTGCTACTACTGAGGAAAATACTTTTGCTTCACATGACCGAGCTGTTAAGATTTTTCCTACGCCTATGGGTAGATCCGATACTTCTTCCGTACGTTTTACTGTTCTTCTTCCTAGTTCTACTTCTACTCATCAGGTCGTATGCTTTAATTGCGATAAACCTGGTCATGTTTCGACACGTTGTACTCGTCCTCAAGTACTTCATTGTTATGGTTGCGGATATAAGGGAGCTACTCGCCGCAACTGTCCAAACTGTCATCCTACTACTAATAGGTCTTCGAATCATACTTCAAATACTGTCCTCACCTCTAGCTAAATAATTTATGCTGCTTCTCACTCTACGTTCTCTTCTGCCCCTCATCCAAGTCATCTGGCTCATATTATCAAAACATACCCTTCTCGGGAAATATAACTTCGAACAAAATTTCTTCCGTCTCTAGTTTTACATCCTATTCTACTCCTGCTTCTGCTCGCCCTACTTATTTACTCTTACCCCAAACTGTGCCTCCACTACCATTACAACCCATGCTTCGAATTAGTGACTTGTAGGTAGCTTCTCAAGAGTTTGTTCCCGCTTTCTTAAATGATTCTACCCAAGAAATTCCTATCGTGTCTGCAAGCACAAATGTCGCGGTAGTGACGATAACTTTTAATTAGGCAATGAAGGTTCTGTTGAAGTCCATGGACTTGTATCTTTAATGTCTGTTGCTGTTGTTGTCAAAATTTTGCATGTTCCTGCTTTCTTAAATTGTTCTACTCAAGAAATTTTTGTCGTGTCTACAATAACAGCCGTAGCTAAAGTGATGATAACTCCTAATACGGATAGAGAAAGTCCTGTTGAAGTTTGTGAACCCGTAGCTGTAATGCCTGTTGCCGTCGTTGTCAAAGTTTTACCAGATCCTATTTGGTTATCTACTATTGTTAGGGAATCAGTTCCTATTGTGGCTGAAGTTTTATCTGTTTCTACCCCGTTGTGTAACAGTGATGAAGTCTTGCTTGCTTCTGCTCCTTTTTCGGACCTCGATAAAATACTATTTACTCTTACTCATTTTTTTCATGCTTACAAAATGCTACTTGCTTCTGTTTTTTTAACTAAAGTTGGTGAAATCTTAGCTGATGTTCTGTTATCTAATGTTGACGAAGGTCAACCTGATTCTGCTTCCTTTTCTATTATGGATGAAGTTTTTCCTGTTATGGTTTGTTCTTGTATGGTTGATGAAATTCTGTCTGGTGCTGCTCCTTTCTTTCATGTTGATAAACTTCGATCTACTCCTTTATCTAACAGTGGCGAAGTTCTACTTGATACTGTTTGTTCTTGTAACGTTGATGAACTTCTACCGGATTCTGTACTTTTATGTAATATGGTTGAAGTGTTATCGGATTCTGCCTCTTTTCCTAAGGCGGATACTCCTACAGGTAATGCTGTTTTCTTTCTTAACTGTGATATACTTCTAGTCCTTTATCTAACGTTGTTGAAATTTTATCTACTTCTGTCCCTCTAGCTAACGTAACTGAAGTGTGCTCTGCTTGTGTTTCTTTTCGTAAGGTTGATTCTCGTACAGCCAATACTTTTTCTCTTTCCGCCGTTGATATTCTGAGAGCCAATTCTAAAAACAAACCACTTTCTTCCATAACGTGTTGTGAGTTTCCTAAACTACCTTCGCCATCACTTTCTCAATCTCGTGCTACAACTGCTACACTGCCTGCTGTTCCTGTTTGACAAGAAACTGCCCAAAAGAGCCAGACATTATTCTATGCTCGTTCCAAACCTGTTGGCAAAGTCCTAATGTTCTTGACCTTGTTTCGTTTTTTTGCTGGCGGCGCAAACGTCTGAAGCCCAATATCTAGTCCTCGCGCCCCAAATTCTTATGCCGATTTTGCTCCCCTTAGGTTTTGATTTTTGGACTTTGTTTTCTTTTTATTTTACTTCTCTGTTTTGCTAGGTTTTCTTTCTTTTTCTTTCATCCCGTGTGGGTCCGGCAATAGAATAGCCCCATGGTACGACCTGCCTGTCGCAAGAGGCGACTACAGCAGTTCAACACACACACACACACACACACACACACACACGCACACACACATACACTTTATACGCGTCCAATACATACCCACACACTTCATACACACAAATACACCCACACATTTCATAAACACACAGTTCTACTTGGTTCTCCTTTTTTTTGTTTTCTCCTTGAACTCCTTGACCCCGTGTGGGTCCAGAAATAGAAAGAATAACCCCATGGTACGACCTGCCTGTCGTAAGAGGTGACTAAAGCGGTCCAACACACACACACACACACACACACACTCTCATACTCATACCTCAACACACACACACATATACGCACACACGCGCGCACACGCACACACATACTCATACATAACTACACCGGAATTAGGTTTGATTTTCTTTTTGTACTGTTTTTTGTTTGGTTTTGGAAACTGGGCCTGTCTTCTTCCTGCAGTGTTGATGCTGCTATAATATGGGTTTTGGTTGCATTAGTTTACTTCTCTGTTACCTTGGATCCACTTTCCTTTCTCTATCCTTTTGCTGGTCTTCTTTGCTGCCGGTTTCTATACCGATTGTGTTTTGTCCATCCGCTCCTGTGGTAGGTGTTTTTAGTCCGTTTTCCTTTTCTTCGGAAACCACGACTAGTCGACTTTAGGACTAGTTAGCTTTTTTTTTTTTGGTTTTTCGGTAGTTGCGATTCCTGGTTACTACAGTTTGTACTACATCGTTTCTTTTACCAACGCTCTTCTTCTCGTTCTTCCTTGTTGTTACTTTGCATACTTGAGGCTAGACCCTGGGGTCCTGTTTTGGCTTGTACTGTTGGTTTTCTTCCTCGTTTTTTTTTTACTTTGATTTTTTCCCAAGAAACCAATTTCTTCTCTTGAGGTTGAAAACTGTACTGTTTCTTCTGAGAAACATCATTCTTTTGACGACTTTGCAGTGTCGATGCCGTTTCATCTTAATCCTCGTTGATGGCTTATTACCCGTCTTCCCTTCCATTTTTTTTTTCGTCTAGTACTTTGGTTCTTCGAGCCGGATGCGAGTTTGTTTTTTGGGTGGTTCTTTTTTTAGTTTCTTTTGTTTTCGTAAACGAATTTTCGTTCAGTTTTTAAGCAAATTTTTTTGTGTTTGGATTTTTTCTTTCGGTACTGCTCACTCCCACACTTTGGCTTTCCTACCCAGACCTGTTATTATTATAGTTCTTAGCTGGAGGCCAAATGGTTTTACGTAGGCCGATTATTCTTCTTACGTAGAACCAACTGCACTGGTAGGTGTTCCGCTGTTGCAGTGAGTGTCACAGTGCTCCACATCTGTCGACCGTGGTGACGCTACATCTGGACACCAGCACCGTTACGCTTCGCTGATTCACCTCCGTGGATGTAATGGGCACACGATAATATCCTGGCACTTGAAGGTATCTTGTATTAGTCTTCCCATATATCGGGAGCACCTCTTGTATTCTTACTTTTGTTGGTTGTGCGTCGCTGGTGCTCCATATTACTTTACTACCTGATTATTAGAATTTGTTCTACCGTAAATTATTTTTTTTTACTTTAACACCCTGGTGCTATGAGCAAGTATATATAATAATTTTCTTTTCTTTCTTTTATTAACGAATACTCAATGTTGAACGAAATGCGCACTTCGTACGTAAATTTTTTAAATTTGTTCTTTATAAAACAACTATTTATTCATTTTTTTATCGATTCAAACCGAATTATTTTTTTTAATTAATTTTTTTTTATATTGTAAATAGAAAATCCATTATGTATTTTTTGTGTTGCTAGGAATCCCCCCTCTTCGCAGTGTTATCTAGCCGGTATTTCTACGTTTCTTGTGTTCTGTTTCGTCATCGTGATTCCTGCGGGTTCTCACTGTAATCATCTTTTGTATTTCTGTCTGACCCGTACGCACCGTAAGGTAGCAACTGTAACAGGCCTCCCTTAATTTAATTATAAGTAATTTATGTTCAGTGAATTGTTGTGTTAGTCTTAAGAGTGCAAGGTTCCAAGTGTTACCTGATGCGGCTAGAGGGAAGGGGGTGCGTTAAGCGAATGTGTTTAACAAATCAGTGTCGCCTAGAGTGCAGTGGAAGATAGGTCATAGGTGTACATACTCAAAGCTGCACTGTTTTGCGAGTATAGCGGTATTAAATTAAGTTGTTTTGTCGATGTATTTGGGGTGAGTTACCCTTTTATTCTGTTTATTAATATTGGCCTTGGACCCATTTAGTTACGTTTTGTAAGAATAATTTCACTGTTTTTATACTGCAAGATCGAACCCGCCACTTATTGGTTTCACGTGGATGTAACTTTTAATTTTTAATAAAGCGCCCACAAATAAGAGTCTCATGCTGCAATGATAAGTTCCAAGTAAACAGGTAAGGAACGTCACATCTGGCGCCCAACGTGTGGATTGTATACCGTTACATTTACTATCTCTGAGGTATGAAAATAAACACACTTCAAGGTTGTTTAACTACAAAAACATGCAAGGAACATTTATTCTGCAGTGTATAAAAATTAAGTAAGGTCAGGGAGTATCAAATTTTAGTTACGAAGGGGTGAAATTCGAATACAATAATTATTCTGTTGTTGGATAAATAATTTACGGTTGATTAATTTGAAGCAAGTATAGACAGTATAATTTATGGTAGGGGCATAGCGATTACACTATAATAAGGGTATTATAAACTATTTAAAAATTAATGCCAAGCACAACGCGTAGCCAAACGAAAAAGATGGAGCAAGAAGGTCATGATATCGGCGACGTTTTAAAACAATTAACAGCTGTCTTGAATAATTTAAGTACGAACAATCAAAGATTGACGGATTCGATCGAAAATATGAACGTTTCAATGTCCGCAGATATGCATAGGTTAAGTGATGATTTAGGCATGGTTTCACAAAATGTAACGAAGGGTGCAGAGGTGATTAAAGTACCTTAAATGCGCTTAGATTCATTTAATGGTTTAATAGAAGGGGGTACAAACAACGGAGTCCCGATTCAAAGTAACAGAAATTACGTAACCTTTTGGAAGAACTTGGGGGGTACGAATTTACAGTTTAAGCCGGAGGGTTCTGTCCACCCGGTAACTTTTATAAAAAAATTAGAAACAATATTTCAGGAAGCGGCTGTTCCTGAAGATCAGACAATATTCTTTGTGGTGAATTACTTGTGTGGGTCAGTCCAAGATTGGGGGGTTCTAAAAGAAAGTAGGGTAGAAAATTTTGCTGAATTTAAGAGGTTATTTTTGGAAAGATACTGGTGTACAGAGGAAGAACGGAACTTTTTTCATAAAATCAAATTTGGGTGTTACGAGCACGGCACGAAAGCAGATTACTTTCTAAAAATGGTAAGGGATGCGTGTTTTTAGGGGAAACATTGCGAGAAGAGGATATTGTGCCAATGTTGACCAAACATTTTGCAAATGAAATTCAACGAGACATTTTAAATTGCGGCGCTCAAACTATTGGCGAAGTCGAAAAATATTTAAGAGAAATTGACAGTACGGATGAAAACCACTCGACAAATTAGAGGGATAGAAATACAAATGCAAAAACTAACGATATGGGTCGTAACGAAAACGGTAGGTTCACGACGAACAGTAACTATACGGCGGCGTCGCGTCCTACTGATAGACAAAATAATAATGGGTATCAGCAAGCCGGGAATAATCAAGGTTCGAGCGGGGCTTCGATTTCAAATCAGAATTCTTCCAGTGAGTCACTGTCACAAGTGGCGACATTATTTTATAGTGATGGTTCAGAACTGCTTTTAGAGGTAGAACCAAAACAAAAGCCCGTCAATTTTGTTCCGATGTTAAACATAAGAGTAAATTTGATCAATGTTGAGGTTTTGGTTAACTCAGGGAGTCAAATAACTTGTGTCTCCAAA